>JARQOC010000010.1:118292676-118806543 GCA_033576535.1 Allobates femoralis
GCCCATCCAGCCCCTCATAGTAATGCCCCATCCAGCCCTCATAGTAATGCCCCATCCAACTCCTCATAGTAATGCCCCATCCAGCTCCTCATAGTAATGCCCCATCCAGCCCTCACAGTAATGCACCATCCAGCCCCTCACAGTAATGCCCCATCCTGCCCCTCATAGTAATGCCCCATCCAGGCGCTCATAGTAATGCCCCATCCAGCCCCTCATAGTAATGCCCCATCCAGGCGCTCATAGTAATGCCCCATCCAGGCCCTCATAGTAATGCCCAATCCAGCTCCTCATAGTAATGCCCCATCCAGCCCCTCATAGTAATGCCCCATCAAGGCCCTCATAGTAATGCCCCATCCAGGCCCTCATAGTAATGCCCCATCCAGGCCCTCATAGTAATGCCCCATCAGCCCCTCACAGTAATGCCCCATCAGCCCCTCACAGTAATGCACCATCCAGCCTCTCATAGTAATGCCCCATCCAGCCCCTCATAGTAATGCCCCATCCAGCCCCTCATAGTAATGCCCCATCAGCCCCTCATAGTAATGCCCCATCAGCCCCTCACAGTAATGCACCATCCAGCCCCTCACAGTAATGCCCCATCCTGCCCCTCACAGTAATGCCCCATCCAGCCCCTCACAGTAATGCCCCATCCAGCCCCTCATAGTAATGCCCCATCCAGCCCCTCATAGTAATGCCCCATCCAGGCGCTCATAGTAATGCCCCATCCAGCCCCTCATAGTAATGCCCCATCCAGGCGCTCATAGTAATGCCCCATCCAGCCCCTCATAGTAATGCCCCATCCAGCCCCTCATAGTAATGCCCCATCAGCCCCTCATAGTAATGCCCCATCCAGGCGCTCATAGTAATGCCCCATCCAGGCGCTCATAGTAATGCCCCATCCAGCCCCTCATAGTAATGCCCCATCCAGCCCCTCATAGTAATGCCCCATCCAGCCCCTCATAGTAATGCCCCATCCAGCTCCTCATAGTAATGCCCCATCCAGCCCCTCATAGTAATGCCCCATCCAGCCCCTCATAGTAATGCCCCATCCAGCTCCTCATAGTAATGCCCCATCCAGCCCCTCATAGTAATGCCCCATCCAGCCCCTCATAGTAATGCCCCATCCAGCCCCTCATAGTAATGCCCCATCAGCCCCTCATAGTAATGCCCCATCCAGCCCCTCATAGTAATGCCCCATCCAGCTCCTCATAGTAATGCCCCATCCAGCCCCTCATAGTAATGCCCCATCCAGCCCCTCATAGTAATGCCCCATCCAGCTCCTCATAGTAATGCCCCATCCAGCCCCTCATAGTAATGCCCCATCCAGCCCCTCAGTAATGCCCCATCCTGGTTGCTATAAATAGATTATGGAAAAAAAAAAGTCATACTCACCTTCCTGCTGCAGTTTTTTCTGCTGACATCTTCTGCACTCTGCTGTGTCTTCTCCTCCCGACCCGCGCTGAGTGCGGTCATGTGATGCCGGGTGCATCACATGACCGCTGTCACATGACGCTGGCCGGGAGGGCGGGGCTTAGAAGTGTGTCGGAGAGAGGAGAAATGTCTCCTCTGCTCCGACACAGCTTTGATCTGCCGGCGCCGCGGCACGCCCCGGCACATCAAAGCCGCAGTGTAGTGGCGAGGCCGCGTGCCAGGGGAAGCGGCTCTGCTTGCCATAGGTTCGCCATCACTGATATAGGGTATGGTGGTCACCTGCGACCCGGTGTCCAGCAGAGCAGGTGTCGGGATGCCATCCAGTACAATGGACAGAAACGGCCTCTGTCCGATGAAGGTCTTGTACCAGGTGGCTGGGCCCTGTTATTCTAATCCTGAGGTTTGGCCCCGGCCCCCAGGGTCTGCCCATTTAAAGGACAGCTCCTGGAGAGGTGACCGATGCGGTTACAGCGGCGGCAAATGGGCTCCCCATTGGAGCTGTAGCGGTCGGTGGTTCTCCCTCTGTACACTGTGGCTTGCTTCCCTCACATCCAGAGTACATCCTCCGGACTGTCAGCAAGTTGAATCAGCAGCTGAGGCTTGGCTTGGGGTCTTGGTGCTGGCTGTTGGTTGCTTTGCTGCAGCTGCAGATCGTCCATTAGTTTAGCGATGTTTTTTTTCATCTGGCGCATCTCAGAACGCATCTCAGAACGCATAGGGGCAGTATTATAGTAGTTATATTCTTGTACATAGGGGCAGTATTATAGTAGTTATATTCTTGTACATAGGAGCAGTATTATAGTAGTTATATTCTTGTACATAGGGGCAGTATTATAGTAGTTATATTCTTGTACATAGGAGCAGTATTATAGTAGTTATATTCTTGTATATAGGGGCGTATTATAGTAGTTATATTCTTGTACATAGGAGCAGTACTATAGTAGTTATATTCTTGTACATAGGGGCAGTATTATAGTAGTTATATTCTTGTATATAGGGAGCAGTATTATAGTAGTTATATTCTTGTATATAGGAGCAGTATTATAGTAGTTATATTCTTGTACATATGGGCAGTATTATAGTAGTTATATTCTTGTACATAGGAGCAGTATTATAGTAGTTATATTCTTGTATATAGGGGCGTATTATAGTAGTTATATTCTTGTACATAGGAGCAGTACTATAGTAGTTATATTCTTGTACATAGGGGCAGTATTATAGTAGCTATATTCTTGTACATAGGGGCAGTATTATAGTAGTTATATTCTTGTATATAGGAGCAGTATTATAGTAGTTATATTCTTGTACATAGGGGCAGTATTATAGTAGTTATATTCTTGTACATAGGGGCAGTATTATAGTAGTTATATTCTTGTACATAGGGGCAGTATTATAGTAGTTATATTCTTGTATATGGGAGCAGTATTATAGTAGTTATATTCTTGTACATATGGGCAGTATTATAGTAGTTATATTCTTGTACATAGGGGCAGTATTATAGTAGTTATATTCTTGTACATAGGAGCAGTATTATAGTAGTTATATTCTTGTACATAGAAGCAGTAT
Organism: Allobates femoralis; assembly: GCA_033576535.1. Lineage (NCBI taxonomy): Eukaryota > Metazoa > Chordata > Amphibia > Anura > Aromobatidae > Allobates > Allobates femoralis. Next base: position 118,295,674 of record JARQOC010000010.1, read on the forward strand.
TATAGTACTTATATTCTTGTACATAGGGGTAGTATTATAGTAGTTATATTCTTGTATATAGGAGCAGTATTATAGTAGTTATATTCTTGTACATAGCGGCAGTATTATAGTAGTTATATTCTTGTACATAGCGGCAGTATTATAGTTGTTATATTCTTGTACATAGGAGCAGTACTATAGTAGTTATATTCTTGTACATAGGAGCAGTATTATAGTGGTTATATTCTTGTACATAGAAGCAGTATTATAGTAGTTATATTCTTGTACATAGAAGCAGTATTATAGTAGTTATATTCTTGTACATAGGAGCAGTATTATAGTAGTTATATTCTTGTATATAGGGGCAGTATTATAGTAGTTATATTCTTGTACATAGGGGCAGTATTATAGTAGTTATATTCTTGTACATAGGGGCAGTATTATAGTAGTTATATTCTTGTATATAGGAGCAGTATTATAGTAGTTATATTCTTGTACATAGGGGCAGTATTATAGTAGTTATATTCCTGTACATAGGGGCAGTATTATAGTAGTTATATTCTTGTACATAGGGGCAGTATTATAGTAGTTGTATTCTTGTACATAGAAGCAGTATTATAATAGATATATTTTTGTAAATAGGGGAAGTATTATAGCAGTTATATTCATGTACACAGGAGAGGTATTACAGTGTTTTTATCCTCATCTATAGTGACTCTCTACCTTTCCATATTCTGATGGCAGTACTATCATTTTTGGCTGTTGTGTAGAAATGTCCGCTTGAATAGTACCTAACCCTGTAGTGGTGCTGCCAGGGGTGTTACTACAATAGGTAAAGGGGTTGCAATCACACCCGGGCCCTAGAGCCTAGGGGGCCCCAAAAGTCCCTTTGCCCTATAGAAAAACACTATTGCTATTAAAGATTTGCAATCAATGGGGGCCCTGTTGGAGCTTTTGTGTCGGGGCCCATGAGCTTCAAGTTACATCACTGGGTGCTCAGTTATCTCTGCCCTTATGGACGTGAGTTATTCTTTCTATGTGATGTTACCAAGAAAATACTGTAAGGAAACATCAAAGTTTCAGTGCAGAGAGCAATACCTTGGGTATGAAAGGGAAGTAAGTGTCTGAAGTCCTACAACAAGAAGGAAAACAAGGCTTCGCGGGCCAATTGGCTGTTGTTTACTGTCACTTTCCCTGACGCAGGCTCCGGGACGCTGCGGTGCTTTGTGAGACGCCGCTCCTTTCATCTCGGCTGTATTGTCAGCTGGTAATAAGCGCCCGTGACTCTGTAACACTACAAGAGAGGCCCCTTGAATCTCAATGAAACATCTTCACCAAGCTAAATCTACACGCCTGGCGCAGACGTGCGGGGTGCAGACATCACAGGAGGTGGGTTATCCTATGACGGAGAGAACACAGCTTTTATCTGCGCGTTTATTTTTATAGCGCGGGCCCTGGAGAGAACGGGAAAAGCGGAAGGAAGAAGAGCCGTGAATACCAATCAGGTCAGCAGGGGCGCAACTACAACAGGTGCAGGGGTTACAATTGCACCCGGGTCCTGGAGCCTAGGGGGCCCCAAAAGTCCCTTTGGCCTATAGAAAAACACTAGTGCTAATAAAGATTTGCAATAACTGGGGGCCCCATTGGAGCTTTTGTATCAGGGCCCCTGAGCCTCAAGTTACGCCCTTGACAGCAGCTGTAAGCGGCATGCATCGGGCGCCAGGATTAATGCGATGTACGAATTAACGTCAACAAATGTTCTGATTTTTAAATAAAGAGCAAATGCTGAAACGGACAGAGCGAGCGAGAGGGTGATGGAGGCTGGAGCATTATAGGAGAGCTTCCCAGTCCTCTGTGGTTGGGGTCAGAGCGCCCTCTAGAGGTCATTTTTTATATTGTGTCTTGAAATTGCTTTGGACTTCAAATGACAAAGACATAAAAACATGAGATCAGAAATTAACCATTAGTCCAGGATCTAATCATTCTGAATAAATGCAGAATCCAACTGAGAACTACAATATACTCATATGGAGAATCAATGTGAAAATATCATATCCAGGGATGTCCACCAAGGAAAGTAGCACCTAAACTTATTGGCCATTGGAGGTCCGAATGCTATCACACCAACAATCCCAATATCTTACGTGTCCTGCTAAAATTGCACCTTCTCTCTCTATGGCAATGGCGCCCAAAATTGATGGCTAATGTCTGCTTAGAACATCTGGCTGTCAACCATCACTGACAACCTATAGCATCTAAATAAGAGACTGACAACCTCTGACAAGTTCTGGTGTCTGGTGCACAGTTTACCAACCTCTGATGTCTGCCGTAAGACCTTGCTACACGGCACGACATTGAAATGATCTCACTAACGATCTGTGGGTGTGCGGTCGTTTTGACATCGTTGGTGAGACGTCACACATCTAGATATCGTGGACGAAGCAACAACGATGTTGTGAGCAGGGATCGTTTGCAAACCCCGCAAACGGTCCCTGCTCCTTGCTGTGAATGGGCGAAGTCGTCCAATTATCGCGGTGTCACACAGTACGATGCAGCAGGTTGGTTGAGTAGAAGTCATCAGGTTTTTGAACATGTTCATAAACCTGTCAACTCCAAATTGACTAATTATCATAGTTAAATCGTTCGGTTACATGCAACGATGCACTAACGATGTCGTTTCAACATAGTTGAACACATCACTTTTGAACGATGTTGAGCACGATGTTGTGCCGTGTAACGGGGCCTTTAGAGTTAAACAATCACTGACAACTTCTGCAGTCTGGCCCACAGACTTACAACCGCTGACAAGTTTGACATCTGACTCAGAGATTGATTCCAATAATATTTTACATTTGGCCCAGAGTTTGTCAACTTCTGCCTTATGACTGACACTCATTGACAACCTATAACATCTAATAACCACTTACAACTTGTGATTATTATGATTTAACGGCATTCAGCTTGATCTCGAGCCAGGACGACTTGATGGATGAATACTCTGTAGGAAGATCGATCTTCTCCAGCCTAGATAGGTCCAAGTGGGTCGTCTTGATGTCTAGATAGGTCTACCAGGGTATTCTTCAAGCCTGGATGGGTCTACCAGGGTCCTTCCAAGCCTAGATAGGTCTACCAAGATTTTCTCCAATCAAGATAGGTCCACCAGGTCTTTTCCAAGCCTAGATAGGTCCAACAGGATTATCTTCATGTCTAAATAGGTCTTACAGGGTATTCTTCAAACCTGGATGGGTCTACCAGGGTCTTCTCCAAGCCTAGATAGGTCTACTAGGATGTTCTCCAATCCTAGATAGGTCCACCAGGGTCTTCTCCAAGCCTAGATAGGTCTACTAGGATGTTCTCCAATCCTAGATAGGTCCACCAGGGTCCTCTCCAAGCCTAGATAGGTCTACCAAGATTTTCTCCAATCCAAGATAGGTCCACCAGGGTCTTTTCCAAGCCTAGATAGGTCCAACAGGATTATCTTCATGTCTAAATAGGTCTTACAGGGTATTCTTCAAACCTGGATGGGTCTACAGGGTCTTCTCCAAGCCTAGATAGGTCTACTAGGATGTTCTCCAATCCTAGATAGGTCCACCAGGGTCTTCTCCAAGCCTAGATAGGTCTACCAGGGTCTTCACCATTGTTAACTTGATTGTAACAAGCGATTAGGTTGCTGGTCTTCCTTTTCACCTTGTTCCTTCTATTCTGTCCTTCTCCAGTGATTGCTCTCTTGATGTATCTGACCAAAAGAGGGCCAACAAGCCAACTTTTGCCATCTCATTCACAGATTAAAATACCTTGTTTAGTGGTTGAAAGCCTCTGAAACTTGTGATAGTTGGTTTACAGCTTGATAACCGCTGACAACTTCTGTCTTATAGAATGAAACATTTGACTCACAAAAATGAAGAATCATGGAAATATTTCACATCTGGCTTATAAGAGTTGTCTAGTGCAAACAAGTTTCCAATTATCCACGGGAAAGGCAATAACTTGCTTATTGTCGGACGTCCGAACTCTGGGACCTGCACCGATCGGGGTAGTTTCTCTGGACTTTTGCTGGACTTTACTTAAACTACACCGCACATTTTCAAGTTCAGGACTTGTTCTTGTAACTACCCTCACAGGCCTTCCTGGGAGTTATTAAACTCAGACTGCTTCTGATGTGAATTGCTTCTAAAGAGACCTTCCAGTTTGCTGCCTGTTTGCTGAACTTGCTCACCTTCTGCATCTCAAGTTTATTAACTGCCACGTGTGTTTAATACAGTCTTGTTCACTTTTAAACTTGGTCTCAGAGTGTCTGTGCTCCCATAAGCTATTTGATTCCTGAATAAATCCTTACCATTCACTGCATATTTGGTGCAAGTCCCAGCAATTGGACAACCACCGATCAATGTGTTACCACCTATCCTGTGGATAAGTGATAACTTCTTTTCACCGGAGAACCCCTTTATAGTTTGATTGACATCTACTATAGTCTGCCCAGAAACTGACAATGTTGACGATTTGATGGCTATGCCAGATGGAAGACCACTGAAAACGTATGATTCCTACCTTGAAGTTTGACAACCACTACTGGTGGTTGAATTCTCCTTCAATGGAAGTCTTCACACAGAGGCTGAACAGACATCTGTCACGTGTTGACAGCCGCAGTCTTTGTGTAAAACTCGCTGCAGTTTTAAAAGGAGTTAAATCCCTTTGACACATTCAGCATTAATGTGCAGATTCTGCTGTATTGCTGTGTGCGACTCTGCAGGTGGAGATGTAGGTTTGTAAGGTGAACGTGCCCCTGGCCTTTAAATATCCTCATCTTTCTCCAGCCGACATCACTGATAGAGTTTTAGTCTCTTCAAGATGCAAACTGAGAAGACATGTATGCACTATTTGCTGGAGTTTTTTGGTTGTTTTCCTTAGCTGTGGGAGTTGTTTGTATCCCAGTCCGTGGAGGGAGGTGAGAGGGAGTTAGCACAGGGCTGGTTGAGGAGCAGAGGGCAAGAGTGGTGGCCCAGACATCCTCACCATCAGAGATACCTCTGGGTACAGGGTCAGACTAGGGACCCCAGTCCATAGGGCAGACTACTTACCCAGTTACCTTGCCCATCCTGCTTCCATTCCTTCATCCACTATACCACTTGCGTGACAACATCTGTCTGGGATAATTTAGTGGATCCCGCTTTGAGCAGGGCGTTGGACCAGATGACCAGGAGACCCTTTCCAACTCTACCATTGTATGATTGCATGCTGATGTGATATCTCTCAGTTGTGCCAGTCTGTAACATCTGACAATCTCTGCCGACTGAAGTAGTCTACCAAAAGGTGGGTTAACAAATACTCGACCTGCGGGTCTAAATTACCGCCAGTCAGTTAATGATTAACACTGCAATAATGGATTCTTCAGTGCAAATAGGCAGCACTTATACTCGGCAGTACAGATCTGCTGAGAACGATGGTCTTTTTTGAAGCACCGAAGATCATTTCACATGTCAAATTACCATTTTGCTTATTTTTCAGGTGGTTTTCTCCTGTTTGGACTGAAAGAACATCATGAAACGAGGGCTCCGTGGAAAGCTCAATCACAGTAATTGGCAGTGTGAATGTTACCTGGATTGATAGTGACTGACAACTTCATTCATCTGACTCCAAGTCTGACAACTTGTGAAGATTCCTGTTTTATATACATGTCCAGGGTAGGACTTGCCCACCGGGACAGCGGGTAATCCTCCGGTGGGCCTCAGGTCCCTGCCCCCCTATCTGCTAAACAGAGAGAGCCCAAGGGGTCCCCCCCAGAGCTACCACTACTATTTGTGCCCGTTTTCTGCACTCCTGCTTGTTATCTTTATGCCAAATTTTCATCCTCCACTCGCCGGTCTCCTGGGTTAATCTTTACACAATTGAAATAAAATTCCTTAAAACCATTTGACCTCTTCCTGCCGTCCACAAATTAGGTTTTCCTTGCAAAGCTTTCATGCGGCTGCAGTGATAGATGATGCATCTGCTTAATTGTTCTCCGAAACCCAAAGATAACAGAATTAATTCACTCGTGATTCAGTCTCCGCATTATTTCCGGCAAAATGTAAAAATATTGCACATTTATCATACTTATTGTCCCGTGTCATTTGCTTTCATCATTTAATGAAATTGCGAGCAGGTTAACTCCATGATCTCTCCACTATCTGAACTGAAACAATTGTACTTAATTGTCGCAGTGTATTGCCGCTTACAAGGAAACAGACTCCAATTTGTATTTAAAGGGACACTGCAACTAAAAATAGATGAGATCATATAAGTGCAGAGCTGTCTGTCAGGCGGCAGACTATAGTAGAAACAATGCACTCGCACAGTTGCTTTGTTGCTTAGTGTGGATTTATTTCAATCAAAAGTGAAACACGGTGACAGAGCGGGTTAACGTTTCGGCCTAATATCGGCCTTGATCACAACGTCACTGCTGTCTGCTGAAGGGGTTCTATCACAAAAGGATAGAATGGTGGGTGGGGTATAGGTATGTAGATATTACCTAGATCTCCATTCTGAGCAATCAAGGGGTCATATGCAGAACTTGTGGACCATGTATAGTGGATACAGGGTTTCAGGACTTCTGTTGTCCAGTAGGATGTGGTACTGCTGGCCCTTGGTGGTGTCTCAGAGGGATGGTCATAGGTTATATCTTCAGTCCCCAGGAGGTAACTCAGGATTAACCCCTTAGTTATAGCGTGGTTGCCCTTTTGGGTATTCCATACGGGTCAATAGTGTCATGGAGGGGGCCTTGTGTTGCCAGCACCGTCCGTGCCCAGGCAGGGAATGACCTGGGCACGGACGGTGCTGGCAACACAAGACCCCCTCCATGACACTGTTGACCCGTATGGAATACCCAAAAGGGCAACCACGCTATAACTAAGGGGTTAATCCTGAGTTACCTCCTGGGGACTGAAGATATAACCTATGACCATCCCTCTGAGACACCACCAAGGGCCAGCAGTACCACATCCTACTGGACAACAGAAGTCCTGAAACCCTGTATCCACTATACATGGTCCACAAGTTCTGCATATGACCCTTGATTGCTCAGAATGGAGATCTAGGTAATATCTACATACCTATACCCCACCCACCATTCTATCCTTTTGTGATAGAACCCCTTCAGCAGACAGCAGTGACGTTGTGATCAAGGCCGATATTAGGCCGAAACGTTAACCCGCTCTGTCACCGTGTTTCACTTTTGATTGAAATAAATCCACACTAAGCAACAAAGCAACTGTGCGAGTGCATTGTTTCTACTATAGTCTGCAATTTTGTGCCAAACCGACCCTTTACAATAGCACCGCCACAACCTCGCTCAAGTGAGTGCTGGTCATTACACGATCCGATGTCAGGCGGCAGGGCGTCCTGCTGATCCTAAAAAGCCTTTTTGGGACACTGACAAGAGGGCTAAAAGAAACAACAAAGAGGTGCTGCAGAAGCCTCCAAGCCACAAACAGAAGCCTAAGGTAACACACACATTGGCCATAGGTAGCCATGAGCCAAAACTGGCTCCATCGACAGCTCTTTCCCCAATGCCCTGGCCCCACCATTAGCTCTGCTGAGAGTACTTGTATGCTAAGTTGAAAGTAATAATAATATTGTTTATTCACTTATATAGAGCCGTTAATTCCAGAGCACTTTACAGACAACATCACTGTCCCCATTGGAGATCACAATCTTAATTCTCAGTTTGTCTTTGAAGTGTGAGAGGAAACTGGAGAACCCAGAGGAAACCAATGCAAACACGGGGAGAACATACAAGCTCTTTGCAGATGTCATCATTTGTGGATTTTAACCCAGGAACCCAGCGCTGCAAGACTGTTGTGCTAACCACTGAGCCACCGTATAGTGCCAAGCACTGACACACTGTGTAGTGCTAATTACTTAGCCACGGTATAGTGCTAACCACTGAGCTACTGTATAGTGCTAAGCACTGACACACAGTACAGTGTCAAGCACCGAGCCACCATATAGTGCTAACCACTGAGCCACGGTATAGTGCTAACCACTGAGCCACCATATAGTGCTAACCACTGAGCCACGGTATAGTACTATCCACTGAGCCACTGTATAGAGCTAACCACAGAGCCACCATATAGTGCTAACCACTGAGCCACCATATAGTGCTAACCACTGAGCCACTGTATAGTGCTAACCACTGAGCCACCATATAGTGCTAACCACTGAGCCACTGTATAGTGCTAACCACTGAGCCACCATATAGTGTCAAGCACTGAGCCATCGTATAGTGCTAACCACTTTGTCACCGTATAGTGCTAACCACTGAGCCACTGTATAGTGCTTATACCACTGAGCCACCGTATAGTGTCAAGCACTGAGCCACCATATAGTGCTAACCACTGATCCACCATACAGTGCTAACCACTGAGCCACTGTATAGTGCTAACCACTGAGCCACCATATAGTGCTAACCACTGAGCCACCATATAGTGCTAACCACTGAGCCACCATATAGTGTCAAGCACTGAGCTACCATACATGTGCTAACCACTGAGCCACTGTATAGTGCTAACCACTGAGCCACTGTATAGTGCCAACCACTGAGCCACCGTATAGTGCTAACCACTGAGCCACTGTCTAGTGCTAACCACTGAGCCACTGTATAGTGCTAACCACTGAGCCACCATATAGTGTCAAGCACTGAGCCACCGTATAGTGTCATATAAGAAAAAGAGGGGTGCAAATGAGAAGCACCTGAGATACTAAATTGGTCTGTGGTGGATATCACCTGAGGAAGACGGCTGTAGACTGTCAAAACATGTTGTGGCGTATAGGGGACATCTTAATAAATGTTTGGATGCTTTAATATAAGAACAGTAATCCTCTCCTTCATAGCGCTCCATTAGACCGCCTTTTATTTTGTTTATAACCGCACTGAGCCACCGCATAGTGTTAACCACTGAACCACCATATACTCCTAAACACTGAGCCACTGTATAGTGCTAAACATTGCGCTATTGTGCCGCCCAGTTGATCAATCCTACATGTCCCACCCACAAGTAAGCTACAGTCAGATGCCTCACCGGGCAGTCTTCTTTCCCCCAGAAGCCTCTTCCGGAAGCCTTCCTCCCCTCACAAGCCTCTTTTGGTAGCCCCCCTCACCAAGCAGAATCCTCCTCCAGCAGCATGTCTCCACCTCAGACTCCTTCAACAGCACCTTGTCTTCACCTCAGACTCCTCCAGCAGCCCACTTTTTCCCCCCGGCAGCCCACCTTCCCTTCGGAAGACTCGTCCGGCAGCCTGCCTCTGTCTACAGCAGCCCACATCGCCCTCAAAAGCTGTCTCCTGCAGCTTGTTTCCCCCTCAGATGCCTCCCTTGGCAGGGCAACTCCCCACACGCCTCCTCCAGCTACCTGTCTCTTCCATAGATGCCCCCACTGCCAGCCTGCCTTCCCCACAGACGCCTCCTCCAGCAGCCTGTCTCCCCTCAGACGACCTGTAGGACATTCTGGCTCCCCCTCAGATGCCTCCTCAGCTAACTTGTCTCCCCTCAGATGCTTCCACCAGCAGCCAGACGCCTTCTCCAGCAGCCTGTCTCTTCTCAGACGACTTTCTCCAGCATTTTGCCTCCCCCTCAAATGCCTCCTTTTCCAGCCTGCCTCCTTCTCAAAGGCATTGTAACATTTTATGTGGATACCTTCAGGAATCTGATAGCATAGGGCAAGACATGACAGAGACCAGGTTTTTAGTTCAAGTCTATATTAACACACGTGCAACAAACAGGTTCAGGTGATGTTGCAGCAAACAAAGCAGCAGGGCAAATATGTGGGGGCAGAATTAAGTCCTTCAGGAAACAGTTCAGAAACTAGGCAAGGCCAACAGCGGAAAAAGGGCAGATAAACAGTTCACACAACAAAGCTGCCGATGCAGTCTATAGGAACTTGGTCACAAACTGCAAGGCCGGTAACATAATAGTCTTTCAGTAACACAGTCCCAAACTTGGCACAGTGCAGTGTGGCTAAATACTAGTCACAAACTGTCCAGAGCACTGCACTTGAAAGTAATATACAAGACAAACTAAATCACAGCAGCAGAGCCTATGTGCAGCAGAGCAGACTGAAAGTTTGTTGACGGAGCCAGCACCTGCTGCGCTGATACCAGTGTTCCTGGAGTCAGAACTTCTTTCCTCCTTGCTGCGCATGCTGGAATCCTGGTGCCTGGCCTCCTGTATGCAGCACGACGTCACGTCCAGTTTCAGTATCAAGTAGGAGCCGCACACAGGATTGTTTTTGCAGCCTTTATTCTTCCTTGTAGGGTCTTACATAGTGGAGGGTGCAGGAGGGAGGACGGGGTAGCAGCCTATACTACGGCCGTTTCGCACCGTCAGTCGTGCTTCTACGGGTACAATACCCTGAGATGAAGGCTTGGATTATATAAAAGGCTTGCTTCAGTTACCAGTGTATGCTACAGGATGTCAGCCTCAGGACTTCGGTCCCAGCTAGAAGATCATAACCTGGATCATATTCTGCAGGAGTTCAGCCTAGGATCCTAGGATTTGGCTGGAAAATACCCAGGTTGGGACAATTTGGTCACCTAGCTACAGACTTTGCTGTGCTCTGTTAGCTTCTTAAGCTTGCCAATATCCTTTCCCAGTTGGTGTCTGCCAAAAGTGTGGTGCTGCTGAACTGGGGTAGTTGGTCTTGGTAGTCCCAAATATTCTAATCCCTGGTTAGCCAGCGGAAGGGTGAGACTCTGTTGCCTGTTACATTGTGTAATTTGCTTGGGCATGTGTTATTTGCTTTTCACTGCTGGGGATCCAATATAGTCTAAGTAATATCTGGTTCCCTCACCTTGTGTTGTCTGAGTAGTGCTCTGCCCACAGATAAGGAGTTCGGGTGTTCAGTGGGATGAGCCTGGTCCACGCACCCACTGACCCCCGTGTATCCACAGTCTCCACCAGCAGCCTGTCTCCCTCTAAGATGTCCCCTCTGGAAGCCTGTCTCCCCCTCAGACATCCCCACCAGCACCAATTGAGAAATGTTTATATCCAACTGTCCAAATCTTCTTTCCAACCATATGGTGTTAGGAAGGTGGTGGTGGGGGGGTCGGAAGATCCTACAAACAATAGACAGTTGACCAGTTGTAGTGATGTGTATGACCAACTTCAGGGGTTGTTCACCTTTTTAATACCAGGCCAAGCTTGATGCATTGATTCTCTTCTGCTTCTCCATCGCTAAATAGGTCACCTACCAATCAGTGGTGACAGAGGTGCACACTGTATTGTCTAACTGGCCATAGCCATCACATGCTGTCTTCCCCGGCAGAGGGGTGGGATTGGTGACAGATGACTCATACTATGGTGATACAGACAGCACATCCCGTCTACACCATGCTCGTTCATCGGGTAAGAGCGACGTGTTATCAGATCACCCGCAGATCCAGTCAGCGCTGTTGAGGAGCTGTAGGGGATCAGTAGGAAAGTGATTATTTTAGACGATGCTGGGCTCACTTTGGGACACTTGAGTTCTGTCTTTTGTTCTGAAATTATTGTTTAAAATGAATCTGCGCTGAGGGGAATGAGGGGTCAAAACGAATGTAACATGATGGGACTCATAAAGAAGGCCTGTGTTTTTGCACTATATGTTACTTGCAACCTTTTTATTATTGTAAGGGGAAGCATTCTTGCTGCAAGTAATATCTCTCCAGTGGTGCAGGAGAAATGTGAGACTGTGGCTCCTGGCCGGGAACATAGAATCCCTGGTGACAGAACAACATAAAGGTCCTTTGTCTCTAACAATCCATCATTAATTGTCAAATACATTATTATCGTCATCTACATAATAATCTAAGCTCCTAAATATACTGAGCCCCAGTACAGCAGCCCTGCTACATACAATACTGTGGATCATCAGCTCCTTCTCTCTATGCTCCGCTCTATTGGGCTCCAAGAATCGCCGTCTCCTTTTTCTTCTCCTACCTCTCTGACGCTCCTTCACGTCTCTTTCACCGCCTCCTCTTCCTCTCCTCCTAGTTCCCCTTCTCTTCTCTCTATACTCTGCCCCCATTGGACAAACCATCAGTGGATTTGCTTGTCAGGACCATCTCTATACTGACAAAACCAAATTATACACCTCCTGACATCACCCCCACATTACTACAAAATACCGGTGATGTCTGTCTGCTGTCTCTAGCATCATGTCCCCTCTCAATCTGAAACTGAATCTTCCCAAAACTGAACTTCTCATGTTTCCTCCCTCTAAGCTATATCAGATATTGCAATTTTCTTGGAGGGTTCAGCCATAACGATGCACCAGCACGCTCGATCCAGAACTTTCCTTTATCCTCTATATCTAAACACTCACTCATGTCACCTTCATCTTAAAAACATCTCCAGAATCCAACCTTTTCTCCCCTTCTTACTATTGCTCTTATTCATTCTCATCTGGACTACTGTAACTCTCTACATTTCAGTCTCTCGCTAACCAAACTTTCTCCGCTCCAATCCATCTTGAATGTGGCAGGATCAGATTTCCGTCCAGCAGCTACACCAATGCCTCCATCTTGTGCCAGTCATTGCACTGGTTACCCATTTGCTATAGAGTACCATAAACACTTATTTTTCTCACCCACAAAGCTGTCCATCGTTCCTGCCTATATCTCATTGTCTCACCTCTATTACCCTGCCCTTCCGTTCTGTTCTGGTAATGACCTAAGACATAATCTAAACCCCTCCCCGCTATCTGCAAGACTTCTCTTGTGCTGCACCAGTTTTCTGGAATGCACTGCCCCAGACAGATGAATACCTAGCTTCCACCTCTTAAAACATGCTTTAAATACACATACTCTTTAGACAGGAATCAAACTCTTCCCTGCTCCCCTAATTTTTCCTCTGAATCTGGTCCCTTTTATTCATCTGGCTCCACACCCTCTATGCATTCAATAGCACTTGGTAACTGCAGACAGATCAGGATGATGACCCCCACCCCCCTTCCAATTTCCTATAGACTGTAGCTTTTGAGAAGATTCCTCACCTCCTCCTGCAGTCTGTCTGTTGAACTATTTATGTCTTTATTATCTGTATAAGTCCTCACTCAATTGTAAAGTGCTGCGGAATACATTAGCGCTATTATTATTAGCCATTATATACTGTAGTATGTTAATATGTCACCAAGGTCGTCCGGTGAGTTCCTGTTAATGGACACCATGATTACAGTGCCACCTGGTGGTAATTTGTGGTGCTGCAGAATACTTTGTTTTCACATCTTGGTAAAAGGCGATTGAAGAGGATTTGGAAATCTTGTATCCCCCTCTGTATACAATGATTTTCTGCTTCTCCAAGTATAAGATAGATCACACCATCCCGAGCTCATCTCATCTCAATGGGTAATTTACGCTTGTGTTCCTTCTTTTTGGGGGTTCCCCCGAGGACGAGGAGGTTGATATCGTCTCTGATTTGGTGCCGTTGCTTTCTCAGATCTCCCGCTCTCATCTCCTCTTTGACAAGTCCTGGGAGAAATCATAAATCCTCGTACGTAGCATTGTATCCCATCCGCACCACTGCTGAGCCATTTTTTGCAGTGAGTGATAGATTTATTGCTGAACAGCGTCACTTGTCACAGCGGCCGCGGCTCCCGGGTATATATCAGTATATGGGGATATTCCACAGCATGAAAGCCAAATGCAAATTTGTTCAGAAATGAATGGACTTAAAGGGGTTGTTCATGGCGGATATTGAAGAGTCGGCAGTGGTCCGACGCCCGGCAGCCCCCCCGACAAGCCAATATGAGCTCACTTGTCACAGGCATGGAGTCAGAACGGTGGCGTAACCACAATAGGTGCAGGGTTGTAATCACACCCAAGCTCTATGGGGAGCAAAAGTCCCTTTGGCCAACAGAAAAAGACTATTTGCTATTAAAGATTTGCAATAATTGAGGGCCCCGTTGTGGCGTTCACAACAGGGCCCATGAGCTTGAAGTTACGCCACTATACCAGAAAAGCACAGCGCCATACATCATGTAGTGGTCGTTCTCTGCACTGCTGCTGAGATCATTCACTTCAATAGCAACGGAGCTGCAGTACTCCACATTGCCACTAGGGGGCGTTCTTTAAATGCGACTTATGGGTACATATAGTTTTACTAAGGTCGAAACACGTCAACAGATCTGCCTCCCCATGTTAACTATGTAATTTTAATTGCAAGATAAATGTCACAGGGTGGTGTAATGGTCAGGGGAGATAGGGAGCAGGATGGTATTACGGGCCAAAGGTGATCAGGGAAACTAGTCTGACCCTTCCGACTGGGATCCCTAACTCACCCTGTTCCTGGAATTACCTCTGATGGTGAGGATGTCTGGGCTGCCACCCTTGCCCTTTGCTCCTGATCAGCCATAGACTAAGACCCCCTTACTTCCACACATGGACCGGGAAGAACAGCAACTCCCAACAGAAGGAAAACACCAAGAAGGCTTCAGCACCAAGCACACACATCTTCTCCGCTCCAGGTCTTGCAAATACTAAACCTTATCAGCAGCAACTGCTGATGGAAGAGGGAACTATTTAAAGGCCAGGGGCGTGGTCACCTGACAAACCACAACTCCCCACCTGCAGAGCCGCCTACACATAGACACAAGGACTGCAGAACAAGTGGAAGGTTGCATACTGATACATAAAGGTAGAGTAAATGTCCCTGGCAGCAGAGAGTATTTCAGGAGAGAGTTCCTGGAATTACCTCTAAAGGTGAGGCTGCCCAGGCTGCCATCCTTGCCCTCTGCTCCTGATAAACCCTAGGCTAAGAACCTTCACCTCCACCCATGGACCGGGACACACAGGTATGAATAGCAGAAAGACTACAACACAACAGCACTTACATCTTCAAAGATTGAGGTCCTAGAAAAGACTACACTCTATCAGCAACACCTAGTGGAAGGAAGTGGAGCTACTTAAAAGCTGAGGGAGTGGAGAACTGAATGATCTCACAAACATCCCACCAACCTGTAGACCAATAAAAATCAGCAGCTTTCTGGCATTAACTCCGGATGTGCCTAAGGAAATTAGCTCAAATTTAAACTACAGGAGGATCTCACATGACAATAATAAAAGACGCTTGTTTTTATTGGATGGAGTGGATTTTTTTTTCATTTTGAATATATATTTTTCCTTAGCTGGTCAGCCCCCTCCCCTATACTAATACAATATCTGAGGCTATAAATGTCTCACACTCACTTTTCTCCGGACATCAACTGCGGATATTTCCCCCAGGAAAAAGAAAAGAAATATAGAAATTGGATTGTAAACCATCGGTGTCTTGTCAAAGAGAATATCGACATAGTGACAGAAAGCGATAGAATTAATGGCTGTGCCGGCCCGAGGCGAGAGAGATGATTCACGTATGACCCGTCCAGAAATATCCGTCATTGAGATCACAATGTAGGTGTAGATGTAGATCACAATGATGATATACTCGTATGTTAAGGTTCACCTGGTGTGATGGATCCACTGTGCAGACACGGACCGAAGGCGATGGCGCAGCAGCAATGACCAAGAACACGGGCTACAATGAACCAGAACACAGAGCCAGGAGTGTGGACAAAGACTAGACGTCAGGTGAAGGGTTAAACGGAAGGTCTGACCAGGACGGAAAACAAAGGATCAGAAATCACAGGAGTTCAGAAAAGATGACTGTACCAGAAGACTCTGGATCATGACAATCCCCAAACCAAGAGCAACTGAAGACCACACTGGTTGAGCGCTCACATGCACAGGTGGAAGATGATGGCAGTGAGGTGTGCCGGCAAGTAGCGAAACCAGACAAGGAGCTCAGCAAAAGGTGAAAGCCATAGAGAAAGGGAGCAAAGTCGGCCCTGGAGTCAAGATAGGTGCGTAACACTGGAACTGAAGATGTGCTCCACCCACGGTGGTTTAAGAGTTAATATGTAAAGTTAAAAGTAACATGATGACGAATAAAAGAGTTATTCAGCAATAAATATCAGATTTGTTGTGTAAATAAAAAATGATCAAAGAGCTCCACTTTGATGTATATTGATATAATTGTGAAGTGGCTCATCCATTTCCGTCTGGTTGTCTGCCTATGTCACTTCTGCCGGCGCCATATTAGCACACCTAAGAGATGGGTATGGTAATATGGTGATGGCTGGCGGTGTTGTGGACAACAGAAACCCACCGCACACACCGCCCGGTCTACGCTCCAGCCCGTCCACCGCTGCTCACCTGCTCCATGCTCCAGTTGGAAAACTCCTGTCGCAGTCCCCGATAAGCTGTGACTCACCCACAGGACTTTGGATGATGTCATGATTATGGGCGGAGCCGCGTCACATAACCAAGATGTTATCACAGGTCCTGAACCACAGACAAAGAGCAGCCAGGTACAGCTCCTGCTCTCCTCCAGCTCTCACCCTGTCTCTGCCCCACTCTGCCCTCTACCTGCTCTGCCCATTGTCTCTGCCCTCTCTGATCTATACTGCCTCTGCTCCTCTCTCTCCACTCCACTCTGCCCCCATTGTGCTCTGACCCACACTGCCTCCGCTCTGCCTCTGCATTGCCCCGCTTGCCCCTCCCTGATCCACTCTGCTCTCCTCCACTCCACTCTGCCCCTGCTCTGACTTGCTCAGCCCCTGCATTGCCCCACTTCACTCCTGCTCTGCTTCTCTCTCCACTCTGCTCCTGCTGTGCTCCGATCTGCCCTTGCATTGCTCCGAACTGCTCCAGCTGTGCTCCGCTCTGCCCCTGCTCTGCTCTTTTCCCCTCTGCATTGCCCTACTTTGCTCCATTCTGTCTACTCTGCCCCACTGCTGCTCCTGCCCACTCTGCTTTGCCCTGCGCTATTCTGCTCTGCCCTGCCTCGCTCTGGCCTGCTCTGCTCCACTCCACTCTGCTCTCCCCCGCTCTGCCCCTATCTGCCACACTCTGCTCCACTCTTCCCCTACTCTCCCCACTCTGCCCCTGCTCTGCCTCTATCTGCTGCCCTCCGCTCTGCTCTCCTTCACTCTTCCCCTATCTGCCACGTTCTGCTTCACTCTGCTCTGCTCTCCCCTTACTCTGCCCGTATCTGCCGCACTCTGTTCTACTCTGCTCTGCCGCACTCTGCTCCTCGCTCTGCTCTCCGCGGCTACGTTGCCTCTCCCTGCTTCTCCGCACTGCCCCCTCGCTCTCTCCTCTCTCTCCTGCTCTCCTGCTCTGCCTCATCTCCCCACCTTTTCCCCATCATCATCACTCTCTCCTGCTCTCTCTTGTTCTCTCCTGCTCTGCTCGCTTTCTCCCGCTCTGCCTCGCTATCCCTCTCTCTGTCTCACTATCCCCCTCTCTGCCCACTCCTCCTTGCTGTCCCCCCGCTCTGCTCCACTCTGCTCTGCTCTCCCCCACCCTCTCTCCCCCTGCTCTGTACACCCTCGTTCTGCCTCGCTCTCCCCTGCTCTGCCCCCCTCCCATTCTGCACCGCTCTCCCCTATTCTGCCCTGCTCTTCCCCGTTCTGCCCCGCTGTCCCCTGCTCTGCCCCGCTCACCCCTGCTCTGCCCCGCTCTGCCTCACCCCTGCTATGCCCCGCAGCATGAGAGCGAGCACTGAAGAAGGGGGAACAGATCCAACCCAGGGGCGGCTCAGTGACTACAGAGGGAGGGCAGAAAGACAGCACAGGGGGGGCAGAGGGCGACCACAGGGGAGGGCAGACAGACAGCATGGGGGAAGACAGAGAGCTAACACAGGGGGCTGCTCACAAGGGCTGTGCATAGGGGCAGCGAGTGTGCATGGGGAGGGGGCCCGGGTAGCGCACACAGAGTGGTATAACAGAGCAAGCACAGGGGGCCAGAGGCAGCACACAGAAAAGATCCACAGAGGAAGCATGGGGGTGGGGGCACAGAGTGCGCAAGGGAGAAACCGCACAGGGGGAGAGACGGCCGCCGTCCCCAGTGCCACAGACCCCGCCCCATTGTCATGTCAACGCCCACCCGATGCGATCGCATCAGGCTCCCATCTAGTATTATAAGGTTCTGACATTTACTTACATAGTGTGACGCCACCTGGTGTTTATGGTGTACAGCAATGGACAAGTTCATTTAATGAGTAGAGTGCTGGAGGACCATACGCTCAGTCATCTCCACCTAATGAACCAAGTACTGGAGGACACGCTCATTCACATCCACCTAATGAGCCCAGTGCAGGAGGACTCACAGGCTCAGTCACATCCACCTATTGAGCTGAGTGCTTGAGGACACACATGCTCAGTCACCTCCACCTAAAGATCTAAGTGCTGGCAGGACAGACATGCTGAATCGCCTTCAACAGTTACCTACAGTAAGTGCTGAGGATTTCACCTTCATCTAATGAGCCGAGTGGACTCAGTCTCCTCCATCTAATGATCTAAGTACTGGAGACTTCACCTTCACCTAATAAGCTGAGTGCTGGAGGACACACACTCAGTCTCCTCCACTTAATGATGTAAGTACTGGAGGACTTCACCTTTACCTAATGAGCCGAGTACTTGAGGACACACACGCTCAGTCACCTCCACCTAATAGGCCAAGTGCTGGAAGACACACACTCAATCACATTTCCACCTAATGATCTAAGTGCTGGAAGACACACACGCTCAGTCACCTCCACCTAATGAGCTGAGTGTTGGTGGACACACATGCTCAGTCAGCTCCACATAATGGGCTGAGTGCTGGAAGACAGACACCTCAGTCACCTCACCTAATGACTGAGTGCTGGAGACACACAGCTCAGTCACCTCCACCTAATGAGCTGAGTGTTGGAGGACAGACATGCTCAGTCACTCCACATAATGGCGAGTGCTGGAGGACACACACTCTCATCACCTTCCACTAATGATCTAAGTGCTGGAGGACACCACATGCTCAGTCACCTCCACCTAATGGGCGAAGTGCTGGAGGACAACATGACTCAGTCACCTCCACTTAATGAGCTAAGTCTGGAAGGACACACACTCATCAATCCACTGCTTCACAATCATATCGAGCTAAGCGACTGGAGGACACGCACACTCAGTCACATTCCCCCTAATGAGCTGAGTGGAGGACGGACACATCATGTCAGTCCTCACCTAATGAGCTGAGTGCTGGAGGACACAGATGCTCTGTCTCCTCCACCTATTGAGCCTAATGCTCGTCGACACACACAAGCTCAGTATTGTCCACCTAATGAGCCAAGTGCTGGAGGACACACAGCCTCCTCCCCCTAACGAGCCAAGTGCTGTAGGGAAAACGTTCAATCACCTCCACATAATGAGCTGAGTGCTGGAGGACACACATGCTCAGTCACCTCCACCTAAAGATCTAAGTGCTGGAGCACAAACATGCTGAACCGCCTTCACCAGTTACCTACAGTTAGTGCTGAGGATTTCACCTTCATCTAATGAGCCGAGTGGACTCAGTCTCCTCCATCTAATGATCTAAGTACTGGAGGACTTCACCTTCACCTAATAAGCTGAGTGCTGGAGGACACACACACTCAGTCTCCTCCACTTAATGATGTAAGTACTGGAGGACTTCACCTTTACCTAATGAGCTGAGTGCTGGAGGACACACACGCTCAGTCACATCCACCTAATGATCTAAGTGCTGGAAGACACACACGCTCAGTCACATCCACCTAATGATCTAAGTGCTGGAAGACACACACGCTCAGTCACCTCCACCTAATGAGCCGAGTGCTGGAAGACAGACACGCTCAGTCAGCTCCACATAATGAGCCGAGTGCTGGAGTACACACATGCTCAGTCACCTCCACCTATTGAGCTGAGTGCTGGAGGACACACACGCTCAGTCACCTCCACCTAATTGGCCAAGTGCTGGAAGACACACACTCAATCACATCCACCTAATGATCTAAGTGCTGGAGGACACACACGCTCAGTCACCTCCACCTAATTGGCCAAGTGCTGGAAGACACACACTCAATCACATCCACCTAATGATCTAAGTGCTGGAGGACACACACGATCAGTCACCTCCACCTAATGAGCCGAGTGCTGGTGGACACACATGCTCAGTCAGCTCCACCTAATGAGTTGAGTGCTGTAGGACACACACGATCAGTCACCTCCACCTAATGAGCCGAGTGCTGGTGGACACACATGCTCAGTCAGCTCCACATAATGGGCTGAGTGCTGGAGGACACACACGATCAGTCACCTCCACCTAATGAGCCGAGTGCTGGTGGACACACATGCTCAGTCAGCTCCACCTAATGAGTTGAGTGCTGTAGGACACACATGCTCAGTCACCTCCACCTAATGGGCTGAATGCTGGAGGACAGACATGCTCAGTCACTTCCACATAATGAGCTCAGTGCTGGAGGACACACACGCTCAGTCACCTCCACCTAATGAGCCGAGTGCTGGAGGACACAGACGCTGAGCCACCTCCACCTAATGAGCCGAGTTCTGGAGGACACACACACTGAGTCCCCTCCACCTAATGAGCCAAATGCTGGAGGACACGCATGCACAGCCCCCTCCACCTAATGATCTAAGTGCTGGAGAACGCACATGCTCTGCCCCCTCCACCTAATGATCTAAGTGCTGGAGGACACACATGCTCAGTCACCTCCACCTAATGATGTAAGTGCTGGAAGACACACACACTCAGCACCTCCACCTATTGAGCTGAATGCTCGTGGACACACACACACTCAGTAATGTCCACCTAATGAGCCAAGTGCTAGAGGACACACAGCCTCCTCCACCTAATGAGCTGAGTGCTGGAGGACACACATGCTCTGTCACCTCCACCTAAAGATCTAAGTGCTGGAGGACACACACGCTCAATAACCTTAACTATCTACAGTAAGTGCTGGAGGACTTCACCTAATGAGCCGAGTGCTGGAGGACACACCTGCCCAGACCCCTCCACCTAATGAGCCAAGTGCTGGAGGACACACACATTCAATCTCCTTCACCTAATGATCTGGAGGACTTCACCTTCACCTAATGATCTGGAGGACTTCACCTTCACCTAATGAGCCGAGTGCTGGAGGACACACACGCTCAGTCTCCTCCACCTAATGATCTGGAGGACTTCCCCTTCATCTAATGATCTGGAGAACTTCACCTTCACCCAATGAGCTAAGTGCTGGAGGACACACATGCTCAGTCACCTCCACTTAAAGATGTAAGTGCTGGAGGACACACGCTCAATAACCTTCACCAATTATCTACAGTAAGTGCTGGAGGACTTCACCTAATGAGCTGAGTGCTGGAGGACACACCTGCCCAGACCCCTCCACCTAAATGAACCGAGTGCTGGAGGACACACACACTCAGTCTCCTCCACCTAATGATCTGGAGGACTTCACCTTCACCTAATGAGTTAAGTGCTGGAGGACACACATGCTCAGTCACCTCCACCTAAAGATCTAAGTGCTGGAGGACACACACGCTCAATAACCTTCATCAATTATCTACAGTAAAGTGCTGGAGGACTTCACCTTCACCTAATGAGCCGAGTGCTGGAGGACACACACACTCAGTCTCCTCCACCTAATGATCTGGAGGACTTCACCTTCACCTAATGAGTTAAGTGCTGGAGGACACACATGCTCAGTCACCTCCACCTAAAGATCTAAGTGCTGGAGGACACACACGCTCAATAACCTTCATCAATTATCTACAGTAAAGTGCTGGAGGACTTCACCTTCACCTAATGAGCTAAGTGCTGGAGGACACACACATTCAGTCTCCACCACCTAATGATCTGGAGGACTTCACCTTCACCTAATGATCTGGAGGACTTCACCTTCACCTAATGAGCTAAGTGCTGGAGGACACACACACTCAGTCTCCACCACCTAATGATCTGGAGGACTTCACCTTCACCTAATGATCTGGAGAACTTCACCTTCACCTAATGAGCTAAGTACTGGAGGACACACATGCTCAGTCACCTCCATCTAAAGATCTAAGTGCTAGAGGACACACACGCTCAATAACCTTCACCAATTATCTACAGTAAAGTGCTGGAGGACTTCACCTTCACCTAATGAGCCGAGTGCTGGAGGACACACCTGCCCAGACCCCTCCAC
Organism: Allobates femoralis; assembly: GCA_033576535.1. Taxonomy (NCBI): domain Eukaryota; kingdom Metazoa; phylum Chordata; class Amphibia; order Anura; family Aromobatidae; genus Allobates; species Allobates femoralis. The sequence continues at coordinate 118,317,680 of JARQOC010000010.1, forward strand.
CTAATGAGCCGAGTGCTGGAGGACACACCTGCCCAGACCCCTCCACCTAATGAGCCGAGTGCTGGAGGACACACCTGCCCAGACCCCTCCACCTAATGAGCCGAGTGCTGGAGGACACACCTGCCCAGACCCCTCCACCTAATGAGCCGAGTGCTGGAGGACACACACGCTCAATCACATCCACTTTGAGATGTAATGAGTTGTGGTTCCACAACACTGGTACAACTACATCTGCTTGCAGTGCATGATGGGCCTTGTAGTTGCTCACTAACCCCTTCCTGGCTGGACTGGAGGCCGGCAGCTCTTTGTGTGACTCGCGGCTTCTCCAATTGACGTGAAGGAACTACATAGTATGGAATTAAAGTAAATGCTGTGACCTCAGCCATTTCTACATGTGCAGACGGCCTAATAGAGCGGCGTGACCGTTCAGCCGCCTGCTCCGCGGCCGAGGCTTCATCATATAAAGTGCTTCACATCTGACAGGAATGTCTCGCTGCACATAAGGAGGTCAGAAGAGGCCTAACGTGACTCACAGAAACATGAAAAAGATTTAAAGGAAGCGCTGGTGTTATTCCCAGACACAAACAGCAGCAACCACCTCCCGACAGTCACTCATTGATTTCAGTGTCCTGTTTATTATACAAGCAGGCATCTTGCTTCGTCATCATACATAGGGAGCTGCAGCCAGGTAAGATTTTTTTTTTTTTTTTTTTTTAATCAGATATTTTTTATTAGACATATTCATTTTGCAAACATCGTAGAGACACCACATATATTCCAAATTTTGACATACTTAAACCCACATCCCTTTCCCCCACCCCACCCCCCTCCCCCCTTTCCAATAACATATCAATAGCATCATTAACCAAAATCCGACTCAGATAACCATCCTAATCCTCCATAAACCCCCCCCCCACACCCTTTTCCCTCCCTCACCCCCCCATTTTACAGACAGCAATAAACTCCCATTAACTATATACCGTTAAGGTCTAGTCATAGTTGAGCATATATCTGTAACAAAAACCTCTTGCTACCGCAAACATCAAGGCATAGTTCAGCCAGAACACCCACTCATCCCTCTTGATCCTACATCACCCAGGCCTGTTACCTCCCCGTAACCAAGCAGACCAAATCTTGTCGAATTCACCGGGCCTATTCCTTTTTAAATATATACTTTCCTCTGTCCGTATAACGTATTCTACCTGCCGGATATACTCCGCCCTTGTGGGGGGCTCGGCCCTGATCCAACAACGAGCAATTAACTTCCGAGCCACATAAAGTAGTCTGGCAATCGCCACTTTCCGAGTATTCTGGACCTCAATTTCCTCCACATACCCAAGCACACACACCAGAGGAGATCTGGGCACCACACATTCATATCTACCTTCCATCAGACTCAACACTACCACCCAAAATGCTTGCAACCTCGGGCATTCCCACAACATATGTAAAATTCCAGCATCCTCATTCAAACACCTCGGGCACTCAGACGTGTCACGCACCCCAATCCTGTGCAGAAACGCAGGAGACCGGTATGCCCTATGTATAGTATACAACTGAGACAACCTGCCGGGCTCACTTAGAGATATTTTCGGGATATAACCCAATATAGTTTCCCAAACCTCATCATCCATGACCCCTATGTCCTCTTCCCATCTCCCTCTGGCCCGTATAGGGTGTCCCAACAAAAATGTATGCAACAAATCCTTATATACGGTGGAAATGACTCCCCTCGTACTCCCCTCTCCACAAACATAGCTCAGCACTATATCGTTGCATATTGTAAGAGGGCCCCTCTTCACCTGTGCTCGGAAGGCATGTTGGATTCCTATGTACCGAAATTTATCCGATCCCAAGAGCCCAAACTCCTCCTGTAAAGATTCAAAAGGCTTCAAAACATTGTTTCTCACCAGTTGTGACACATAACTTATTCCTTTCCGTCTCCAGTCCCATAGGTCACCCATTTTGCAGCCAGGTAAGATAGGAAGACAGTTGCACCACAACACCCTCACAGACATCCCACACACCACTAGAGGGCAGCACCCAACCCGGAGCCCGGGACTCTAGGCGGGCAAGGGGTGGTGGGTTTAGAGAACAGTGGGTGGGACAGCAAGCAGGTCAGGTGTTAGATGGTAGAAATAGAGAAGGGGAGGAGGAAGGAGTCAGTAGGCCGAGGTAGGCTGAGCAGTACAGACCAGAAGCACACGTCCTGGAGGAGTGGGGTGTAAGGAGCGCAGAATCTGGAGAGCCAGTGTGTAGCCACTAAGAGAAAGCCCATCCAGAGCCAGCACCCCAGGAGTGTGAGGAAAGAGAGGACCAGTGATACTGGGTCCTAGAAACACAGCTGAGACGACCGACTGCAGGCGGAGTAAGCCTTCTGTATAGAACCTGAATCACACGGTAGAAGGGAGCCTGATAGAGCCTAGCACAGCAGGACTATTGGAGGCTAGGCTTGAAGCAGAGTGTCGGCTCTGAAGGGGACCGACAATTTACCCGGTTTCCCCAGATTACCGACGGGGGACTCTAACTCTACATTAGAGTTCCTACCCCAAAGGACAGGCAGCTCAGTGGCGACCACGAGGACCCACAGGGGTCCGAGCTACCGCTAAACTGTCCGGAGACGCACACAGTGAGAGAGAAAAGAGAGAGTAAAGCCTGGAAAGGAGAGAGAAGGAGTGAGGGGTCACAGAGAGGAACAACCTGGCTACAGGGAGTAAAGAGGAACCCGGAAGGGAAAGTTGTAACCCGTGTAAAGACTGTACTTAAACTGCTGTATCAGAGAAACTGCCAAGTAAACACGGTGAACCCTGCTTCTGACTCCCTTGCCTGATTAAGACAGAACTGTATTGCCAGTGCATGATTCCCTCCAACAGGACCGCAGAGGAATCCAGCCTGGAGAGCCACAGCCTGTCAGCACTGGGCACTGAACGAAGGAAGGCTGCAGCAGCAGGAGAGTAAGTGCACTGCACCTATCACAAGCCTACATCATACACCTTAACATCACTGCCCCGGGGAACCAAGTTCTACCCGCGGAGAACTATTCCATCTACAGCTGCTATAACATCATCCCCGGAGGTTCTGCAACAGCGGTAGTCCCATTATTGACCACAAGCCATGGGTGGCGTCATGACTAACATATATCCCCTGTAAATATTCCCCTTTTACTTGCCAGGGCCCGGGACACGGTCCGGACCAGGACCTCCGTGACATCCTCAGCAGCGACCCGGTCCGGTACCGAGTACACCTTCCCGGTGGGCTCGACAGATACCAGAAGGCAAAGACATTGTGGGACTACAGATACCAGCTATCGAAGCGACTACCTCAGATTATGATGAGACACGAGAGGTATATCCTCCCTCAGCAGGGGTATAGCCCAAGTAAAACGGGCAGGATTTCAAGGGCAAAACAACTGCTATTGTACTGGAGAAACACATCTGCGAATAGACAGACCATGGTATAGGGGATCTGTGGATGACGCTCTGTTATGGGGGATCTGTGGATGATGCTCTGTTATGGGGGATCTGTGGATAATGCTCTGTTATGGGGGATCTGTGGATGACGCTCTGTTATGGGGATCTGTGGATGATGCTCTGTTATGGGGGATCTGTGGATGATGCTCTGTTATGGGGATCTGTGAATGATGCTCTGTTATGGGGGATCTGTGGATGATGCTCTGTTATGGGGGATCTGTGGATGATGCTCTGTTATGGGGATCTGTGGATGATGCTCTGTTATGGGGGATCTGTGGATGATGCTCTGTTATGGGGGATCTGTGGGTGATGCTCTGTTATGGGGGATCTGTGGATGATGCTCTGTTATGGGGATCTGTGGATGATGCTCTGTTATGGGGATCTGTGGATGATGCTCTGTTATGGGGGATCTGTGGATGATGCTCTGTTATGGGGATCTGTGAATGATGCTCTGTTATGGGGGATCTGTGGATGATGCTCTGTTATGGGGGATCTGTGGATGATGCTCTGTTATGGGGATCTGTGGATGATGCTCTGTTATGGGGATCTGTGGATGATGCTCTGTTATGGGGGATCTGTGGATGATGCTCTGTTATGGGGGATCTGTGGATGATGCTCTATTATGGAGGATCTGTGATGATGCTCTGTTATGGAGGATCTGTGGATGATGCTCTGTTTATGGAGGATCTGTGGATGATGCTCTGTTATGGAGGATCTGTGGATGATGCTCTGTTATGGAGGATCTGTGGTGATGCTCTGTTATGGGGGATCTGTGGCTGATGCTCTGTTATGGGGGATCTGTGGATGACGCTCTATTAGGTGGATCTGTGGATGATGCTCTGTTATGGGGGATCTGTGGATGACGCTTGTTATGGGGGATCTGTGGATGACGCTCTGTTATGGAGGATCTGTGGATGATGCTCTGTTTATGGAGGATCTGTGGATGATACTCTGTTATGGGGGATCTGTGGATGATGCTCTGTTATGGGGGATCTGTGGATGATGCTCTGTTATGGGATCTGTGGATGATGCTCTGTTATGGGGGATCTGCAGATGATGCTCTGTTATGGGGATCTGTGGATGATGCTCTGTTATGGGGGATCTGCAGATGATGCTCTGTTATGCGGGATCTGTAGACAATGCTCTGTTATGGGGGATCTTTGGATGACGCTCTGTTATGGGGGATTTTGTAGACGATGCTCTGTTATGGGGGATCTGTGGATGATGCTCTGTTATGGGGGATATTTGGATGATGCTCTGTTATTGGGGATCTGTGGATGATGCTCTGTTATGGGGGATCTGTTGATAACGCTCTGTTATGGGGGATCTGTGGATGACGCTCTGTTATGGGGGATCTGTGGATGACGCTCTGTTATGGGGGATCTGTGGATGACGCTCTGTTATAGGGAATCTGTGGATAATGCTCTGTTATGGAAGATCTGAGGATGATGCTCTGTTATGGGGGATCTGTGGATGATCTGTTATGGGGGATCTGTGCATGATGCTCAGTTATCGGGGGATCTGTAGACAATGCTCTGTTATGGGGATCTTTGGATGACGCTCTGTTATGGGGGATTTGTAGACGATGCTCTGTTATGGGGGATCTGTGGATGACGCTCTGTTATGGGGGATCTGTGGATGACGCTCTGTTATGAGGGATCTGTGGATGATGCTCTGTTATGGGGGATATGTGGATGATGCTCTGTTATTGGGGATCTGTGGATGATGCTCTGTTATGGGGATCTGTTGACAACGCTCTGTTATGGGGGATCTGTGGATGACGCTCTGTTATAGGGAATCTGTGGATAATGCTCTGTTATGGAAGATCTAAGGATGATGCTCTGTTATGGGGGATCTGTGGATGATCTGTTATGGGGGATCTGTGCATGATGCTCAGTTATGGGGGGATCTGTAGACAATGCTCTGTTATGGGGGATCTTTGGATGACGCTCTGTTATGGGGGATTTGTGGATGATTCTCTGTTATGGGGGATATGTGGATGATGCTCTGTTATTGGGGATCTGTGGATGATGCTCTGCTATGGGGGATCTGTTGATAACGCTCTGTTATGGGGGATATGTGGATGACGCTCTGTTATGGGGGATCTGTTGATAACGCTCTGTTATGGGGGATCTGTGGATGACGCTCTGTTATAGGGAATCTGTGGATGATACTCTGTTATGGAAGATCTGAGGATGATGCTCTGTTATGGGGGATCTGTGGATAATGCTCTGTTATGGGGGATCTGTGGATGATGCTCTGTTATGGGGATCTGTGAATGATGCTCTGTTATGAGGGATCTGTGGTTGATGCTCTGTTATGTGGGATCTGTGGATGACGCTCTGTTATGGGGGATCTGTGGATGACGCTCTGTTATGGGGGATCTGTGGATGATGCTCTGTTATGGGAGATCTGTGGATGATGCTCTGTTATGGGGGATCTGTGAATGATGCTCTGGTATGAGGGATCTGTGGATGACGCTCTGTTATGGGGGATCTGTGAATGATGCTCTGTTATAGGGTATTTGTAGACAAAGCTCTGTTATGGGGGATCTGTGGATGACGCTCTATTATGGGGGATCTGTGGATGATGCTCTGTTATGGGGGATTTGTTGGTGACGCTCTGTTATGGAAGATCTGTCTATGACGCTCTGTTATAGGGGATCTGTGGATGATTCTCTGTTGTTGGGGATCTGTGGATGATGCTCTGTTATGGGGGATCTGTGGATGATGTTCTGTTATGGGGATCTGTGCATGATCCTCTATTATGTGGGATCTGTGGAGGATACCCTGTTATGCAGGATCTGTGGATGATGCTCTGTTATGGAGATCTGTTGATGGCGCTCTGTTATGGGGGATGTGTGGATGATGCTCTGTTATGGGGGATCTGTGGATGATGCTCTGTTATGGAGATCTGTTGATGGCGCTCTGTTATGGGGGATGTGTGGATGATGCTCTGTTATGGGGGATGTGTGGATGATGCTCTGTTATGGGGGATGTGTGGATGATGCTCTGTTATGGGGGATCTGTGGATGATGCTCTGTTATGGGGGATCTGTGGATGGATGTGCTCTGCTATGGGGAACTGTGGATGATGCTCTGTTATGGGCGATTTGGGGATGATGCTCTGTTATGGGGGATCTGTGGATAACGCTCTGTTATGGGGGATCTGGGGATGATGCTCTGTTATGGGGATCTATGGATGATGCTCTGTTATGGGGGATCTATGGATGACGCACTGTTATGGTGGATTTGTAGACGATACTCTGTTATGGGAAATATGTGGATGATGCTCTGTTATGGGGGATCTGTGGATGACGCACTGTTATGGGGGATTTGAAGACGATACTCTGTTATGGGAAATATGTGGATGATGCTCTGTTATAGGGTTTGTAGATGATGTTCTTTTATGGCGGATTTGTAGACGATGCTCTACTATAGGGATATATAGATGATGCTCTATTATGGGGGATCTGTGGATGGCCCTCTGTTATGGGGATCTGTGGATGATGCTCTGTTATGGAGGATCTGTGGATGATGCTCTATTATGGGGGATATGTGGATGATGCTCTATTATGGGGGATATGTGGATGATGCTCTGTTATGGAGGATCTGTGGATGATGCTCTGTTATGGGGGATCTGTGGATGACACTCTGTTATTGGGATCTGTGGATGACGTTCTGTTATGGGGGATTTGTGGATGACACTGTTATGAATGATCCATAAATGATGCTGTGTTATGGGGGATCTGTGCATGATGCTCTGTTATGGGGGATTTGTGGATGATGCTCTGTTATGGGGGATTTGTAGACGATGCTCTGTAATAGGGAATTTGTGGATGATGCTCTGTTATGGAAGATCTGTAGACGATGCTCTGTTATGGGGGATCTGTGGATGAGGCTCTGTTATGGGGGATCTGTGGATAACGCTCTGTTATGGGGGATCTGGGGATGATGCTCTGTTATGGGGATCTATGGATGATGCTCTGTTATGGGGGGATCTATGGATGACGCACTGTTATGGTGGATTGTAGACGATACTCTGTTATGGGAAATATGTGGATGATGCTCTGTTATGGGGGATCTGTGGATGACGCACTGTTATGGGGGATTTGAAGACGATACTCTGTTATGGGAAATATGTGGATGATGCTCTGTTATAGGGGTTTGTAGATGATGTTCTTTTATGGCGGATTTGTAGACGATGCTCTACTATAGGGATATATAGATGATGCTCTATTATGGGGGATCTGTGGATGGCCCTCTGTTATGGGGATCTGTGGATGATGCTCTGTTATGGAGGATCTGTGGATGATGCTCTATTATGGGGGATATGTGGATGATGCTCTATTATGGGGGATATGTGGATGATGCTCTGTTATGGAGGATCTGTGGATGATGCTCTGTTATGGGGGATCTGTGGATGACACTCTGTTATTGGGATCTGTGGATGACGTTCTGTTATGGGGGATTTGTGGATGACACTGTTATGAATGATCCATAAATGATGCTGTGTTATGGGGGATCTGTGCATGATGCTCTGTTATGGGGATTTGTGGATGATGCTCTGTTATGGGGATTTGTAGACGATGCTCTGTAATAGGGAATTTGTGGATGATGCTCTGTTATGGAAGATCTGTAGACGATGCTCTGTTATGGGGGATCTGTGGATGAGGCTCTGTTATGGGGGATCTGTGGATGACGCTCTGTTATGGAGGATCTGTGGATGATGCTCTGTTATGGAACATCTGTAGACGATGCTCTGTTATTAGGGATCTGAGGATGATGCTCTGTTTTGAAGGATTTGTAGACGATGCTAAGTTATGGAGGATCTTTGGATCATGCTCTGTCATGTAAAGATCAGGGAATGATGCTCTGTTATTGGGGGATCTGGGAATGATGCTCTGTTATGGGGGATCTGTGGATGATGCTTTGTTATGGGGATCTTTGGATGATGCTCTGTTATGGGGGATCTGTAGATGACGTTCTGTTATTGGGATCTGTGGATGACGCTCTGTTACTGGGGATCTGTGGATGATGCTCTCTTATGGGGGATTTGTGGATGACGCTCTGTTACTGGGGTATTTAAAAGATGCTCTGTTAAGGGGCTATGTGGATGATGTTCTGTTATGGAAGATCTGTGGATAATGCTCTGTTAAGGGGGATCTGTGGATGATATGTTATGAGGAATCTATGGATGATGCTCTGTTATGGGGGATCTGTGGATGATCTGTTATGAGGAACCAGTAGATGATGCTCTGCTATGGGGGACTTGTAGACGATGCTCTTTAGTGGGGGATTTGTAGTAGATGCTCTATTATAGGGGATATGTGGATAATGCTCTGTTATGGCGGATTTGTAGACGATGCTCAGTTATGGGGGATCTGTGGATGATGCTCTGTTATGGGGGTCAGTGCATGATGCTCTGTTATGGAGGATCTGTGGATGATGCTCTGTTATGGGGGATCTGTGGATGATCTGTTATGAGGAACCTGTGGACGATGCTCTGCTATGGGTGGTTTGTAGACGATGTTCTTTTATGGCGGATATGTAAACCATGCTCTATTATAGGGGTATATGGACGATGCTCTGTTATGGGAGATATGTGGATGATGCTCTGTTATGGGGGATCTGAGGATGATGCTCTGTTATGGGGGATCTGTGGATGATGCTCTGTTATTAGGGATCTGAGGATGATTCTCGGTTTTGAGGGATTTGTAGATGATGCTCTGTTATGGAGGTTCGGTGGATCATGCTCTGTTATGGAGGATCTGTGGATGATGCACTGTTATGGAGGATTTGTGCATGATGCTCAGTTATGGGGGATCTGTAAACAATGCTCTGTTATGGGGATCTTTGGATGACGCTCTGTTATGGGGGATTTGTAGACGATGCTCTGTTATGGGGGATCTGTGGATGATGCTCTGTTATGGGGGATATGTGGATGATGCTCTGTTATTGGGGATCTGTGGATGATGCTCTGTTATGGGGGATCTGTGGATGATGCTCTGTTATGGGGGATCTGTGGATGACGCTCTGTTATAGGGAATCTGTGGATGATGCTCTGTTATGGAAGATCTGAGGATGATGCTCTGTTATGGGGATCTGTGGATAATGCTCTGTTATGGGGGATCTATGGATGATCTGTTATGAGGAATGTGTGGATGATGCTCTGTTATGGGGATCTGTGAATGATGCTCTGGTATGAGGGATCTGTGGTTGATGCTCTGTTATAGGGGATTTGTGGATGATGCCCTTTTATGGGGATCTGTGGATGACGCTGTGTTATGGGGATCTGTGAATGATGCTCTGTTATGGGGGATCTGTGGATGATGCTCTGTTATGGGGGATCTGTGACTGATGCTCTGGTATGAGGGATCTGTGGTTGATGCTCTGTTATAGGGTATTTGTAGACAAAGCTCTGTTATGGGGGATCTGTGGATGACGCTTTATTATGAGGGATCTGTGGATGACGCTCTGTTATGGAAGATCTGTCTATGACGCTCTGTTATAGGGGATCTGTGGATGATGCTCTGTTGTTGGGGATCTGTGCATGACGCTCTGTTATGGGTGATCGGTGGATGATGTTCTGTTATGGGGATCTGTGCATGATCCTGTATTATGTGGGATCTGTGGATGATACCCTGTTATGCAGGATCTGTGGATGATGCTCTGTTATGGAGATCTGTTGATGGCGCTCTGTTATGGGGGATGTGTGGATGATGCTCTGTTATGGGGAACTGTGGATGATGCTCTGTTATGGAGGATCTGTGGTGTTATGGGGATCTGTGGATGATGCTCTGTTATGGAGGATCTGTGGTGTTATGGGGGATCTGTGGATGACGCTCTGTTATGGGGGATTTGTGGAATATGCTCTGTTATGGAAGATCTGTGGATGATGCTGTGTTATGGGGGATTTGTAGACGATGCTCTGTTATGGGGATCTATGGATCATGCTCTGTTATGGGTGATCTGTGGATGATGCTCTGATATGGTAGATCTGTGGATGATGCTCTGTTATGGGGGATCTGTTGATGATGCTGTGTTACAGAAGATCTGAGGATGACGCTCAGTTTATCGGTGATCTGAGGATGATGCTCTGATATGGTAGATCAGTGGATGATGCTCTGTTATGGGGATCTGTGAATGATGCTCTGTTATAGGGGATTTGTGGATGATGCTGTTATAAAAGATCTGTGGATGATGCTCTGGTATTGGGGATCTGTGGGTGACGCTGTTATGGAAGATCAGTGGATGACGCTCTGTTATGAGGGATCTGTGGATGATGCTCTGTTATGGAGGATCTGTGGATGATGCTCTGGTATGGGGGATCTGTGAATGATGCTCTGTTATAGGGGATTTGTAGACAAAGCTCTATTATGGGGGATCTATGGATGACACTCTATTATGGGGATCTGTGGATGATGCTCTGTTATGGTGGATTTGTGGATGATGCTGTTATAGAAGATCTGTGGATGATGCTCTGGTATTGGGGATCTGTGGGTGATGCTCTGTTATGGAAGATCTGTGGATGATGCTCTGTTATGGAGGATCTGTGGATGATGCTCTGTTTTGGGGATCTGTGGATGATGCCCTGTTATAGGGGATTTGTGGATGATTCTCTGCTATGGAGGATCTGTGGATGATGCTCTCTTATAGGTAATATGAGTATGATGCTCTCTTATGGGGGATTTGTAGACGTTGCTCTGTTATGGGGGATCTGTGGATGATGCTCTGTTATGGGGGTTTTGTAGACGATGCTCTATTATGGGGAATATTTAGACGATGCTCTGTTATGGGGTATCTGTGGATGATGCTCTGTTATGGGTGATCTGTGGATGATGCTCTGTTATGGGGGATTTGTGGAAGATGTTCTGTTATGGGGGATCTGTGGATGATGCTCTGTTTTTGGGATCTGTGGATGACACTCTGGTATGGGGGATCCGTGGATGATGCTCTGTTATGGGGATTTGTGCATGATGCTGTTATAGAACATCTGTGGATGATGCTCTGTTATGGAAGATCTGTGGATGATGCTCTGTTATGGGGATCTGTGGATGATGTTCTGGTATGAGGGATCTGTGGTCGATGCTCTGTTATAGGGGATTTGTAGACGATGCTCTGTTACAGGTACATTTGGATGATGCTCTGTTATGGGGGATTTGTAGACAATGCTCTCTTATGGGGGATATACACACTGAGGCCCAGGAATATATTTTAGATAGGAATATATTTGGGCTAATTAATATATATTAGATATATACTGCTCGAGCCTTAGTATATCCAATCTAATGTACTGTATAAACCTTAGCCCCATTGTATACATACATTAGACCGGATATACTGGGGCTGAGGTATACACATTATATAAGATATACTGGGGGTGAGGTATGGAGTATATATCATACCTGTATATCCTATCTAATGTACATACCTCACCCCCAGTATATCTTATATAATGTATATACCTCAGCCCCAGTATATCCTGTCTAATGTTTATACATCAGCCTTGTATATCCTATCTAATCTATATTTCCCAGCCCCAGAATGTCCTGTGTGATGTATACACTGGGGCTGAGGTATACACATTCCATATTTATAGCCTCAGCCTCAAAATATCCTATCTAATGTACTGTATAAACCTCAGTCCCTGGGTATACTTTACACAGGACATACTTGGGCCAAGGAATGTACATTAGATAGGATATATGGTGCCAAAGTATGTACATTAGATAGGACATACTGGGGCTGAGGTATACAGTATATACCTCAGCCCTAGTATACTCTTTCTGATAAGTATACTTCAACCCCATATATCCTATCCAATGGATAAACCTCAGCCCCATATATTCTATTTAATGTACATACCTCACCCCCAGCCCCATATATAGGATCAAATATATATACCTCAGTCTTGTATATACAATATATATATCTCAACCCCATACATCAATAAGTACATACATGGACAATTGCACACACCCAGTATACACAGCTCTACAATATATGCTACTGACAGGTAACTATGTTTTAGTATGTACTGTGGAGCTGTGTACATAGCATTTAGTATGGAGCTGTGACTGTGTATATAATTTATAGTGTTGAGTCCACACTGTATACTATTCTATATACACTGCACAGTACCACTTCTGTCCTGTATATTAGGTGTAATCCTCAATATCTGTATTATTCGTATACACTGCACAGTACCACTTCTCCTGTCCTGTATACTGGGTGTAATCCTCAGTATCTGTATTATTTTGTATATACACTGCATAGTACCACTTCTCCTGTCCTGTATACTGGGTGTAATCCTCAGTATCTGTATTATTCTGCATATATACACTGCACAGTACCACTTCTCCTGTCCTGTATACTGGGTGTAATCCTCAGTATCTGTATTATTCTGCATATATACACTGCACAGTGCCACTTCTCCTGTCCTGTATACTGGGTGTAATCCTCAGTATCTGTATTATTCTGTATATATACACTGCACAGTACCACTTCTCCTGTCCTGTATACTTGGTGTAATCCTCAGTATCTGTATTATTTTGTATATACACTGCACAGTACCACTTCTCCTGTCGTGTATACTGGGTGTAATCCTCAGTATCTGTATTATTCTGTATATATACACTGCACAGTACCACTTCTCCTGTCCTGTATGCTGGGTGTAATCCTCAGTATCTGTATTATCCTGTATATATACACTCCACAGTACCACTCCTCCTGTCCTGTATACTGGGTGTAATCCTCAGTATCTGTATTATTCTGTATATATACACTGCACAGTACAACTTCTCCTGTCCTGTATACTGGGTGTAATCCTCAGTATCTGTATTATTTTGTATATACACTGCATAGTACCACTTCTCCTGTCCTGTATACTGGGTGTAATCTTCAGTATCTGTATTATTCTGTATATATACACTGCACAGCACTACTTCTTCTGTCCTGTATACTGGATGTAATCCTCAGTATCTGTATAATTCTATATATATATACTGCACAGTATCACTTCTCTTGTCCTGTATACTGGGTGTAATCCTCAGTATCTGTATTATTCTGTATATACACTGCACAGTACCACTTCTCCTGTCCTGTATACTGGGTGTAATCCTCAGTATCTGTATTATTCTGTATATATACACTGCACAGCACTACTTCTTCTGTCCTGTATACTGGATGTAATCCTCAGTATCTGTATAATTCTGTATATATATATACTGCACAGTATCACTTCTCCTGTCCTGTATACTGGGTGTAATCCTCAGTATCTGTATTATTCTGTATATACACTGCACAGTACAACTTCTTCTGTCCTGTATAGTGGGTGTAATCCTCAGTATCTGTATAATTCTGTATATATACACTGCACAGTACCACTTCTCCTGACCTGTATACTGGGTGTAATCCTCAGTATCTGTATTATTCTGTATATATACACTGCACAGTACCACTTCTTCTGTCCTGTATAGTGGGTGTAATCCTCAGTATCTGTATTATCCTGTATATATACACTGCACAGCACCACTTCTCCTGTCCTGTATACTGGGTGTAATCCTCAGTATCTGTATTATTCTGTATATACACTGTCCTGCTGTCAGAGAGGCGGTATTGGACTTTGTGAATGTCAGCATTTAAATGTTGTTTAATTATGATTATCCTGAACAAGGAAGTCATCACTTCTCTTTTGTATAGGTGATGACATTCTCTTTGCGGTGGATCAGTGTTGGCAGCAGATCATTCAGGATACACTGAAAGCGTGTTGACAACAGAACTGAGCTTTAATTAGCAACAAACAGGTACAGATATAAAGGGCTTTGTGGAAAGAGGAATATACATATCTTAAATGAATCTGTGCAGCATCTGCAGCTGCTTCTTCTCTCATGCACAGACACAGGAAACTGGTTACAGTCACATGGTATTTCCTGTGTGTGAACCTCTGTTTCCTTTTTTTTTTAAATCCAACTTTATACACAATGCACAAACCTAGCAATACAACACTTACATACACAGTAATGGAGTTGTTGCGCTAAACATATTCCAACCATCTGACCGCTGGGACCCCACAATCCTGGGAAACGTGGCTTTGGAGAGTAACATGTAAATGGAGCTGCGGTTGATTTCCCTCTGTTGCACCATTCACATGTGGCCCTTCATATAACACCTTTAAAAAAGTGATGAGGGGCATGACAACGTAAAAGCTAAAATCACTGATTGGGGTTGATGGGTGATATAGTGTGTGGGCTGGTGGGGCTTGTTTGCCAGGGCTGCTTTTTGGTCCCAGTCCTGCCCTGGTTCCGGGGAACGGTTACCTGCCTCCTGCCTGCGGCCACCACCCTGCTTTTTCCGGCCTGTTGTGATGCTACGCCTAACTCCCCCTGTGCACTGCTGTCCTCGCTCTGCATGTCCTCCTGCCAGGTTGGGTCAGTTACTGGATCATCCACCACATATTCTTCCACTTCCGCACCCTGGTCCTCCTCCTGACTTTCTGGCAATTGTGTCTCATCATCGTCCACCTCTTGTTGAGACACGTTCCCACCGTTGCCTTCGTAAGACCGTGGCTGCTCAAATATTTGTGCATCGGTACATACAATCTCCTCATGACCCACTTCAACTGGAGCTGGCGAGAGGCCAGAATCTACGAATGGATAAGTGAACAGCTCTTCAGAGTGTCCAAGTGTGGGATCAGTTATGTCCGGGTCCGGGCACTCGGCATGGTGGGAGGAAGGAGGATCAGGGTGTGGAATGTGCAGTCCACTCTCACGGCTACTGACACTTGACCGTGTGGAAGACAGGGTATTTGTGGTGGTGCCAAACTGACTGGAAGCATTATCCGCTATCCAACTAACAACCTGTTGACACTGGTCTTGGTTTAATAGTGGTGTACTGCTGCGGTCCCCTAGAAATTGGGACAGGAAGGTCGAGCGAGATGATGTGGGCGTTTGTCGTGGCACAATTCGAGCTTGCACACGGCCTCGGCCTCTGCCTGCACCACCATCACGTCCAGTTCCTTGTCCCTTGCCAACGGCCTTACGCATTTTCAATGTTGTGCTGCCTGTATACAGCTAAACGAAGACGTCCAAAAGATGTTTTTTAGGTGGATACTGAGATTACAGATTACAGCGGTTTAATCCTGGCAGCTGGACTGCTCAGATACAAACGCTGACGAGAATAGCGAGTCTTTTGGCGTATCCTAATTTACGCTACAACCTACTCCTGCGGCACTAAGATGCTAAATGAATGCAGACAAGAGTTGGTTTTTAGCTGGACACTGAGATTAGAGATTAAGGCCCTGCAGGTGGACTGGTCAGACACAAACGCTGAAGAGAATACCGAGTCTTTTGGCGTATCCTAATTTACGATAAAACCCACTCCTAGCACACACAAATGTTACATCAATGCAGACAAGATTTGGTTTTTAGCTGGACACTGAGATTAGAGATTAAGGCCCAGCAGGTGGACTGGTCAGACAAAAACGCTAAAGAGAATAGCGAGTCTTTTGGCGTATACTAGTTTACGCTACAACCTACTCCTGCTGCATTAAGATGCTAAATGAATGCAGACAAGATTTGGTTTTTAGCTGGACACTGAGATTAGAGATTAAAGCCCTGCAGGTGGACCGGTCAGACACAAACGCTGACGAGAATACCGAGTCTTTTGGCGTATCCTAATTTACGCTACAACCTACTCCTGCCTATAGAGAGCTAAATTAATCCCTAAAAGCACTGTTTTGGGATGGATGAGCCTGTACACCAGCCCCAGATGTGATGAAGGCTGGTATACTGGCACAACGAAGTTTGCTATATACCCTGCCTCCCTCCCTGTATATAGCTCTATTAGTCCTCAGGACTGTTGTGGTAATTATATTGTCAGCTGTACACCTACACTAACTGAAAGGCCACAAATCTGTCCCTCAATCAGCAGCAGCTCTCCCTACACTGTCTGTGGAGCAGAGTGACGAGCACAGTGCGGTCAGGCCTTATAAAGACCTGATGACGCTGTGCGGCCAGCCAATCACTGTAATGCCACAACCAACATGGCTGTGGCATTACAGTGTCTGTCAGCCAAACCCTGCATGCGGGCTGGCTCTGTAAAGAGCGCCAACATGCAGGGAGGTGGACCCCGAGCATAGCAAGAGTATCGCGAGATTACTCGGTACTCGCCGAGTACCCCGAGTACCGAGATATTCGTGCGAGTACAGAGTAGTGACAAGCGTACTCGCTCATCTCTATTTATGACAATTCAATGTTGCAAAATATGTATGTGGGTGGCCATATGTGCATAGTCTGCTAGGATGTGGGTAACTGGCTAGGAGACGTGTAGGGAAGGAGGTAGTGGTTAGTTTTGATGCCTGATAACGTGTTCTTTTGACGATAGTCTTTTTTTTGGCCCTTTTGCAGGGGTAGGTGAGATCATCATGGACCCTGATGGAGATGTTATCGTGGCTCTTGCCTTGGTGGAAGAGGACTTGTGGCTGGAGGAGAGAGCTGAGAGGTTGTGGGCTCGCAGACCACGGCGTGTGTGGGTTCAGGATAGGCTTCGGTAACGGGACAACCTGAGTCACATGCGCCTGCTGCATCAGCTGGAGGATACTAGTCCGCATGATTTCAGGAACTATCTCCGTATGTCCGAGGACTCTTTCACATTCCTCTTGGAACGCATAAGGCCATTGATAGCCCAACAGGACACTTTGATGCGTCGAGCTGTGCCACCTGAGGATCGTTTGGCTGTAACTTTGAGGTTCCTGCAACAGGTCGTTCGAGGACAGACCTGCAATACTCTTCAGTAGTCTCACGGCCACTGCTGAGCCGCCTGATACCCGAGACGTGTGAGGCCATCGTGAGTTGTCTACTGCCATCCTACATTCAGTTCCCAACAACCGCCGCTGGATGGATGGATGTAATTAGAGGTTTTGCTGATCGCTGGCAATTTCCAAACTGCGGAGGTGCATTGGATGGTAAGCACATGAGGATCACGCAACCCCCCAACACGGGGTCCTTGTATTTTAATTACAAAGGATATTTTAGCGTGGTCCTCATAGCCCTGGTAGATGCTCACTATGAGTTCCTCTACGTGGACGTTGGCATGAGCGGCCGGGTCTCAGATGGTGTGTTTGCACACAGCTCCTTGGGCCAAGACCTAAGGAGAGGTGCTCTGAACTTGCCCTCAAATGATGTCACGACCAGTCATCTCAACTTTGCGTTTGTGGAGGATGAAGCCTTCCCACTTCAGGCTCACCTACTACGGCCATATCCCCAGAGGACGGTTACTTCTGAGCAGCGCATTTTTAATCACCAGCTATCCCGGGCTCGCCGTGTGGTTAAAAAAGCGTTCGGGATCATGGCCAATGGCCAATAGATTCCACGTGTTTCATACGCCTTTGCATATGAAACTGGAATCTATTGATGTGGTAGTGCTGGCCTGCTGTGTGCTGCATAACTTCCTGCGTCGTAGGGATCGGTCATCATACACGCCGGCAAGTTATGTGGATTCTGTAGACCCCACAACAGAGGAGGTCCGTCCCGGGGATTGGCGTGCTGCCGACCATGGTGTGGCGCTACTCGAGCCGCTGAGCCAGGGTCTGAGTCAGCAGGATGCCAGGAGCAACAGAGACGCATACTGCTCCTACTTTAATGGCCCTGGGGCAGTGGCCTGGCAGCACCAGCAGGCGTAGGGTGGCTGTGATGAGGGGCATGAACATGATGAGGAGGGTGCAGTCACCAGGGTGGCTGCACCAGGACGATTATGGTTGTGTTTTGTTGATTTTGGGTGTTTAAACATTAGTTAGTTAGTTTGGGGTTTTTTGTTCTGTACTCTGAAATGTTTGGGTATGGCCAATATTTCTCATCCTTTTGTAATTGAGTGATGTTGACACTTCTGTTTGTAATGTTTTGTGTGTGTTGTTCGAATTCCTTTTTTTGTGCACAAGTCGAACTAAAAAAAGCAAAAAACAAAACTGTCTGTCGTTACTTTTGAACACAGGGCAGTTGCACAAAGCTTTATGCTGTCCACAGAGGTATGTAATCCATTAAATGGTATTGATGGGTCCATGCAGCATTGTCTGCTAATGTCCAGTACACAGGTCCAGCCCTTTGGCCCACACTGTATGCTGTGACTGTGTGTACATGTCCATTATGATGAGTTTGGCCGCATGGGAACGTGTCCACACACATGGAGAATGCATTGGTGTTTGTGGGGGATGTAGGTACACTTCAGTATACACACGCAAATATGTGTGCACACACATAGTTCAGTCATGGCAGCTCTGCTATGGTGTGGACCAATGCAGGCACATATGTCCATAGTGTGGTTTGTATCTTACCGCCATCACTTACAAACGCACACCTTGCCATTCTTAGTGTAATCCACTGTACTGCACAAGACCGCTCCTGTGTGACACTTTGGTGCCTCGAAAGTGTGTTGCAGGACCCACAATTGAGGAGACAAACATGTATTTCTGACCAACTCCGATAGACAATGGCGTCATATATTAGCCGCCTTCCAGAGCAGGCTGACAAATTGTAACGCTGTTGCGTTGTCCAATGAGCGTCTATGGGGCGCGGTGTAAACCACTGTGGCACGCCTATCTCCTCGCTGCTCTGAACATGTACGCCCACATTGCCTTTGAGATTGCGGCGTGAGCAGCGGCGAGGGAATGAGGTAAGATTGGTTCCGCTGTAGGTGAGGCGATTTCCGGAGCGACACATTGCATTACCTTCAGGGCAATATTGCAGCGTGTGATGCCGCCATCGGCGATCTGAGGCGGCACGAAAAACGTGAGCATGCACGTTATATCGCCACATATTGGCAGGCGATATTGTGGCGTGTGATGGTACCCTTAGCCTCTTCCAGGATTACCACCTTATGATAAGATTTTAAGTCTGGAACTCCCATGCTGCCTTGTTTTAAATGGAGATACATCACATTCCTAGATATTCTAGGCTGCCGCCTTGCTCAAATGTAATTATTCACTAGAATTTGGAGTTTCAATAGCAATTTGTTGGGGATGGCAAGAGGTTTACACCTAAAACAGTATTACATTTTGGGCAACATGAGCATCTTAAAGGCCTGGATTCTAGCCATCCACGACAAAGCATGAATGGGGTGGGTCTCCAAGCTATGTAGCAGGGCCTTCCTGAGAGATTCCAAGTTTGTAGCCACAATCGAGGAGGAGGACCAAAGGGCAATCCCCAAGTAGGGGATTCCATCTGGGCACCACTGAAAGGGGAAGAGAGCCGCTAGTTGAGCCAATAGCAAGGGAGGGACACATATGGGGAAAACAACGGATTTGTTTGCGCTTAGTTTATAATAAGAAATTTGGGCAAAGGAAACAAGAGTAGACATGATGGCAGGGAAAGATGAGGACAAATCAGTGCAAGAGATTATAATGTCATCAGCGTATAAGCCAATTTTGTGTTCCTTCTCCCCAATCAAAATGCCGGAGATTAACGGGTCAGAGCGGACCGAGGTGGCTAGGGGCTCCACGATCAAGGCAAACACCACCGGAGAGAGCGTGCAGCCCTGGCGTGTGCCATTGGTTATGTAAAAGCGTTGAGACAGGAAACTGGAGGAGAGGACCCTAGCATTGAGATTGGAGTACAAGCTAAGAACTGAAGACAAGATCGGGCCTGAAAAGCCAAACCTCTCCAGCACGGCTCGGAGGTAGCCCCAGTGCACACTGTCAAACGCCTTCTCAGCATCCAAAGAGAAGGGCGCACTGGGGGCCCCCCTCCTCTCCGCCACCCCAATGAGGTCCAACATCCTCCGAGTGCCATCCTTCACCTGCCTCACTACCACAAAGCCCACCTGATCCGGGTCTACCAGGGAAATCGGCTGATAATTGCCCAGAGAGTCAGGTGATTTCCCCAGTTTAGGGATCGTGGTTATAGTAGCCTCTAAAGATAATGGGGAGATGGAGCCAACCGATTGCCAGTAGTGAAAAGTGCGAAGAAGAAGGATTTAGTTGCGCAGAGTAGGTTTTATAGTACACATTTGGGAACCCATCTGGCCCCGGCGCCGAGAAGGTTTTGGTGGAATTTCTGACTTTAGAAATCTCTGAAGTGGTAAAGGGCAAGTTCAGCTCAGCCAGTTACTCCTCAGACAAGGACGGGAGGTGTAAGGTGCTCATAAATTTCTCTATAGACGTCGGATCCGGCTGCGGAGTGTCCCCGTTGTCTTTCAGATTGTAAAGGTCGGCATAATATTGCACAAACACCTCTTCTATTTCGGCGGGGTTCCTCACAAGATTCCCATTCGCTGATTTCATGGAGACTATCATATTACAGGGGGAACGTTTTTTAATTCTCCTAGCCAACATGGCCCCAGACCTGTCCCCTGCAGCGTAGTAGGAGGTCTTAAGGTGTCTTAACTCTTTCTCATATTGATGTAACATCAAAGCTCTCAGCTGTTGACGAACACGGAAAATCTGGGGGACAGGTGAGGCGAAGGGTCTGATTTATTGAGGGACTCCAGATGTTGGAGTTGGGAAATCAAGTCCGACCTAAGCTTGTCCCGGGCTTTTTTCAGTTGAGAGGACATCTGCAAAAGGCCTCTCAGCACCACCTTATGAGACGCCCAGAGCGTGTCGTCAGAAACCTCTTCATTGTCACTTAGGGTACCTTTACACACGGCTACATTTGTAGCTTGTCACCAGGTAACTTACTGGTTGCAGTGAAATCATGGATACATGATTCCATTTGTACACAGCAACAAGATAGAACCATGTATCCATGATTTCACTGCAACCAGTAAGTTACCTGGTGACAAGCTACAAATGTAGCCATGTGTAAAGGTACCCTTAGAGTATTTTGTCAGGTTTTGTGCTACCAAATACGAAACGTGCCAGTCAGACAAGAGACCCACATTTAACCTCCAAGAAGAATGCATTGGGTTTCGCTGTCCTCCAAGCCTGACCTCCATGATCCGACCAAGTGATCAGATCCACCTCCGCACAGGCACAGGCCACAAGGGTGTCATCATGCACCAAAAAATAGTCAATTCTAGAGTACGACCTGTGCCTATGGGAGTAGAAAGAGTAATCTCTCTCTGTTGCATGTAAATAGCGCCAGACATCATGGAGGTGGAACTCTCGGCATAAAGGGCCTAACTCTTTACCCCTCCGTGTGACGGGGAAGAGCAATCCAAATGACGATTCAGAACTACATTGAAGTCGCCACAGAGGAGTTTCAGGACTGTAAAAAACGGATTTGGGCCTCATTAGAGGCATTAACATTAGCTATAGTCATAACAGTCCCAGCAATGCAACAAATCAGAATTACATAACGGCCCGCCCGGTCTGACATTACTCTAATCAGTTGAAACTGAATGGAATTTTTAACCAAGATACAGACTCCGGCCTTTTTCTCAGAGTGATTGGCAAAGTATGAGTGAGGAAATTGCTTATGTCGAATCCTGACATTGCCTCCCTCTAATAGGCGAGTTTCTTGAATGCACAATATGTCCGCTTTAGAACGGCGTGCCTCTTTCCACAAAATCGAGCGTTTAACCGGGGAATTTCACCCCTTAACATTAAGAGTAACCAAACGCAGACTCATTACACCTCTAAAGTTTACAAACACAGAAGTAGGGTTGTAGTCGGGGAAAAAAGTATCAGATGAAGAATAGGGCAGGAGAGAAGGGGAAGAGTGGGGAAGGAGGGGCAAGATAACAAAAAAAAAGAGAAAAAAGGGGGAGGGAAAGAAAGGAAAAGAAAGAAGAAAGAAAGAGGGGGGGACAAAGGACAGTACAAAGACGTATGTAAACCAAAAGATTAAGACAGAAGACCGTCTAAGGCTGGGGGGGAAACAGTCCCTTCCGCACCACAGCACGGGAGGAAGGACGACCAGTCCAGATTAATTAGTGATCGTCAAGACCTTAGCTCCGTACGATCTAAATCTCACATAGAAAAGACCACTACGGAGCCTCAGGAGCTAAGTCAAAGCAGAGTCCTTAAAGTATTTAGAGAAAGCGAGAGAAGATGTTTTTGTGCTCTAGATTGAATTACCCGAATGTCCACACTCAATTTTGCAATACAAAAGTGATTTTAATAAAGTTACTGGTGGTACAAAAAACAGGCAACAGTCAGGAGGTAAATAGGAATAGTGTTGGAGAGGGAGGTGAGAGAGGAAAGCAGGAAAAACAGATGGACAATACCCTCACCCTGGTACCCAGTAAGGGAGGCGAGTGCTCTAATAGGGACCACTACCAGCCTGAGGCAGGTAGATTGGTGTCACCTATATATGATGTCAATGCTCCAAGCTATCCAACTAAGTCTTACCCATGGGTGTAGTCACGGGGTCCAGTGCTTTCCTACTCTCGTCTCAGGGGCCCCGACACGTGTTTCGCGTCCGGCTTTATCAAGGGGCGAGTGGTGCTCAGTGCTCTGAGTAGCTGGCCTATATAGGGGAGAGAATGACAGCTGCAGCTTGTTCAGCTGCATGACACGCCATTCCGCCGGAAGTAAAGCGGCGGGGAGGGCTCTCCTGGGTGCGCTGTGGTCGGGAGAAATGATTCCCGTAACGTCACATCCGGGCGCAACCATTATGGATGTCCCCGTCACCGCGAACTTCCGGCGGTCCGGCGCGCATGCGCATGCTGCTAGTCGCCATTTTGGAGAAGGGCAAGAGGAGCTCTTTCTTGCCCCTCTCCTGGATTTATAGTATTATAATACGATTATTCATTTATCCAAAGGAGGCAAGTAAAGGGGGATTTAAATCTTGGTAACACACGGGCCTAGAGAACGAACCAACAAAGGAGGTAAAAGAGCGATAGTAGAAGCAAAATCGAAAGTATATAGGCAAAGGGAGGAGAGGCAAAAATGGGAAAGCATCAACAACATCAAAAAGGTGTATCCACATAATACGCCTCCACAGTCCTCCCTCATGTCTGCTTCATATATATCTTATATATATATATATATTTTGTCTATTTTAGCCTTGCACCTTCCCCCTTTCACGAACTGGCCTCTATTGGAGCGATGAACAGCTGTGTTCGGGGATATAACTGGACATACACTTTGGCCTGGAGACACCGACAATAACTGTGGAGAGCAGATATATATGAAGCAGACATGAGGGAGGACTGTGGAGGCGTATTATGTGGATACACCTTTTTGATGTTGTTGATGCTTTCCCATTTTTGCCTCTCCTCCCTTTGCCTATATACTTTCGATTTTGCTTCTACTATCGCTCTTTTACCTCCTTTGTTGGTTCGTTCTCTAGGCCCGTGTGTTACCAAGATTTAAATCCCCCTTTACTTGCCTCCTTTGGATAAATGAATAATCGTATTATAATACTATAAATCCAGGAGAGGGGCAAGAAAGAGCTCCTCTTGCCCTTCTCCAAAATGGCGACTAGCAGCATGCGCATGCGCGCCGGACCGCCGGAAGTTCGCGGTGACGGGGACATCCATAATGGTTGCGCCCGGATGTGACGTTACGGGAATCATTTCTCCCGACCACAGCGCACCCAGGAGAGCCCTCCCCGCCGCTTTACTTCCGGCGGAATGGCGTGTCATGCAGCTGAACAAGCTGCAGCTGTCATTCTCTCCCCTATATAGGCCAGCTACTCAGAGCACTGAGCACCACTCGCCCCTTGATAAAGCCGGACGCGAAACACGTGTCGGGGCCCCTGAGACGAGAGTAGGAAAGCACTGGACCCCGTGACTACACCCATGGGTAAGACTTAGTTGGATAGCTTGGAGCATTGACATCATATATAGGTGACACCAATCTACCTGCCTCAGGCTGGTAGTGGTCCCTATTAGAGCACTCGCCTCCCTTACTGGGTACCAGGGTGAGGGTATTGTCCATGTTTTTCCTGCTTTCCTCTCTCACCTCCCTCTCCAACACTATTCCTATTTACCTCCTGACTGTTGCCTGTTTTTTGTACCACCAGTAACTTTATTAAAATCACTTTTGTATTGCAAAATTGAGTGTGGACATTCGGTAATTCAATCTAGAGCACAAAAACATCTTCTCTCGCTTTCTCTAAATGGTCTATATTGATGTGTGCTCAGTAGTATGACTGTTCTTGGTTCCTTATTTTCATAGAGTCCTTAAAGTAGCATCAACAGGGGCTTCAGCCGTTTTTCTCCTCATCAGGATGGACCGCACCTTTATCCGCACGGGATTCTGAACGAGGTGAAGAGTTGCTAGTACGAATGAAGTTCCATTCCTTAAGCGCCTTCCCGAGTCTAGAAGGTGAAGAAAAAGACTGCCTGGAACCTTTATAACGGAAGTTAATCCGAACCGGAGAACACCAATTGTATTGGATACCCTTATCCCTTAGGACTTGACAGTAGGGAACAAATTTGCGTCTCCTAGCCAAATTACCAGGCGACAGACAGACAGGTTCTTAAAGACCGCATGGCCTGCAGCAGCAAGTCCTTAGCCTTCGGAGAAGAAAAGCATACCAAGATGTCCCTGGGGATATCTTTACGCAAATGCATAGGCTTGGGCAGTCTGTAGACTTTATCAATGGATAGGTCTGCTAAAGGAACCTCAGGGAGAGCGGACTGCAGGAATTTAGTGATTGTGGGCTGAATATCACCCTCCTCCACATCCTCAGCTAAGCCTCTGACTTTTACATTCCTTCGGCGAAGTTTGTCTTCAAGATCCCATATTTTGGAGTGTAGGGATTGTACATCAGAGTCCGTCACAGCATAATCATCTGCTAATTGGTTGTGTGCAGACGCATATTCCACCATCTTATGCTCCAGATGGCGAGTCCTCTCTCCTAGTGCCGCCATATCCTCTCTAAGTTCCCCCAACAGCCCCCTCATGTCATCCTGCAAGGACTTACGAAGTGAGCCCAGCAGGCTCCGCAGGCATTTCTGGGTTACAGGGGCTTCCTCCTCTGCCCTCTCATTAAGTCCCTCTGAGTTGTGGGAGGTGCACGGAGAGTGCCCTGGCGTCTCTGCCACCGGCGCCATGTTGGTGGAGAGCGTGGGTGGCCGTCTACAGAGAAGAAGTCAGTTACCTTCTGTCATGGTTCCCTGCGGCCGGAGGAGGCTCTCGGCATCGCAGAACCCAACTGCAGGTAATAGTCAAGCCGTGAGGCGGTGGGGAAGTCCACAGGAGCCGATAATCACCGTTAAAAGGGCACTGCCTGAGGAGCTCCTTCACTACGTGTTCTGTTCCATCGGTTTCAGGACACACACCCTGGATGACACGATTATGGAGGATCTGTGGATGACGCTCTGTTATGGGGGATCTATGGATGATGCTCTGTTATGGGGGATCTGTGGATGATGCTCTGTTATGGAGGATCTGTGGATGATGCTCTGTTATGAGAGATCTGTGGATGATGCTCTGTTATGGGGGATCTGTGGATGACGCCCTGTTATTGGGGATCTGTGGATGATGCTCTGTTATGGGGATCTGTGGATGATGCTCTGTTATGGGGGATCTGTGGATGATGCTCTGTTATGGGGGATCTGTGGATGACGCTCTGTTATGGGGGATTTGTGGAAGATGCTCTGTTATGGGGATCTGTGGATGATGCTCTGTTATGGAGGATCTGTGGATGATGCTCTGTTATGGAGGATCTGTGGATGATGCTCTGTTATGGGGGATCTGTGGATGATGCTCTGTTATGGGGATCTGTGGATGATCTCTGTTATGGGGATTGTGGATGATGCTCTGTTATGGGGATCTGTGGATGATGCTCTGTTATGGGGATCTGTGGATGACGCTCTGTTATGGGGATCTGTGGATGATGCTCTGTTATGGAGGATCTGTGGATGACGCTCTGTTATGGGGATCTGTGGATGACGCTCTGTTATGGGGATCTGTGGATGATGCTCTGTTATGGGGATCTGTGGATGACCTGTGGATGATGCTCTGTTATGGGGATCTGTGGATGATGCTCTGTTATGGGGATCTGTGGATGATGCTCGTTATGGGGATTGTGAGATGCTCTGTTATGGGGATCTGTGGATGAGCTCTGTTATGGGGGATCTGTGGATGATGCTCTGATTATGGGTGGATCTGTGGATGATGCTCTGTTATGGAGATCTGTGGATGATGCTCTGTTATGGGGATCTGTGGATGATGCTCTGTTATGGGGGATCTGTGGATATGCTCTGTTATGGTGGATCTGTGGATGATGCTCTGTTATGGGGATCTTGGATGATGCTCTGTTATGGGGATCTGTGGATGATGCTCTGTTATGGGGATCTGTGGATGATGCTCTGTTATGGGGATCTGTGGATGATGCTCTGTTATGGGGATCTGTGGATGACGCTCTGTTATGGGGATCTATGGATGATGCTCTGTTATGGGGATCTGTGATGATGCTCTGTTATGGGGATCTGTGGATGAGCTCTGTTATGAGGGATCTGTGGATGATGCTCTGTTATGGGGATCTGTGATGATGCTCTGTTATGGGGATCTGTGATGATGCTCTGTTATGGGGATCTGTGGATGACGCTCTGTTATGGGGATCTGTGGATGAGCTCTATTATGGGGATCTGTGAGACTGATGCTCTGTTATGGGTGATCTGTGTGATGACGCTCTGTTATGGGGATCTGTGGATGACTGCTCTGTTATATGGGGATGAGTTGTGGATGACGCTCTGTTATGGGGGAGATCTGATGGATGACCTCTGTTATGGGAGGATCTTGTGGATGACGTCTGTTATGGGGATCTGTGGATGAGCTCTGTTATGGGGATCTGTGGATGAGCTCTGTTATGGGGATCTGTGGATGATGCTCTGTTATGGGTGTGATCTGTGGGATGAATGCTCTGTTATGAGGGATCTGTGGATGAATGCTCTGTTATGGGGGATCTGTGGATGACGCTCTATTATGGTGGATCTGTGGATGATGCTCTGTTATGGGTATACTGTGGATGATGCTCTGTTATGGGGATTTGTGATGATGCTCTGTTATGGGGATCTGTGGATGATGCTCTGTTATGGGTGGATCTGTGGATGATGCTCTGTTATGGGGGATCTGTGGATGATGCTCTGTTATGGGGATCTGTGGATGATGCTCTGTTATGGGGATCTGTGGGATGATGCTCTGTTATGTGGGATCTGTCGATGATGCTCTGTTATGAGGGATCTGTCGATGATGCTCTGTTATGGGGATCTGTGAATGACGCTCTGCTATGGGGATCTGTGGATGACGCTCTATTATGGTGGATCTGTGGATGATGCTCCATTATGGGGATTGTGGATGACGCTCTGTTATGGGGATCTGTGGATGATGCTCTATTATGGGGGATGTGTGGATGACGCTCTGTTATGGGGGAATCTGAGGATGACACTCTGTTATGGGGGGATCTGTGGATGACGCTCTGTTATGGGGGGTCTGTGGATGACGCTCTGTTATGGGGATCTGTGGATGACGCTCTATTATGGTGGATCTGTGGATGACGCTCTGTTATGGTGAATCTGTGGATGATGCTCTGTTTATGGGGATCTGTGGATGATGCTCTGTTATGGGGATCTGTGGATGATGCTCTGTTATGGGGGATCTGTGGGATTGCATGCCTGTTATGGGGGATCTGTGGATGATGCTCTGTTATGGGGGATCTGTGGATGATGCTTTGTTATGGGGGATCTGTGGATGATGCTCTATTATGGGGATCTGTGGATGGCGCTCTGTGTTATGGGGATCTGTGGTGTTATGGAGGATATTCTCGTTATGGAGGATCTGTGGATGATGCTCTGTTATGAAGGATCTGTGGATGACGCTGTGTTATGGAGGATCTGTAGTGTTACGGGGATCTGTGGTGTTATGGGGATCTGTACTGTTATGGGGGATTTGTGGTGTTATGGAGGGTCTGTGTTGTTATGCAGGATCTGTGGATGATGCTCTGTTATGGGGGATCTGTGGATGACTCTGTTATGGGGGGGATCTGTGGAGTGACGCTCTGTTATGGAGGATCTGTGGTGTTATGGGGATCTGTGCTGTTATGGGGGTATATATGGTGTTATGGAGGATCTGTAGTGTTATGGAGGATCTGTACTGTTATGGGGGATCTGTGGTGTTATGGGGGTATATATGGTGTTATGGGGGATCTGTGGTGTTATGGGGGATATATGGTGTTATGGGGGATCTGTAGTGTTATGGGGGTATATATGGTGTTATGGGGGATTTGTAGTGTTATGGGATTTGTAGTGTTATGTGGGTCTGTGGTGTTATGGGGGTATATATGGTGTTAATGTGGATCTGTGGTGTTATGGGGGTATATATGGTGTTATGGGGGATGTGTGGTGTTATGGGGGATATATTGTGTTATGGGGGATCTGTGCTGTTATGGGGGATCTGTACTGTTATGGAGGTCTGTGGTGTTATGGGGGATATATGGTGTTATGGGGGATATATGGTGTTATGGGGGATCTGTGATGTTATGGGGGATCTGTAGTGTTATGGGGGTATATAATGGTGTTATGGGGATCTGTAGTGTTATGGGGGGTCTGTAGTGTTATGGGGGTATATATGGTGTTATGGGGGATCTGCGGTGTTATGGGGGTATATATGGTGTTATGGGGATTTGTAGTGTTATGGGATTTGTAGTGTTATGGGGGTCTGTGGTGTTATGGGGGTATATATGGTGTTAATGGGGATCTGTGGTGTTATGGGGTATATATGGTGTTATGGGGGATGTGTGGTGTTATGGGGGATATATCGTGTGATGGGGGATCTGTGCTGTTATGGGGATCTGTACTGTTATGGAGGTCTGTGGTGTTATGGGGATATATGGTGTAATGGGGGATCTGTAGTGTTATAGGGGGTATATATGGTGTTATGGGGGTATATATGGTGTTAATGGGGATCTGTGGTGTTATGGGGGTATATATGGTGTTATGGGGGATGTGTGGTGTTATGGGGGATATATCGTGTTATGGGGGATCTGTGCTGTTATGGGGGAACTTTACTGTTATGGAGGTCTGTGGTGTTATGGGGGATATATGGTGTAATGGGGGATCTGTGATGTTATGGGGGATCTGTAGTGTTATAGGGGGTATATATGGTGTTATGGGGGTATATATGGTGTTATTGGGGATCTGTAGTGTTATGGGGTATATATGGTGTTATGGGGATCTGTAGTGTTATGGGGATCTGTAGTGTTATGGGAGATCTGTGGTGTTATGGGGGTATATATGGTGTTATGGGGGTATATATGGTGTTATGGGGATCTGTAGTGTTATGGGGATCTGTAGTGTTATGGGGGATCTGTAGTGTTATGGGAGATCTGTAGCGTTATGGGGGTATATATGGTGTTATGGAGGTAGTATTGTTCACATCCTATGACAGCTCTTCAGGTCACAGTCAGAGCAGTTACCTCCCCTGACCTGGCTCTGCTCCTCGGGGTTTTCCAGCACACTTCCCGCCATCTTTCTCACTGATTCCTTTTTCTTTGAATTGTTCTTATTTCCATATTGCACCAATGCCCCATAAAATTCTGAAGAATCCTGCTTCCATGGCTACGAGGTGACGTAACACGCCCGCGACGCTCCCGTGACGTCACAGAACTGGAGCCGGAAGTCAGGGGGACTCTTCTGCAGCACGTGAGACGCAGAGATGGAAAGTGAGTGATGTCCTGTGTGTACGGTGAGCAGAGAGGGCAGAGAGCTGGAGGAGGACAGAGAGCTGAAGGGGAGGAGGAGGGGAGAGAGCTGGAGGAGGAGGGCAGAGAGCGAGAGAGAGGATAGGGAGCTGGGAGAAGAAGGAGGACAGAGAGCGAGAGAGAGGACAGAGAGCAGGTGGAGGGGAGAGAGAGCTGGAGGAGGACAGAGAGCAGGTGGAGGGGAGAGAGAGCTGGAGGAGGACAGAGAGCAGGTGGAGGGGAGAGAGAGCTGGAGGAGGACAGAGAGCAGGTGGAGGGGAGAGAGAGCTGGAGGAGGACAGAGAGCAGGTGGAGGGAGAGAGAGCTGGAGGAGGAGGACAGAGAGCTGGAGGGAGGAGGAGGGGAGAGAGCTGGAGGAGGAGGGCAGAGAGCGAGAGAGAGGATAGGGAGCTGGGAGAAGAAGGAGGACAGAGAGCTGGAGGAGGACAGAGAGCAGGTGGAGGGGAGAGAGAGCTGGAGGAGGAGGACAGAGAGCTGGAGGAGGGCAGAGAGCTGAAGGGAGGAGGAGGGGAGAGAGTGGAGGAGGAGGGCAGAGAGCTAGAGAGAGGGCAGAGAGCTGGAGGAGGAGGGCAGAGAGCGAGAGAGAGGACAGAGAGCTGGGAGAAGAAGGAGGAGGACAGAGAGCTGGAGGAGGACAGAGAGCAGGTGGAGGGGAGAGAGAGCTGGAGGAGGAGGACAGAGAGCTGGAGGGAGGAGGAGGGAGAGAGCTGGAGGAGGAGGGCAGAGAGCGAGAGAGAGGATAGGGAGCTGGGAGAAGAAGGAGGACAGAGAGCTGGAGGAGGACAGAGAGCAGGTGGAGGGGAGAGAGAGCTGGAGGAGGAGGACAGAGAGCTGGAGGAGGGCAGAGAGCTGAAGGGAGGAGGAGGGGAGAGAGCTGGAGGAGGAGGGCAGAGAGCTAGAGAGAGGGCAGAGAGCTGGAGGAGGAGGGCAGAGAGCGAGAGAGAGGACAGAGAGCTGGGAGAAGAAGGAGGAGGACAGAGAGCTGGAGGAGGACAGAGAGCTGGAGGAGGACAGAGAGCAGGTGGAGGGGAGAGAGAGCTGGAGGAGGAGGACAGAGAGCTGGAGGAGGGCAGAGAGCTGAAGGGAGGAGGAGGAGGGGAGAGCTGGAGGAGTAGGGGAGAGAGCTGAAGGGAGGAGAGGGAGAGAGCTGGAGGAGGAGGGCAGAGAGCTAGAGAGAGGGCAGAGAGCTGGAGGAGGAGGGCAGAGAGCGAGAGAGAGGACAGAGAGCTGGGAGAAGAAGGAGGAGGACAGAGAGCAGGTGGAGGAGGACAGAGAGCTGAGAGAGGGAGAGAGCTGAAGGGAGGAGGAGGGGAGAGAGCTGGAGGAGGAGGGGAGAGAGCTGGAGGAGGACAGAGAGCTGGAGGAGGAGAGGGGCAGAGAGCTGGAGGGAGGAGGAGGGCAGAGAGCGAGAGAGAGGACAGAGAGCTGGGAGAAGAAGGAGGAGGACAGAGAGCTGGAGGAGGACAGAAAGCAGGTGGAGGGGAGAGAGAGCTGGAGGAGGAGGACAGAGAGCTGGAGGAGGGCAGAGAGCTGAAGGGAGGAGGAGGGGAGAGAGCTGGAGGAGGACAGAGAGCTGGAGGAGGAGGGGCAGAGAGCTGGAGGGAGGAGGAGGGCAGAGAGCGAGAGAGAGGACAGAGAGCTGGAGAAGAAGGAGGAGGACAGAGAGTAGGTGGAGGGGAGAGAGAGCTGGAGGAGGAGGGCAGAGAGCAGGTGGAGGGCAGAGAGCTGAAGGGAGGAGGAGGGAGAGAGCTGGAGGAGGAGGAGGGAAGAGAGCTGGAGGGAGGAAGGTAGGCAGAGAGCGAGAGAGAGGACAGAGAGCTGGGAGAAGAAGGAGGAGGACAGACAGCTGGAGGAGGACAGAGAGCAGGTGGAGGGCAGAGAGCTGAAGGGAGGAGGAGGGGAGAGAGCTGGAGGAGGAGGGCAGAGTGCTGGAGGAGGAGGGGGAAGAGAGCTGGAGGGAGGAGGAGGGCAGAGAGCGAGAGAGAGGACAGAGAGCTGGGAGAAGAAGGAGGAGGACAGAGAGCTGGAGGAGGAGGGCAGAGAGCGAGAGAGAGGACAGAGAGCTGGAGGAGGAGGGCAGAGAGCTGGAGGGAGGAGGAGTAGGTCAGAGAGCTGGGAGAAGGAGGAGGAGGGCAGAGAGCTGGAGGAGGACAGAGAGCTGGAGGAGGGCACAGAGCTGAAGGGAGGAGGAGGGCAGAGAGCGATAGAGAGGACAGAGAGCTGGAGGAGGAGGGCAGAGAGCTGGAGGGAGGAGGAGTAGGTCAGAGAGCTGGGAGAAGGAGGAGGAGGACAGAGAGCTGGAGGAGGACAGAGAGCTGGAGGGAGGAGGAGGGGAGAGAGCTGGATAGAGAGCTGAAGGGAGGAGGAGGGAAGAGAGCTGGAGGAGGGAAGGGAGGAGGAGGAGGGGGCAGAGAGCTGGAGGGAGGAGGAGGGCAGAGAGCTAGAGAGAGGG
Source organism: Allobates femoralis (assembly GCA_033576535.1). Lineage (NCBI taxonomy): Eukaryota > Metazoa > Chordata > Amphibia > Anura > Aromobatidae > Allobates > Allobates femoralis. Next base: position 118,350,188 of record JARQOC010000010.1, read on the forward strand.
CAGAGAGCTGGAGGGAGGAGGAGTAGGTCAGAGAGCTGGGAGAAGAAGGAGGAGTGCAGAGAACTGGGATGAGGATGGCAGAGAGCTGGAGATGGGCAGAGAGCTGTAGGAGGAGGGCAGAGAGCTGTAGGGAGCAGGAGGAGGGCAGAGAGCTGGAGGGAGGAGGAAGAGGGCAGAGAGCTGGAGAGAGGAGGCTGAGGCCTGTGCAGATGTGCTGTTAACAACCTGTGTCGTTTAGCAACATGAGACTTGTAGTTCTTGACCTCGACTTATCAGCACATAGTAAAAGTGACCTAACAGATATTTGTATTAAATAAAATTAAACCTACAGGTGTTTCCTTCCACTGCTAGATATGGGGGAGCTTTAGTTCCTCACTATTTGCAATGATCCTGAGTTATATCCTGTATTATACTCCAGAGCTGCACTCACTATTCTGCTGGTGCAGTCACTGTGTACATACATTACTGATCCTGAGTTACCTCCTGTATTATACTCCAGAGCTGCACTCACTATTCTGCTGGTGCAGTCACTGTGTACATACATTACTGATCCTGAGTTACCTCCTGTATTATACTCCAGAGCTGCACTCACTATTCTGCTGGTGCAGTCACTGTGTACATACATTACATGACTGATCCTGAGTTACCTCCTGTATTATACTCCAGAGCTGCACTCACTATCCTGCTGGTGCAGTCACTGTGTACATACATTACATTACTGATCCTGAGTTATATCCTGTATTATACTCCAGAGCTGCACTCACTATTCTGCTGGTGCAGTCACTGTGTACATACATTACTGATCCTGAGTTACCTCCTGTATTATACTCCAGAGCTGCACTCACTATTCTGCTGGTGCAGTCACTGTGTACATACATTACATTACTGATCCTGAGTTACCTCTTGTATTATACTCCAGAGCTGCACTCACTATTCTGCTGGTGCAGTCACTGGGTACATACATTACATTACTGATTCTGTACTGATCCTGAGTTAGGCTAGGGTCACACTTGCATTGTGACCCTAGCCTAGTGCATCCGCTTAAAACTGAGAAATTTTCCCCGCAGCGCATAGTGGTAACGCTATGCGCTGCCAGACAATGCAGCCCATAGTAACCTGATGTGCACCTTGCCAACCAGCCACACACAAAGCTGCAGGAAGTGCACTTTAGCTGAGCGCACAGGAAACGCTCTCTGCAGCGTTTTCCTGTGTGTGGTAAAATGTGCTTCCTGCAGCTTTGTGTGTGGCTGGTTGGCAAGGTGCACATCAGGTTACTATGGGCTGCATTGTCTGGCAGCGCATAGCGTTACCACTATGCGCTGCGGGGAAAATTTCTCAGTTTTAAGCGGATGCACTAGGCTAGGGTCACAATGCAAGTGTCTCCAGAGCTGCACTCACTATTCTGCTGGTGGAGTCATTATGTACATACATTACATTATTGATCCTGAATTACTTCCTGTATTATACTCCAGAGCTGCACTCCACTATTCTGCTGGTGCAGTCACTGTGTACATACATTACATTACTTATCCTGAGTTACCTCCTGTATCATACTCCAGAGCTGCACTCACTATTCTGCTGGTGCAGTCACTGTGTACATACATTACTGATCCTGAGTTACCTCCTGTATTATACTCCAGAGCTGCACTCACTATTCTGCTGGTGCAGTCACTGTGTACATACATTACATTACTGATCCTGAGTTACCTCCTGTATTATACACCAGAGCTGCACTCACTCTTCTGCTGGTGCAGTCACTGTGTACATTACATTACTGATCCTGAGTTACCTCCTGCATTATACTCCAGAGCTGCACTCACTATTCTGCTGGTGGAGTCACTGTGTACATATATTACATTACTGATCCTGAGTTACCTCTTGTATTATACTCCAGAGCTGCACTCACTATTCTGCTGGTGCAGTCACTGTGTACATACATTACATTACTGATCCTGAGTTACCTCCTGTATTATACTCCAGAGCTGCACTCACTATTCTGCTGGTGCAGTCACTGTGTACATACATTACATTACTGATCCTGAGTTACCTCCTGTATTATACTCCAGAGCTGCACTCACTATTCTGCTGGTGCAGTCACTGTGTACATACATTACATTACTGATCCTGAGTTACCTCCTGTATTATACTCCAGAGGTGCACTCACTATTCTGCTGGTGCAGTCACTGTGTACATGCATTACATTACTGATCCTGAGTTACCTCCTGTATTATACTCCAGAGCTGCACTCACTATTCTGCTGGTGGAGTCACTGTGTACATACATTACATTACTGATCCTGAGTTACCTCCTGTATTATACTCCAGAGCTGCGCTCACTATTCTGCTGGTGCAGTCACTGTGTACATACATTACTGATCCTGAGTTACCTCCTGTATTATACTCCAGAGCTGCACTCACTATTCTGCTGGTGCAGTCACTGTGTACATACATTACATTACTGATCCTGAGTTACCTCCTGTATTATACTCCAGAGCTGCGCTCACTATTCTGCTGGTGCAGTCACTGTGTACATACATTACTGATCCTGAGTTACCTCCTGTATTATACTCCAGAGCTGCACTCACTATTCTGCTGGTGCAGTCACTGTGTACATACATTACATTACTGGTCCTGAGTTACCTCCTGTATTATACTCCAGAGCTGCACTCACTATTCTGCTGGTGCAGTCACTGTGTACATACATTACATTACTGATCCTGAGTTACCTCCTATATTATACTCCAGAGCTGCACTCACTATATTAGGCTGAAGTGACTCTTTGTATTACAATTCATTTTGATCTATTGTTCCCTGCTATCAGCTATTTCAGGCCGAGGAAGGATATTATGAAGGTGATTACAATTTATTACACTTTTATTCTGGCAAGAGAGAGGGTGATTGACGTATTTGCCTATAGGACAGGTCACATTTGGGTGGCTCTGCTGTTATTTATTTTATTTATTTCTCATTTGTACACATATGGGGCATTGATATTATATGTTGGAAATAATCTCCTTTGTTTTCTGTTTTTCTCCAGATATTATCTATAAGAAGGTACCTGCGAATGAGTCCCGACATCTGGGGTTAGAGGTAAGATATAGAGACACCATGATCTGTGTCCACAATTACTACTCCCATCAGAGTATTCTGCCCGATTTGTTTCCAGCAGATCCGCCCATTGGTCACATTCTCAATTCAGGACTGTTGTACACTGAGCTCCGGTCCTATGGACATCTCTTGCTTTATTTGTCTTCTATATCCGCACTGCAGTATATGGCAGCATTACAGCACAGATCTTACACCTCAGCTATGACCATTCATTATTACAGACACAAAGCAAGAAGAAATCTGAGGAGTTCGTCAATGCCTTCCTCCGGCACTGCATCCCCTCTGTCAGGAATGTGGATGAATTCCTGGGCAGGAGGGCGCTGGCACTGGAGCATGAGCAAGAGAAGAGGACGCGAAAGAGACACAAGGCGAAAGGTTTCACAGCCAAGGAGCGCAGAGAGCGGAAACTGTTCAAGATCAACCCTGATAATCAGAGGTGGAGTATCTGTATGGTGCTGTGCCCGGGGCCCGCCGTCACCCTGATGCCCACTAACTGCTGCCCTTCTCCTACACAGGTATCACATGTACCTCCCGCTGCACGAGCTGTGGAAGCAATACATCCGAGACCTTTGCAACGGGCTGCGGCCGGGCACGTGAGTATGAGTGTCAGACACACAGACATCATTGGTAAATGAGAATACCATGCCTGATTTCTCACACATACAGCGCTGCCTCTGTTCCCCCCCCCCCCCGGGTGTCTGTTGTGTCCGATGCCTCCCCCCTATTCCAGGTGTCTGATGTGTCCGTCCCCCATGGTGTTTGTTGTGTCCGCAAATCAAGGGTGTCTGTTGTGTCCGCCCCCCTGGCGTGTCTGTTGTGTCCGCCCCCCTGGCATGTCTGTTGTGTCCGCCCCCCTGGCGTGTCTGTTGTGTCCGTTCCCTCGGGGTGTCTGTTGTGTCCGCCCCCCTGCCAAACCCCTCTCCGGGGTGTCTGTTCTGTCCTCCCCGCCGTGGTGTCTGTTGTGTCCGCCTCACCCCCTCGGGGTGTCTGTTGTGTCGGCCCCCATCCCCCCGGGGTGTCTGTTGCGTCTGTCCCCCGGGGTATCTGTTGTGTCCAGCCCTCCCCCCCATGGTGTCTGTTGTGTACGCCTCCCCCCCCCGTGGTGTCTCATGTGTCCGCCCCCACCCCCCGGGGGCCTGTTGTGTACGCGTCCCCCACACCCTCCACCCCATCCCGGGGTGACTGTTGTGTCCGTCCCACCCCCCGGGGTGACTGTTGTGTACGCCCCAGCCCCCCGGGGTGTCTGTTGTGTCCGCCCCACCCCCTCGGGGTGTCTGTTGTGTCCGCCCCACCCCCCGGGGTGTCTGTTGTGTCCGCCCCACCCCCTCGGGGTGTCTGTTGTGTCCGCCCCACCCCCTCGGGGTGTCTGTTGTGTCCGCCCCACCCCCTCGGGGTGTCTGTTGTGTCCGCCCCCCACCCCCCCCACCCTCCCGGGTGTCTGTTGTGTCCGCTCCACCCCTCGGGTGTCTGTTGTGTCCGCCCCCCCACCCTCCCGGGGTGTCTGTTGCGTCCGTCCCCCCGGGGTGTCTGTTGTGTCCGCCCCCCCCCTTCCAGGGTGTCTGATGTGTCCGCCCCCCCGCCGGGGTGTCTGTTGTGTCCACCCCCAGGGTGACTGTTGTGTCCACCCCTCCGTGTATCTGTTGTGTTCGCCCCTGGTGTATCCGATGTATCCATTACACTCGTTATCACTGTCGATATCACTGTTTATAGGCAAACGCAGATGATCCAGGGAAAGATGCTGAAGGCCGATCTCCACGGAGCCATGGTGACAGGTGAGAGCATGGACTTCATACCTGGTCCTATCTAATCATGTGTAATACTGTGTGCTGAGCTGTGCATCTAATGCAGTCATGTGATGAACACTCGGCAGATATTAACTAATCCTTTTTGTGTGGGGCTATATTCCGATCTCTTGTATCTAAGCCTAGCATGTGTGATGCTGATTGCCAATCTGATGTATCTCAACCTAGTATGTTTGATGCTGTCTTCCTTTCTGATGTATCTAAGGCGGCCGTCACACGCATCAATTTCTTGAACGATATCGCTTAAGCGATCTGCTTTTTGATCACTTAAGCGATATCGTTTGTGCGTCGCTGCGTGTAATCAAGCGATTTTACAATGTAAAATCGCTTGATTGTTAGATCGCAGATTTGTGAGCCGGACCTCATATCTAGCGATAATTGCTTGATCAATCTGCATCATCGTGGTGTGTGACACCACGATGAATGATCTCCCAGCGGCAGAGCCTATGCTGGGAGATGGTATCTATGGTAAACGTCGGGTTACTAAGCGTCGCGCGGCGCCTAGTAACCCGATGTGTACCATAGTTACCAGCGATCTCGCTGGTCCACATCGCTGGTTAGTCTGTCTGTGTGACAGCTCACCAGCGATGTGAACGATATTGTTAGCGATCGCGCGTGCATGTGATCGCTAACAATATCGCTCACAAGATTGAAGCATGTGACGGCCGCCTCAGCCTAATATGTGTGATGCTGATTTGTTGTATCTAAACCCAGTATGTGTGATGTGATATATCGAAGCTAATAATGCGATAGTCCACTTAGCGGAGTATCTAATATTTTCACATGTGATACTGTCTGGTGAAAAGTTCTATCTAAGCATATTATGTGCTGCTTGCAGAGAAGTTGTATCTAAGCCTTTTACATGTGACTCTGTCTGCTTAGCCTGTATATCCAAGCCTGTGTGATACAGCCTCAACACTCCATCCCCCATCATATGTGGTCATCGGTGGTTACTCCTTAGTCGGTTTTTGGTTCTCTGACTTTCTTTGTCCCTTTTCTGTCCTCAGTGTTTAAATCGAAATGTCCGTCATATGTGGGACTGTCCGGAATCATCTTACAAGAGTCCAAACACGTCTTCAAGATCATCACCGAGGAGGACAAGCTGAAAGGTTCGAGGGCTGTGATCAGTGAATCCCCGGGGATATCCGGCCTCCAGTATGGAGATCCCCTCTAACTGCTGGATGCAGCGCTCAGGCCGTGTACACCGCTCTGTGCTGCAACTCCAGTATGCGCTCTCCCTCAAACTGCTGGATGCAGCGCTCAGGCTGTGTCATGCTCTTCGCTCAACTCCTGTATGCGCCCTCTAACTGCGATGCAGTGCTGAGGCTGTGTACACTGCTCTGTGCTGTGCTTGTCCTCCAGTATGGAGCTCCCCTCTAACTGCCGGATGCAGCACTCAGGCCATGTACAACTGCTCTTTGCCGTGCTTGTCCTCCAGTATGGCGCTCCCCTCTAACTGCTGGATGCAACGCTCAGGCTGTGTACACCTGCTCTGTGCTGTGCTTGTCCTCCAGTATGGAGCTCCCTAACTGCTGGATCAGCGCTCAGGCTGTGTACACCGCTCTGTGCTGCGCTGTCCTCCAGTATGGAGCTCTCCTCTAACTGCCGACAGCGTCAAGGTGTGTACACTGCTCTGTACGTGCACGGCCTCCAGTATGGAGCTCCCCTCTAACTGCTGGATGCAGCGCTCAGGCTGTGTACACTGCTCTGTGCCACGCTCAGCCTCCAATATGGAGCTCCCCTCTAAGATGCAGCGCTCAGGCTGTGTACATTGCTCTGTGCTGTGCTTGTCCTCCAATATGGAGCTCCCCTCTAACTGCTGGATGCAGCGCTCAGGTTGTGTACACTGATCTGTGCAGTGATCGGACTCCATATCTATCATCTATACATGAACGCTCGGTACAATGTTCTTTGCAATTCACCGTTGGTGCAGATGTAGAGAAGCACACACGTGCCGCTGCAGCACGGGCCTGAACCCATGATCGGTATGAGTCTCAGTTATCTGGAGGTTATGACATAAATTGCAAAGCTGGGAATACTTCTTTAAATTTAAAAGGGTTGCACTATTGGAGTCAAAGGTGCGGGTGTCAGACCTATTGGAGTTTATTCTGCAAATAACCCTTTAATGACCACTGTGGGCAGATATAACCTCCACTGACACTATTATCTATATTCAGGTACAGTTATGGCCGCCGGTAATCGCTCTGATCGTCCACTTTATCAGGGAACCTCTGTCCTCAGCAAATGGCGAAAATTTATATTTATACGTTAAATAATCCAGGTTTTATCTTCAGCCCAGTAAAAGGCTACGATAATGTTACCTTGAAGACGGCCGTAACCCAGAAGTTTCTCACCGCCATCGCCACAGACACTTTTAAACTGGGGCTCATATCCCGTCTCCGCTCGCTGCTACTTTATATTTTTCTCTGTGCCTGACAGTCGTTCCCAAGTTGAACTGCGTCTTCAGCGTGGAAATTGACGGATTTATCACATACATCTATGGGAGCAAGCTGCAGATGAGAGCCAGCGAGCGCTCCGCCAAGAAGTTCAAAGCCAAAGGAAGCATCGACCTGTGACCGGGCTGAAGGCAAGACCAAGTGCCGGCATACTGTTTATACATACATTACATATATTCTCTTTTTATTGTATAGTTTGTCCCAATTTTGTGCATATATTTATTCCATTCACTTATATAGCGCTATCCATCCCACAGCGCCTTACAGACGCCATCATCACTGTCATATATGTTCCAATACCCTATGGATTTTGTTTGCCATTTATACAATTTTACTATAGAAAAATACAAAAATGAACTCAAAAAATATAAATTATGTAAATAAAAGTATAAGAAATAAGTCTTTATTTTTTTTTAATTTATTTTAGAGAATAATATATATAGAGTAGGAAGTTGTTACTTAATAAATAAAAAAATACAAACAGAGCTTAGAAGTAAACACAAAGTAGAATACATTATAAAAATAATGCAAATTATATAAAAAATATTATTTTTATATATCTATAAAAATAAATTAATAATAAATAATATATTTTATATTTTTATGTTGTTCTTGGGAATAAAAATATATACAACATTTATAATAGTAAAAATAGCTTAGAAGTAAACACATAAACTAGAATACATTATGAAAAAATGAAAATAGTGCAAATAAATTATATTAAAAAAATTATATTTTTATATGTTTATAAAATAAATCTAAATGAAAAATAAATATATTTTTTATTTTATTCTTGGGAGTAAAAAATATACATTTATAATAGTAAAAATAGAAACCTAAAGCTTAGAAGTAAACACACAAAGTAGAATACATTATAAAAATAGTGCAAGTAAATTATATTAAAAAAATTACTATATTTTTATATATTTATAATATGAATTAAACATAAATAATATATTTTATATTTTTATTTTATTCTTGGGAATAATAATGTATACATTTATAATAGTAAAAATACATACCTAAAGCTTAGACGTAAACACACAAAGTAGAACACATTCTAAAAATAATGCAAATAAATTATATTAAAAAAAGACTATATATTTATAATATTAAAAATCAATAATAATATATATTTTATATTTTTATTTTATTCTTGGGAATAATAATGTATACATTTATAATAGTAAAAATACAAACCTAAAGCTTAGAAGTAAACATAAAGTAATTATTATATTTAATATATCTATTTATATATAATCATTTTTATTATTTTTTTTCTCTTTCTATTTTTTTCTGTAGACCTGTGGATATGTGAATCCCCCGGATGACAACCTCTCTAGTATATTAGAGTAATATCGTACATTCTGCTGCTTTTGGGCGCATTTCAAGGGCCGCTGATATTGAGTAATGATGGAACTGACGTACAAGTAATAACTCCCACGAAAGTAAAGCATTTTTATATCTAGAGATGACACATAATATCCTGAGCCATTAAACCGCTGCCGCACTTTACGACGTCCTAAAATGTTTGGAATGTTCGGATTTTCTGTGTTCTAATAAGATTGAAAAGAGCAAAAATGTAAGGGGCTGAAACTCTAATGAGGGGCACGGGGAGGCGGGCGGGTCCCGGGAAGCGATTAGCCAGCGGGAGATTTAGGACCGCGCAACTGAAATAGAGAATAGAATTCTGTTTGTTTTTATTTATTTTTTTTTATACTGCACGATAATGTTTTTTTTTTTTCTTTGTATTGATATACAATAAAACATTAGACTGAAATAATTGGAGTCACCCTGACTGTCTTGTGCTTGCTCATAACTGTCAATCATTCCCTGACTCCGCCCCCTGGACTCTTTATGCCAGAGCAAGCAGGAATTCTCTGTCCATCCGGTTTTGAAGTGTCCGTTGTGGCCGTCCCATTTTCAGACCTCCCCTCGTGACTTTCGGAGAGAATATAGGGACCTTCTTGAGGATGACGAAAGGGAAATATTAATGTATCCATCGATGTTTCGGCACCCGCCATCACATTTGTTGGATAGTTTGGTACAAGGGGGAGGAAGGAGCCCTCATCATTAGGTCTCTGGGAGTTTATCACCTCTCCCCTCCCTTCCCCCGCTCTACTATATGACAGTAGAAGACATAATGGCGCTTACTCTGCGCTTCTGACCATAAATGAGGAAGCGAGCACGTGTCTACCGTCCTGGAACGTCCCGGACTTCCTACCGCTGACCCACAAGACCTGACAACTGTGGGGACATCCGACACCATAAAAGGAGAATTCTGAACATCTCAAAAGTCACAATTCATTCGTAAAGGGCCGGTATACGGCAAATTCTGGAATGGGTTCTTAAAGGGAATGTGACAAAAGTAAAAATGTCCTGTTTTATGTATAAAGGAAACATTCAGCTCCAGTAATTAATTATTTTAGCACATGCAGCTGGTCATAAGTTTGTTCTCCCACCTTCCCCTTAGGGCATGCATTCATGTTAACACTATTTTAATTTACACAACTTGTACAATAACGTATAATATGTCAGATGATATTTTCTTGCGTTTGTAAAGTATTTTATGACAGTCCAGGGTGCAAAATATCAATCATAGCATTACTGTGTGCGGCCACCAGAGGGCAGCAGAGATGTCACTCATCTATCCGGTAGAAACGTCTTCTGTTTGCCTAGAAATTCTGAATGTGTGTTTCCCCCACCCCCCCCAGATATGTGTCCGCAACTTTCCAGGTATCCTTAAAGGACCGTGAAATTAGGACATTTTCCTTTTTTTATGTCTTTTGTTTTTTCATGAACCAGGAGGCGCACGATGAACACATGTATTGGCCTTTTTTTTCCTCTTAGGGTGCTTTCACATCTGCGTTTTTCGTAATTCGCGGCAGATGCGGTGAAAAAACCGCATCTGCCGCGTTTGCCGCATAACGGTTCCACTTGCGGCACGGTTGCGGTTTTTTCCATAGGAAGTATAGGGGGACTTGCGGCAGATGCGGCAAGTGCGGTATTGCACTTGCGGCAGGTGCGGCAGCGAAAAAAACCGCAGTAAGCCGCGGTTTTTTTCTCTGCCGCACCTGCCGCAAGTGCAATACCGCACTTGCCGCATCTGCCGCAAGTCCCCCTATACTTCCTATGGAAAAAACCGCAACCGTGCCGCAAGTGGAACCGTTATGCGGCAAACGCGGCAGATGCGGTTTTTTCACCGCATCTGCCGCGAATTACGAAAAACGCAGATGTGAAAGCACCCTTAGTTCAGTGTCTAGACATGCAGGTATCTACTATATAAAAGCCCCATCTAGTCTGTTTTTATGTACCGTATATACTCGTGTATAAGCCGACCCGTGTATAAGCCGACCCCCCTACTTTTGCCCCCAAAACCTGGGAAAACCTATTGACTCGTGTATAAGCCGAGGGTGGACCCCAGCACAGGTATACAGCCCCCAGCAGTGTGGTATACAGGCCCCCCCAGTGGTAGTATACAGCAGCCTCCCCAGTGGCATATACAGGCCCCAGTAGTATATACAGCAGCCCCAGTGGTATACAGCAGCCTCCCCAGTGGTATATACAGACCCCACCAGTATATACAGCAGCCCCAGTGGTATACTGGCCCCAGCAGTATATACAGCAGCCCCGGGGGTGTACAGCAGCCTCCGGGGGCATACAGCAGCCCCAGCGGTACACAGCCGCCCCCAGGGGTACACAGCCGCCCCCAGGGGTACATAACCGCCCCCAGGGGTACACAGCCGCCCCCAGGGGTATACAGCCGCCCCCAGGGTACACAGCCGCCCCCAAATGCTGGCACTCGCCCCCCCTGCTGCTTAACTTACCATCCGGTCTTCTGCTCAGCGCTGCTCCTCGGTGCTCCCGTCCTCGCTGCATCCGGGATCCCCGGCCGTCGCACGATGACGTCATATACCTGCGACGGCCGGGGATCCCGGATGTAGCAGGACAGAGCAACTAGGAGCGGCGCTGAGCAGACCGGATGGTAAGATAAGCAGCGGGGGGGGGGGGCCCTTACACAGAGTGGGGGGGCGAGTGGCAGCATTTGGGGGCCATATGCACTGCTTCCCCCTGCCGCTGATTGACAGGGGGAAGCAGTGCATATATAATGAGCGGCCCCACGTGACGGGGCCGCTCATACAGCAGCCTCCCCAGCCCCGGACACAGAGCCCACGGCATCACATACCGTATATGACCCGTGTATAAGCCGAGGGGTACACTTTTCAGTCCAATTTTTGGGCTGAAAAACTCTGCTTATACACGAGTATATACGGTAAGTTTGTTCCGAATACAGCATCACCTGTAGGACGGTGTGTAAATTACAGTTAAACTGGAATGTGAAGCAGCCCATACGTTTTGTTGATAACACAAGGAAAACAGCGCCACTTATAGGACGCTCTGTCATACCCTTGGGGTCGAGCTATCCTGCTGCTGTCGCAGCTCCTCAATGTACAGAGGGAAGAAACAGCGCACGACAGGGGGACAAAAAGAGCACAGGGGGAAGAGCATACAGGGGTCAAAGACGGCACAAGGGTAGAGAGCGTACAGGGGTCAGAGACGACACAAGGGTGGAGAGCATATAGGGGTCAGAGACGGCACAAGGGTAGAGTGTGTACAGGAGTCAGAGACAGCACAATGGTAGAGAGCGTACAGGGTTCAGAGACCGCACAAGGTTAGAGAGCGTACAGGGGTCAGAGACAAGAAAAGGGGAGAAAGCGCTTCGGGGGAGAGCATAAGAGTGGAGAGCATACAGGGGTAAAAGAGAGTGCATCGGGAAGAGCACAAGGGTAGAGAATGTACAGGGGTCAGAGACAGCACAAGGGTGGAGAGCGTACAGGGGTCAGAGACAGCACAAGGGTAGAGAGCATACAGGGGATAGAGACAGCAAAAGGGGAGAAAGCGCATTGGGGGAGAGCACAAGGGTAGAGAGCGTACAGGGGTCAGAGAGAGCGCATCCGGGGAAGAGCACAAGGGTAGAGAACGTACAGGGGTCAGAGACAGCAGAAGGGGAGAGATAGCACAGGGGTGACAAATCATGAGAGAGAATGCACAGGGGAATACTGTGCACAAGGGGAGAAAGACAGCACAAGAGGAGAGAGCACACGGGTAGAAGGACATTGCACACAGGGAGAGACAGCACAAGGGGAGAAAGGGTGCACAAGAGGAAGAGAGAACAAGGGGAGAGACAGCGCATGGGTGAGAGAGCACTTAGGAGGGGATGGCCAGCAGCAGCACCTACCAAGCCACGGCCACCCCGTGCAGTAGCAGCTTTCCCCCTGCCCCCCTTGGTGCCGCTGTGATTAGAATTGGGAGTAGTTGGACTAATGTATAATCGTACACATTCTAGAATTGCCCAATGCCATAGAATCGGACCCTTGTCTAGTATTCAGAATAAATCTTGTCGTCTGGGGCATAACTACTATAGGTGCAGAGGTTGCAATCGCATTCGGGCCCTTATAAAAAAAGACTATTGCTATTAAATATTTGCAATAGGTGGGGGCCCATGAGCATCAAGTTCCACCACAACTTGTTGCCACCAATAATCTATTAATGTGGCCCCTGAATAGATCTCATTTATAGGGCCGGATGCCTCTCCGGCAGTGTATTCTGAGTATTTTCTGCTTTCTTGGAGACGCCTGTCACACACGTAAGATTGAGACACTCCTTGCGAGACATCTATTACTTCATGGCCACAACATAATTAGACTTACCCAGAATAAAGGAGGCAAGAAATGGAAAGTACCCAAACCCCAGATCATGGAAAGCAAAAACATGGTAAAATACGATCACTATATGTCACACGTCCTCAGTATGGAGCTGGGGGGTGAAGAATGTGGAAGATCCTATAAATGATTTGACCATAGTGGGGGGGTCTTTGAAGCCTCCCAGTTCTTGCTGGTTTTCCAAGTTAATATAATGGAATGTGGCTCCTTTAAAAAGGCATTTTTTGTGATTTTCCAGCTATTTACATTTTTGATACAATGGTTTATAGGAAAAGTAACATTGTATCCTGCTGGAGAGAAGGGCGGCACAAGGCCGAACATTTGATTATTATGTATTTGTTTTTTCATTCTCCCATCCACATCGATGTACGAGGCCTTGCATTTTGCGGGAAGTTGTTCTTTTGATTGACCCCATTCTTTTTACCATATAATGTGGGGCGATTCCAATTGTGATGTAATGGTGGGGAAAAAAAGCAATTCCATCATTGCTGTTATGGCATACTGTAAAGAGAAGGATGTTACAGTACCTATAGTGCTGGAAGTATAATGATGCAGAAGACCCACCCATCCTTAAATGGGGACGATGAGTCACAGAGCAGCAGAATTGGGGCAATTCCTGAATACTTATTACTATATATCATGAATTAATCAATGAGACCTCCTATGCCTTCTGTCCGTGATCTTTTTAGTGTTGCATAGCAAAGAGTCATATCCAAAATAGAAAGTTAGTCCATATCCATAATATAGGAGATAGCATGCTGATCACTGGGCAGCCATCCTGAATGGAGCAGAGGCTCGGCCTCCATTCTATTCACTGTCTATAAAACTGCCATATATAGCAGTAGTACCATAGATAATGAATGGAGCTGGAGATAAGAACGCGCACCTCTGTCCCATTCACTGTCTATAGGACTGCCATATATTGCAGCAGTACCATAGATAATGAATGGAGCTGGTGGAGAAGAGCGCGCATCTCCGCTCCAATCACTGTCTATATGACTGTCATATATAGCCGCAGTACCATAGATAATGAATAGAGCTGGGGATGAGAACGCGCACCTTCACCCTATTCACTGTCTATAGGACTGTCATATAAAGCAGCAGTACCATAGATAATGAATAGAGCTGGGGATAAGAACACGCACCTCCACCCCATTCACTGTCTATAGGACTGCCATATATAGCATCAGTACCATAGATAATGAATAGAGCTGTTGGAGAAGAACACGCATCTCGGTTCCAATCACTGTCTATAGGGCTGCCATGTATAGCAGCAGTACCATAGATAATGAATGGAGCTGGGAGAAGACGGATAATTTCACTCCATTCACTGTCTATAGGACTGTCGTATATAGCTGTAGTACGATAGATAATGAATGGAGCAGAGGGATGAGAACGCGCACCTCCGTCCTATTCACTGTCTTTAGGATTGCCATGTATAGCAGCAATACCATACATAATGAATGTAGCAGAGGATGAGAACGTGCACCTCCACTCTATTCACTGTCTATAGGGCTGCCATATATTGCAGCAGTACCATAGATAATGAATGGACCTGGGAATTTAAAATGTGCACTTCCACCCCATTCACTCTCTATAGGACTGCCATATATATCTGCAGTACCATACGTAGTGAATGGAGCAGAGGATGAGAACGCGCACCTCCACTCTATTCACTATCTATAGGACTGCCATATATAGCAGCCAGCAGTACCATAAGTAATGAATGGACCTGGGGATAAGAATGTGCACCTCCGCTCCATTCACTCTCTATAGGACTGCCATATACAGCAGCAGTACCATAGATAATGAATGGACCTGGGGATAAAAACATGCACCTCTGCTCCATTCACTGTCTATAGGACTGCCATATATAGCAGCAGTACCATAGATAATGAATGGACCTGAGCATAAGAATGTGCACCTCCGCTCCATTCACTGTCTATAGGACTGCCATATATAGCAGCAGTACCATAGATAATGAATGGACCTGGGGATAAGAACGTGCACCTCCACTCCATTCACTGTCTATAGGACTGCCATATATAGCAGCAGTACCATAAGTAATGACTGGAGCAGGGATGAGAATGCACATCTCTAATCCATTCACTGTCTATAGGACTGCCATATATAGCTGCAGTACCATAGATAATGAATGGACCTGAGGATAAGAACATGCACCTCCACTCCATTCACTGTCTATAGGACTGCCATATATAGCTGCAGTACCATAGATAATGAATGGACCTGAGGATAAGAACGTGCACCTCCACTCCATTCACTGTCTATAGGACTGCCATATATAGCAGCAGTACCATAGATAATGAATGACCTGGATAGAACGTGCACCTCCACTCATTCACTGTCTATAGGACTGCCATATATAGCAGCAGTACCATAAGTAATGACTGAGCAGGATGAGAATGCACATCTCTAATCCATTCACTGTCTATAGGACTGCCATATATAGCTGCAGTACCATAGATAATGAATGGACCTGAGGATAAGAACGTGCACCTCCACTCCATTCACTGTCTATAGGACTGCCATATATAGCTGCAGTACCATAGATAATGAATGGACCTGAGGATAAGAACGTGCACCTCCACTCCATTCACTGTCTATAGGACTGCCATATATAGCTGCAGTACCATAGATAATGAATGGAACAGGGATGAGAATGCACATCTCTACTCCATTTACTGTCTATAAGACTGCCATGTATAGCAGCAGTACCATATATAATGAATGGAGCTGTGGATGAGATTTGGGCACCAGCATGGGGCTGCAGAGTCCGTAACCCGAGATCACTGGGGGTCCCACCAGTCAGATCCCCTTTCCTAGGGATAAGGAATAAGTTGCTATTCTATGAATAACCCTTTACTATACATTGTAAAGTCCTTGGTGTGACCTGCGGAGGAAGCCATGATGGCGGTTCCTTATCGCACATCCCGTGGTTTTATGTTGTGGTCAAGATTTTTCCTGACCTTCACCGTGACCTTATTTTTCGTGACATCGACCAACTCTGAATTTAACTGTATGATTGATACAAGGGGTTAAAGGGCGACTCCCATTACTTGTGATCCCAGCATTGATGATAGTGTAAACAGCCCTGAGGCAGATCCTGCTAATAGGATTATGAACCCCTCTCCTCCTCTGAGCTCAGTTTCGCCCCCTCATGGGAAACTCAATCAAGAGGACACATGTCCAGCATCTGCATTTTTTGCATCTGGGCAACAATAGTCTGCTGGGTGGGTATGGTGCATGCACCCCCACCCCACTGGTGGACACAGAAAGGATAGGGCCCCTGTACAAGAGCAATATAATGGGCCCTTTGCAGCCCAAGAAGTCATCAAAATACACATTGCCATCTGCCATGGATTTGGAAATGGACCCCCTAACCTCTGTCCGTCCCTGCATCAACCCCCACCCCCCTTCCCCGACAAAATATCAGCATAGGTGCACAATGCTTTGTAGGATTGGAAAAACTGCAGCACAGTTATTATTATAACTCGGCTCTATTAAATTTAATAGGACTGAGCTGCAATACCGCTTACAACCTGTGGCCATGTGTGGCGCTGTAGTTAGTCGAAAACTACCTTTTCTTTTTGCTAATCTTGTGCAACCCCTTTAAAAACGAGCAAAAATTAACCTATACTTATACAGAGGGCACAGCTTACAGGAATCTGTCAGCAGGTTTTTGTTACCAACATCTGAGAGCATCATGATGTAGGGGCATCGATCCTTATTCCAGCCCGGAGCCTAGGGTGGGCCCCAAAAGTCCCTTCGTCCTATAGAAAAAGACTAATGCTATTAAAGGTTTGCAATAATTGGGGGCCCCATTGGAGCTGTTGCATCAGGACCCATGAGCAGGGGTGTAACTACAACAGGTGCAGGGGTTGCAATTGCACCTGGGCCCTGGAGCCTAGGGGGCCCCAACAGTCCCTTTGGCCTATAGAAAAAGACTAATGCTATTATAGATTTGCAATAATTGGGGGCCCTGTTGGAGCTCTCACTTCGGGGCCCATGAGCTTCAAGTTAGACCCCTGATCGTAAGTAATTTCTTAATTAAAGTTTATTGATTGCTATTTAAGCATTTTTCCCGATACAATTTAAATAAGAAAAATCCTCATATGACAGCGCTGTCATCACTGAGGCTGAAACGTGACACCCATAAGACAAGGGTCATGGACACAACGACATGTGGGTGTTCAGTAATGTGCTGCTGTGGGCGGGATGGAAAAAAATGTATTCAAGAATGGGGCGGCATTACCCAAAAGAGAAGCCAAGCCCCCGCCAGCCAGCCAGCCCACCCCTATAAGAATCAGGGACAGGGCGGAATCCAGAAGAGCCACAGCTGACAAAGACTGTCAGGATTTACAAACTTCTACCGAAACTAATGAAATGTGCAACAGGTGGTGAACGGCTGCAGTAAGAGATCAGGACTCCGGTGAGTGGGGAAACATTTATTTGTGTCTCTGAAACTTCTAAAAAGTTTTATGAAGTTCTATAGAATGGTCCAAGTACTCAGGTCCGGACATGATTGGGGCTGTAAAAGATCAGGACTCCGAGAATACAAAAAAATGTATTTGTGTCTCTGAAACTTTCAAAAAGTTTTCTAAAGTTCTGTAGAATTGTCTATGTAAATCCTTCCATGCCCAAAAATGACAAAAGTATTCTAGGAGTGATACCTTTTAGAATTCTCTGCACGCGTTAACTCTAAGAATGATACAAAGTATACAGGTCCGGACATGCTGGGAGTTGTAGTCTTACAACATCTGCAGGATACTGTAGCAATACATATGCAAAGCAGCATATGGTAATGTAAACTCTGTAATGTTCTACTTTCTATCAAGACTTTCTGTGATTTATTATAATGCAAAAGATACATTGACTATAAATGATTTCCATATTCCACCTCCATGCTGCTCCGCTCTGTCTGGTCGCACTGCTGCTCCGCTCTGTCTGGTCGCACTGCTGCTCCGCTCTGTCTGGTCGCACTGCTGCTCCGCTCTGTCTGGTCGCACTGCTGCTCCGCTCTGTCTGGTCGCACTGCTGCTCCGCTCTGTCTGGTCGCACTGCTGCTCCGCTCTGTCTGGTCGCACTGCTGCTCCGTTCTGTCTGGTCGCACTGCTGCTCCGCTCTGTCTGGTCGCACTGCTGCTCGCTCTGTCTGGTCGCACTGTGCTCCGCTCTGTCTGGTGCCTGCTGCTCGCTCTTCTGGTCGCACTGCTGCTCCGCTCTGTCTGGGTCGCACGCTGCTCCGCTCTGTCTGTCGCACGCTGCTCGCTCTGTTGGTCGCACCGCTGCTCCATCTGTTGGGTCGCACCGCTGCTCCGCTCTGTCTGGTCGCACCGCTGCTCCGCTCTGTCGGGTCGCAGCTGCTCCGTCTGTGGTCGCACTGCGCTCCGTCTGTCGGGTCGCACTGCTGCTCCCTGTTGGTCGCACTGCTCCACTCTGTTGGGTCGCACTGCTGCTCCACTCTATTGGGTTGCACTGCTGCTCCTCTCTATCGGGTTGGCTGCTGTGTGGAAGTAGAAGCGCTGCAAAAAGTCAATGTATAAGCTAGTAGGGAGAAAGAAAACTGTCACCTACTTAGACAAGGGATGTGTCCTCCTCATTAGGGGGAAAAGTGGGCAAAAGTAAATTAAAGGGGTTCTCTTATTAGAGAATTTCAAGTTAGTAAATGGGGGATTACTATAATGCAGAACATGAAGAACAGCTATGAAGATTGTTTTAGTACACACTCATGGATGTAATACTTCATTTCCCCTGTGGTGGCGACACCAATTGTAGATGATAACTGGATCAGGATTTACTATATAACCAGATTATTGTCAGGGACAATGCAAGGAAAACATGGACAATCCCTTTAATTATTTTCCGCATTTAATAATCTCCCTCCATGTGAGCGGCCTCCATTGTCCGCAGTGCCGGATCTTTTCCCAGGTAAATGGTTGGGATGATCTGATCCGTGTGATGGCCAGAATACCGGCAGCTGCAACTACGGGACGGTTCACTATATTGGCTGTTCCTGGGTCATCCCTGTTTCTGATTAATTTAATGTGAGGTCACGGGAGGACGCTGCGGCGGCGGCTTTCCTTCGCCTCGTTCTCCTTTTATGGGAAAGATTTTTGCTATTGATAAACTGAATCCGGAAAGTTTCTGGGAAAAGTTCAAAAGTGGAAAAAAGGATTTTCCAAAAACTAGAAACGAGAGAGATAGAAAGATACGAGATGGATGGATAGATATGAGACTCAGTGGTTAGCACTATATGGTGGATCAGTGATTAGCACTATACGGTGGGCTCAGTGGAGTATATGCCAGGCTATATCGTGGCTCAGTGGTTAGCACTATCAGTGGCTCAGTGTTAGCACTATAGGTGGCTCAGTGGTTAGCACTATACGGTGCTCAGTGGTTAGCACTATACGGTGGCTCAGTGATTAGCACTATAGGGTGGCTCAGTGGTTAGCACTATATGGTGGCTCAGTAGTTAGCACTATATGGTGGCTCAGTGGTTAGCACTATACGGTGACTCAGTGGTTAGCACTATACGGTGGCTCAGTGGTTAGCACTATAGGTGGCTCAGTGGTTAGCACTATACGGTGGCTCAGTGGTTAGCACTATACGGTGGCTCAGTGTTAGCACTATACGGTGGCTCAGTGGTTAGCACTATACGGTGGCTCAGTAGGTTAGCACTATACTGGCTCAGTGTTACACTATACGGTGCTCAGTGGTTACACTATAGGTGGCTCAGTGGTTAGCACTATGGTGGCTCAGTGGTTAGCACTATATGGTGGCTCAGTGGTTAGCACATGTATTGGTGGCTCAGTGGTTAGCTCTATAGGTGGCTCAGTGGTTAGCACTATATGGTGGCTCAGTGGTTAACACTATATGGTGGCTCAGTGGTTAGCACTATACGGTGGCTCAGTGGTTAGCACTATATGATGGCTCAGTGGTTAGCACTATATAGTGGCTCAGTGGTTAGCACTATATGGTGGCTCAGTGGTTAGCACTATACAGTGGCTCAGTGGTTAGCGCTATACGGTGGCTCAGTGGTTAGCACTATATGGTGGCTCAGTGGTTAGCACTATACGGTGGCTCAGTGGTTAGTACTATATGGTGGCTCAGTGGTTAGCGCTATACGGTGGCTCAGTGTTAGCACTATGTGGCTCAGTGGTGCACTGTATGGTGGCTCAGTGATTAGCACTATATGGTGGCTCAGTGGTTAGCTCTATACGGTGTGGCTCAGTGGTTAGTCTGTATACGGTGGCTCAGTGATTAGCACTATACGGTGGCTCACTGGTTAGCACTATATGGTGGCTCAGTGGTGGTAGCTCAGTGGTTAACACTATATGGTGGCTCAGTGGTTATGCTATACGGGGGCTCAATGATAAGCACTATACTGTGGCTCAGTAGTTAGCACTATAAGGTGGCTCAGTGGTAGCACTATGCAGTGGCTCAGTGCTTATCACTACATGGTGGCTCAGTGGTCAGCATTATATGGTGGTTTCGTAGTTTAGCACTAATGGTGGCTCAGTGGTCAGCATATATGGTGGCTCATGGTTAGCACTATATGGTGGCTCAGTGGTTGCACTTATGGTGGCTCAATGGTGGCACTATGGTGGCTCAGTGGTTGGCACTGTATGGTGGCTCAGTGGTTGGCACTGTATGGTGGCTCAGTGGTTGGCACTATATGGTGGCTCAGTGGTTAGCACTATATGGTGGCTCAGTGGTTAGCACTATAAGGTGGCTCAGTGGTTGGCACTGTATGGTGGCTCAGTGGTTAGCACTATATGTTGGCTCAGTGGTTAGCACTATATGGTGGCTCAGTGGTTAGCACTATACCTGTATTCAAATCCCACCAAGGGCGACATCTGTAAGGCGTTTGTATGTCCTCCCTGTGTTTGTGTGGGTTTCCTCTGGATTCTTTGGTTTCCCTCCTCACTCCAAGGACTGATAGGGAATTTAGATTGTGAGCCCCAATGGGGACAGTGTTACTGATGCATGTAAAGTGCTGTGGAATTAATGGTTTTATATAAGTGAATATATTATTATTATTATTATATAGCTCTATGGATCGATTAGGGAAGAAGATCAATTGATACATTCATTTTGATAGAATGGTGATTAAGACGTCTGAAGCCCACAGAAGACTTGGGGATCAGACAGACTCCGCGCTTCACGAGTTTGGACCATTATTTCTGTTATGTGGTGTAAGGGGTTAAATCCGCAGTCTGGAAACAATTCTATGGAACAAGGGGGGAAATTTGCTGCTAAAGAAAAAATAAAGTCGTTTTCTTGTTTTGTTTTGCGGTCAGGCGTTGTTCCCAGATCCAGTGAGGAATGTCTGCAGTATAGGAGGATGTAACCAGCATGGGATGGGGCTGGGGGGCTCCGGACCACGCTGATGTGGCAGGGAAGGGCTATCCTGAGCAAGCCTGTACTGGCCTGTGAGGGGCCGAGAGCACCGCAGGCTGCGCAGGAATCCCAGTGCTGCAGACATGGCCGCCTCACCATGGTCCGGGTCCTCATTGAGGGGTCAGCACCACACTGGGTACTGCCAGGTCCCCTATGAGTTTATTTTGTTAAAGGCGACCTTCTCTAAAATAGGAGGTGTACAAAAGAAGTGTCATTATGGCAGAACTAACAACATGCGTGAGTGCAGGGTCTGCCACTTATTAGGCTTCTTTAGGAGTCATCATGAGGCATACAATAGTGGATCAGATCTGTCCCTTTACTTCAAGGGTATACTTACATGCATAACCCGCCCCTCATAGACTGTGAGGGTCCCTGCCGCTCCTGTACCTGTACGTCCTGATCGCCTAGATTTAGTGTACTTGTTCTTGTCTCCCTTATCCTCATGTAAAGCGCCATGGTACCTAATGGCGCTATACAAATAAATAATAATTTGTAAATCTGTTCCACTTAATGTGAATAAGGTTGCTTAATGGACGGAGAGGGGGGGGAAGCATCTATGGTCTCAGGGAGGGCAGGTAGGGAGGAAAGAACATAACATGAATTTCTGAAAGGCCCATTAGGCTATTTACATCAAGAAGTTACAATTATTGATTCAGGCACCTATGCCCCTTAAAGAGAATGGAGAGCAGTCACTTGTTAATAGACGATACATTTAAAGGACAGTCCCCGCCACATCATATTTATATAGTATCCATGCTGAGGGGCTAGTATAATGAAGTACAGGACTAAAACTTGCAATAGGAAGTGCCAGGCGCTTTACAGAGATGAGTGTGGAGAGGGGAGGAAGCATCTATGTT
Organism: Allobates femoralis; assembly: GCA_033576535.1. Classification (NCBI taxonomy): domain Eukaryota; kingdom Metazoa; phylum Chordata; class Amphibia; order Anura; family Aromobatidae; genus Allobates; species Allobates femoralis. Next base: position 118,372,553 of record JARQOC010000010.1, read on the forward strand.
CTCAGGGAGGGCAAAACAAAAGAATCTGTAGATAGGGAGGAAGCACCTGAAGAGGACCTCACTCCAGGAATGAAGCTGTCCTAATACATGAGAGCTAGTGCAGCACAACAGAGCCTGGACTGCAAGATCTCACATCCAGCATGTATTACTGAGAGGAGGGACAGAGTGCAGACAGAAACCTTTTAGGGTGCAATATAAAAGGAGTTGTCCAGAATGAGAAATCATGGCTCCTTTCCTTACAAAACTACACCCCGCCTGTCCACAGATTGTATGTGGTACTGCAGTTCTGGGCTTAGCTGTAATACCGGGTATAAACTGTGCACAGCTGTGGCGCTGTTTCCTTCTAATCCTGTACAGTCATTCCAGGGCTGATTCTTAGGAGGAAGAAGTCTGATAAATGGAAACATTTTACTTATTATCTAGAAATATCAGCAGAGGGAAAGCACCAAACATACAGGATCAGTGATATCTGTAGATCAGATCTCGACATCACACCCCGGGCAATGACTCTTATCATAGTCATCCTGGGAGAGGTGCTATACTGAGTCATTAATGTTCAGAATCCAAGCAGCAAAGCAGGTGTATCTAAACCACACTGTATATCTCCCTATAGACCTAGATACACCAGCTATGAAGAGAGTGTCACACACTATTGGCTTAGATATACCAACAAAGCAGTATTGCGCACAATAGGATTAGATACAGGGCACAGCATATATACATGGTAGGTTTAGATACAACAGAGAGTAGCACATATGACTGCTTAGATGCAAAAGCTTAGTGGACAATAACATGTATGATAAAGTAAATACAGGGGCTCAGAACACAGTATCCTACATGGCAGAAATTAGATACAGGGCACAGCACACAGTATCACACATGACAGGATTAGATATAGTGCACAGCACACAGTATTGCACATGGCAGGATTAGCTACATTGCACGGCACACAGTATCACACATGGCAGGATTTAGATACAGGCCACAACACACAGTATCACACATGGCATGATTAGATACAGTGCACAGCACACAGTATCACACATGGCAGGATTAGATACAGGTCACAACACACAGTATCGCACATGGCAGGATTAGATACAGGCCACAACACACAGTATCGCACATGGCAGGATTAGATACAGTGCACAGCACACTATCACACATGGCAGGATTAGATACAGTGCACAGCACACAGTATCGCACATGGCAGGATTTAGATACAGGGCATAGCACACAGTATCACACATGGCAGGATTAGATACAGGCCACAGCCACCGTATCGCACATGGCAGGATTTAGATACAGGGCATAGCACACAGTATCACACATGTCAGGATTAGATACAGTGCACAGCACACAGTATCACACATGGCAGGATTAGATACAGGCCCCAGCACACAGTATCGCACATGGCAGGATTTAGATACAGGGCACAGCACACAGTATCACACATGGCAGGATTTAGATACAGGCCACAACACACAGTATCGCACATGGCAGGATTAGATACAGGCACAACACACAATATCACACATGGCAGGATTAGATACAGTGCACAACACACAGTATCACACATGGCAGTATTAGATACAGGCCACAACACACAGTAGCCATGCAGGATTAGATACAGGGCACAGCACACAGTATCGACATGACAGATTAATACAGTGCACAGCACACAGTAGCTCAACTTTCTTGTGTGTAATAGCCTCAGTGGCTAATATTGTCCTGTTGATGGATGCCTGCTGCACCCAGCATCATGAAGGAAATGACCGCACTCTCTTATGTCAAACTTGTAATATTAAATAGTCGACACACGTGATAATAACACATTACTGGAGCGGGAGAGAAGGCGCCGGCAGACCCCAGTGACCAGTGGTGTAATGTGAAGCTCATGGGTCCACTGCGAAAGCATAGCCCAGAGAGACTATTGGGCCCCTACACTCCAGGGCCCGGGTGCGATTGCAACCCCTGCACCTGTTGTAGTTACGCCCTTGCACCTGTTGTAATTTCACCCCTGCACCTAATGTAGTTACGCCCTGCACCTAATGTAGTTACGCCCCTGCACCTAATGTAGCTACGCCCCTGCACCTATTGTAGTTACGCCCCTGCACCTAATGTAGTTACGCCCCTGCACCTAATGTAGTTACGCCCCTGCACCTAATGTAGCTACGCCCCTGCACCTATTGTAGTTACGCCCCTGCACCTATTGTGGTTACGCCCCTGCACCTATTGTAGTTACGCCCCTGCACCTATTGTGGTTACGCCCCTGCACCTATTGTGGTTACGCCCCTGCACCTATTGTGGTTACGCCCCTGCACCTATTGTAGTTACGCCCCTGCACCTAATGTAGCTACGCCCCTGCACCTATTGTGGTTACGCCCCTGCACCTATTGTGGTTACGCCCCTGCAACCTATTGTGGTTACGCCCCTGCACCTATTGTAGTTACCCCCTGCACCTTTGTGGTTACGCCCTGCACCTATTGTGGTTACGCCCCTGCACCTATTGTGGTTACGCCCCTGCACCTATTGTAGTTACGCCCCTGCACCTAATGTAGCTACGCCCCTGCACCTATTGTGGTTACGCCCCTGCACCTATTGTGGTTACGCCCCTGCACCTATTGAGTTACGCCCCTGCACCTATTGTAGTTACACCCCTGCACCTAATGTAGTTACGCCCCTGCACCTATTGTGGTTACGCCCCTGCACCTATTGTGGTTACGCCCCTGCACCTATTGTGGTTACGCCCCTGCACATATTGTGTTTACGCCCCTGCACCTATTGTAGTTACGCCCCTGCACCTAATGTAGCTACGCCCCTGCACCTATTGTGGTTACCCCCTGCACCTATTGTAGTTACACCCCTGCACCTAATGTAGTTACGCCCCTGCACCTATTGTGGTTACGCCCCTGCACCTATTGTGGTTACGCCCCTGCACCTATTGTGGTTACGCCCCTGCACCTATTGTGGTTACGCCCCTGCACATATTGTGTTTACGCCCCTGCACCTATTGTAGTTACGCCCCTGCACCTATTGTAGTTACGGCCCTGCACCTATTGTAGTTACGCCCCTGCACCTATTGTAGTTACGGCCATGTCGGTGACTTATTTTGGGGTACAGGTGAGATGCTGTAGGACGCCCCAACCACAGACTTATCACTTTCCGGCTCTCACTTCCTCCCGACCTTCGCTCACTTTGGGGTAAACCACCTCTTCAGCTTCACACTTCCTTACTCCAACCCTCAGTCAATCTTTCAGATACCTTTCTACATAAACATAGACACTCACTCATCTCTCTCCCATCGCAGATGGTGCCTTATTTTATGGATAAGCTATTGCTTTCTGTTATCAGCCATTTATTACAGTGTCATAAAAAAAATCCAGATTCCTTCTATCCCATGATCAGCCACTTATCCCCTATAATGATCTGTTTTTCCTGCAAGGCCGCACCACAGAAGGCATGTAGACCCATGTGCAGCTTTATACATAGTAATAAATATTTTATCACACTGTAGTGCTGGTTCACAGCAATACTGGTCAGTACTACTGTCCAATATCCTCCATGCTGCTGCTTTCTAGTAAGCATTTTTCACTGCAGAGCTGGATTCACAGCTACAATGCTCAGCACTGTATAATGTCCTCTAAGCTGCTGCTGCTTTCTAGTAGGTATTTTTATCGCACCTCAGTGTTGGATTGACAGCTACACTGCTCAGTATTGCTGTATAATGTCCTCCGTGCTGCTGCTTTCTAGGATTTTTTTCTCACCACAGAGTCTGATTCACAGCTGCAATGCTTGTATGATATCCTCCATACTGCTGATTTCTAGTAACTGCTTTTATCTCACCCCAGACCTGAATTTACAACTACAATGCTCAGTACTGTACAATGTCCTCTAACCTGCTGCTGCTTTCTAGTAGGTGTTTTATCACACCTCATGTTGAATTGACAGCTACACTGCTAAGTACTGCTGTATATTGTCTTCCATGCTGTTGCTTTCTAGTAAGTCGTGTTACCTCACCCCAGAGCTGGAGTGACAGCTACAGTGCTCAGTACTGCTGTATAATTTCTCCCATGATGTTGCTTTCTTATTAATGCTTTTATTTCACCCCAGAAGTGGAGTCACAGCTACACTACTCAGTACTGTAGTATAACATCCTCCATGATGCTGCTTATTCCTAAGTGTTTTATATAATCCCAGAGCTTGAGTCACAGCTACACTGCTCAGTACTGATATGTAATGTCCTCCATGCTGCTGCTTTCTAGTAAGTGCTTTTATCTTACCTCAGATCTGGATTCACAGATACACTGCTCAGCATTGTTGCATATGTCCTTCATACTGCTCCTTTCTAGTAAGTGCTTTTATCTCACATGAAAGCCGGTTTCACTGCTACACTACTGAGTACTGTTGTATAATGTCGTCCATGCTGCTGCTTTCTCATAAGTGTTTTTATCTGCCCCAAGAGCTGAAGTCACAGCTACAATGCTGAGTACTGTTGTATAATATCCTCCATGCTACTTTTGGACATGTTCTACAAATTATCAGGAGATCAGGAATCCCTCATATCTGTTTGTGATGTGTATAAGATAATTATTATCATGACAGCTAGTATCAACCCAACAGCTCAGAGAAAACTGAAAATTAGAGATAGAACCCGCAGGATACAAATCATGTAATTGTCAGAAAATTCTGATTCAGTGCATGACTGTGCAACATCAGCATTGCAATGTATGATATTTAGGGTTTTCATCCATCATCTGTTATTTGAAGAAACCCCAGGTGTATAAGGAAATGTAACTTACTCTTTAGACGCCTTTCTAATCTGTGTCTGTGTTTTTCAGATATACAAGACAACATGGTGGATCACCTCGCATACACAGAGATCAACAACCAAAGGATAGCTGCTGTGGAGACATGTTTTGGTGCTGCAGGACAACCCCTCTCTCTGCCGGGAAGAGTCCTTGTAGGAGAAGGGATATTGACCAAGGAATGTCGGAAAAAACCTAAACCAAGGGTCTTCTTTCTCTTCAGTGATATCCTCGTCTACGGAACCATTATGATCAGTAAGATTAAGTACAGCTCCCAACACATCATCCCCTTGGAAGACGTGACCACCGAGATACTTGATGACAGTGGAGACATGAAGAACCGGTGGATGCTGAAGACCTCTAAGAAGTCTTTTGTAGTTTGTGCTGCTTCTTACACCGAACGGGAAGAGTGGATCAGTCACATCAAGGAATGTTCCAGTAGGCTCTTGGCCAAGACTGGAAGACGACCGTCCACCAAACATGCGGCACCTTGGATACCGGATAAAGCCACGGATATCTGCATGAGATGCACCAAAACCAAATTCACCACACTGACTCGTCGGCACCATTGTCGCAACTGTGGTTTTGTCGTGTGTCAAGATTGTTCCCAGAACAAGTTCTTGATTCCGTCTTTGTCTTCCAAACCCTTAAGAGTCTGTGCTCTCTGTCATCGAAGGCTGATTGCCGAAAAAATAGCCGAGGAAAATAAAATAAAGCGAATGGACAAGATCCAAAGGGAAATGCCGGAATATGAACCTTCGAGTGACGAAGACAGTGATGAAGAGAGAACACCGAGATCATGTCCAATGAAGACTTCTACTCTTCATCATGGTCGGCGTTCCATGCCTGACTTTTGGTGTTTTTTAATATTCTTCACCCATTGACATTCTAGGATAGATTCCTGGAGTGAGACTGTTGTACAATTGGTGGACAGCTTGGAGATATCTCAAGAAGTCCGAGTCCTTCAAAGACAAACTTGGAGAAACATGACTCAAGAGATGATACCTACCTTACCCTGGTGGCTTGAGGAAGTCTTACTTCTAAGACATAGACTAACTATTGTGATCCAAAACTACATACTGACCCAAATGATCAGTATTGGGTCAAAATAACCCAACACTGCAAAGTTAGGTATACAGGGGCATGAAAAGCGATGGATTCCCACTGCCATTGTCCTTCAAAGACAAACTTGGAGAAACATGACTCAAGAGACAATACCTACCTTACCCTGGTGGCTTGAGGAGGTCTTACTTCTAAGACTTAGACTAACTATTGTGATGCAAAACTCTACATACTGACCCAAATGATAATCAGAATTGGGTCAAAATAACCTAAAGTTGCAAAGTTAGGTTTATGGGGGCATGAAAAGCGATGGATGCCCACTGCCAGTTTCCAGTTGCCGCCATTAAGCTGGTTCCTAAGTTCTTCGTTGGTCCATACTGCCAGTCCAAGTTGACTACACTTGGAAAATGGTTTTGTAGTCATCGATAACACTAAATCTGCCATAAATTGTTAGGGGTTGGGTATTTGTGCAATATAGTATCGCTACAGACCCAATGATTTCAACTGCCATCACTGAATAATAAGTGAGCGCCAAGAAATATGTATGAGTTGGGTCATACCTCACCTCCCTTAGAGGAGAAGCCTCAGAGTTGAGGGTCATGGATTGAGTTGGCATCGGAGCCCATGATCTATCCTTCCTCTCGCCCATCTTTTCTGTGGTACAATACCTAGAAAAAAATGTTCCTGGTCCCAAACCAAAATGTAGTAAGGGCCCCAACTTTCACTCCTCATTGGGTCAGAGGTAACTTATGGGGCCCCTTAAGGCTCTGGTATGCCTGGGACTTATGATACATCCGCCCCTATTGGTAACTGGGTACCCTCAACTCTTTATTAGAGCCGTTTAATACATTGGGACACTTTGAAGCCTCGGACCCATGGATGTTGGGTGATACAACACTAAGGACTACATTGTGATATATCCTAATATTTCCTGTGTGTAATGGTGTAATGTATTAACTTATACAGTCTGATATAAATTGTGAAATTAATGCTACATTGTTTGAACTGTTTGAGAAAATCTGAAACACGTGGGACCTCTAATCCAACTAGCTAACCTCATGGTGTTGCATAGGCACCCCCCCACCGAAATCAAATTCATGCCAAAAATGGGACATGTTAAAGCTGTCCATGCCACTGCATAGTCTATGGTCTCCAGTCACATTCTTTACTCTTCTGCCCCTTTAAGGTATTATGCAGCAGGAAGCATCTTCAAATAGTCTTTGGGGTTTTATTTTTACCATTTAATGAACCAGTTAAAGAAATGATCACCTGTAGCGAATTAGCTGATGATGGCAGCAGAGGAGGGGTCACGCAGGGTGGTATAATGGTAAAGGGGATAAGGAAGCAGGATGGTAAGATGGGTAAAAAGTGATCAGGGGAGCTAGTCTGACCCTTCGACTGGGGGTCCCAAACTCACCATGTTCCTGGAGTTACTTCTGATGGTGAGGATGTCCGGGCCACCACCCTTACCCTTTGCTCCTGATCAGCCCTAGACTAAGACCCCTTACCTCCACCCGGGAAGCACTGCAACTGCCAATAGAAAGAAAACACGATCAAGGCTTCAGCAACAAGCACACACATCTTCTCAGCTCCAGGTCTTGCAGAGACTAAACTCTATCAGCAACACCTGCTGGTGGAAAAGGGAATTATTTAAAGGCCAGGAGCGTGGTCACCTGACAAACCTACAAATGCCCACGTGCAGAGCCACTACACATAGACACATGGACTGCAGAACAAGTGGAAGGATGCGCACTGATACATAAAGGTAGAGTAAATGTCCCTGGCAGCGCAGAGTATTTCAGGAGAGAGTAGTCCTGATCATGTGGGAGACCAGTGTAGAAAAGTGATACGGGACTACACGTAAAATAACTTGTGGAGAAGAATCAAAGCATAGTGGCATAAGCACCAGCAGCACAGAGTATTTCAGGAGCTCATGAGTTGTTATGAGAGAGACCGAGACCCTGTCCTAACTAGTCACCGATCTGATGCACATTGCCGTCCCTGGATGTGATAATTGTTCCTCCTTTTAACATAAATAAAACTAAATGTGACGAAAAAAAAACACAGAGTGGATCAGTTCTGCTTATTGTCAGCAGTTATTTTCTCACCAGCGTTCAGGAGTCGTATTCATATCTACAAGTGTCAGTAACACATCACTATATGGCACCATATATAATCGCCAGACAGTAAAACCAAACTATAATGAAGTAATAATGCGGAAGGGAAAGCCAGAATTCAGACTGTCCGGACTGTCAGTAAACCTGGATTTCCAGGCCAAGGTGCACTGAACATTCCACCTGGGGCTGCCTGTCAAGTAAAATGGGTAAGGCCAAAATTTACTACGGCACACTGCACACACCGCATATTTTGGACCTGTTTCTGTTCTTCAAAAGTTGGGAGGTATTTATATAGTACCAGGATAGGGGGAGCATATAACAGGATGGGGATCATATTTACAAGGATGGGACCATGTAAACCAGGATGGGGATCATCAGGGCCGCTGACAGGGCATGAACGGAGTGAGGGGCCCTGCAATTATTGACAGGAGAGGGGGCCCGCAGAAGAGGTGAGGGGACAGGGCAGAACTCCTCTGGGCCCTGCCGCCTCACCTCTTGGACATACCCCCCTCTGTCAATCTCCACTGGGCCCCCCCACCTCTCACCCCTCTATTCATTCCATGGCCCTACTCACCTGTCAATCTCATCTGAGCCCTGCCCCTCACCTCTTGGACAGGCCCCTCTCCTGTCAATCACCGTGGGGCAGCCACTGAAGCAGAGGGGGCCGGCCTGGCTGAGACTGACATCTTAAGCGACGTCAGGCTCGGCCAGGTTTGTACTGCGCATGCACCCGGTAGGCTGACATGCGCAGTACAAACTGGAAGTCAGCTCAGTGCGAGCACTGGTGGATGTGAAGGATGGAGCTGCTGGGTGGGGAGTTAAAGTCTGTCTGTCTGTGTGTCTGTGTTTGTTTGTCTGTCTGGCTCTGTCTGTCTGTCTGTACCGATACTGTATTACAGGTCCACACTACATGTTGTATTAGTGTGTCTATATACTGTATGTATATAGTGTAAACCTGTATTTACAGTATAGTGCTGTGTATACAAGATATACGGCCAGTAGTCTTTAATGTGCATACTGCCGGCAGTCTCTAATATGTATCAGCTGGAGCAGTCTAAGTGCATGGCAGGGCAGTCTATAATGTGCATATGGCAGGCAGCAGTCTATAATGTGCATACAGCACACAGCAGTCTATAATGTGCATACGGCTGGCAGCAGTCTCTGCTGTGTATACAGCTGGCAGCAGTCTCTACTGTGTTTTCTGCCCAAAGCAGTCTCAATTGTGTCTGTGTGTATATATGTGTATGTTTGGGTGGAGCGCAAGCCTGCATAGGAAGTGGAGCTGGGGTGGAGGCTGGGTGGAGGCGGAGCTGGGGTAAGGCTGGGAGTTGTCTTGGGGGGACCCCAAAATTTTGCCAGTGAGGGGCCTTGAATTTACTAGTGGCAGCCCTGGGGATCATTTATAGAAGGATGGGGCCAAGTAGAGTAAAGTGGGGATCATATATACAACAATGTGTCCAAATGTACCAGGATAAGGATCATATATGCCAGAAGGGGGACCATATATAGAATGGAGCCATGAACCAGTATTGGCAAACATGTCATGTAAACCAGGATGGGGATCATATATTCCAGGATGGGGCCATGTAGCAGGATGGGGACATATATATCAGGATGGGACATACAGTATATACCAGGATGGGCTATGTAAACCAGGGAGGGGTGTAAATATACCAGGATGGGGACCATGTAACACGTCATGGGGGCCATATACCAGGATTGGGGTCATATACCAGGTTGGGGGATCATATATACCAGGATGGGAGGGATATACCAGGATTGGGATCATATATACCAGGATGGGAACCAGGTACAAGGATCGGGGACCATATTAATATACCAGGATGGGGCCATGTAAACCAGGGTGGGGGACATATATACCAGTATGGGGCCATATACTAGAATTGGGATAATATATACAGTACCAGGATGGGGGCATAAGTAGGGGGTGAAACAGATTAATAGCATTTCACTTTATTTTAATGTTGAAGTTTAATTTGACATAGAGAACAAACTGAGTTAAGAGCTTGGTCACAGAACAAATTAAACTCGTCAATCAAGGTATAATTATGATTCCTGCAATGTGAGAGTGAGTGCAGATCTGCGGATGCATCTTGTGTCGTGCTCCTCCATCTATGATCACATTCTCTGTTGTGCAACTTCCTGCAAACTTTTCCGAAAAAGACTTTTTTTTTTGTCTGATTTCACAATATTTGCAACGTTTTATCTCTTGTCCTTCAATATGGAGCAAGAGCAGAAATATAAATGTCACTCTCAGCGGTGCATGAATCAATAGTAGAGGTAGATAATAGAAACATTGGAAAATAATATCAGAAAATGTTGCTCTTTTCTCCGCTTCTGAGCCACTTTTCCTGAGCACGTCATTTACTTCTAAAAGTAGTTAAAATTAATAACGGCTCATAAAGAAATCAGATTACAGCTTCACATTGAATTCTATGGTGATTCACAGCTGCACTGCTCAGTACTGATATACCGGTAGATCTTCCAAGCTGCTATTTTCTAGTAAATGTTTTGTGTCACTAAAGAGCTGGACTCATGGTTACACTGCTCAATGCTGCTGTATAATGTCATTCATACTGCTTTCTAGTAAGTGTTTATTTCATTCCATAGCTGGAATGAAAATGACTCTGCTTAGAACATCAGTATGTTGTGCTGAATGTTACATTCTAATAAGTGTTTTGTCTCACTCAACTGCTTATATCATCTATGTTTCTATTTTCTAGTAAGTGTTTTGTGTTACCCCAGAGCTGGATTCAAAGCTTCACTACTCAGTGCTGCTGTATAATGTCATCCATGCTGCTTTCTATTGTTTATCTGATCCCAAAGACAGATTCAAAGCGAAACTACTTAGGACTTTTGTAAGGAGTCCTCAATGCTGCTTTCTAATTACCATGGTTCTGGATTCACAATTACACTGCTCAGTACCGCTGTAAGACGTCATCTAAGCTGATTCCTAGTAAGTGTTTTGTCTAACCAAACTGCTGTATTCACAGTTACACTGCTCAGTACAATTATATACCAGGATGAGAGACATATATACCAGGATGGGGACATATATACCAAGACGGGGGACATATCTATCCTGGTATATATGTTCTCATTCTGGTATATATTTCCCTCATCCTGGTATATATGTCATCTATCCAGGTATATATGGTCATTCTGGTATATGAAGTATTCCAGGATGCGGGACATATATATCAGAATGGGGAAAGTATATACCAGGATGGATAACATATATACTAGGATGAGGGACATCTGTATCAGGATAAGGACATATGTGGCACCCCTCCGGTGCAAGGAGGGATTTACACCTTGGTACACACAGCACACAACACCTTCCACCCCAGACCTGAAGGGGGAGCTTTACTCGCTGCCTTAAGCCAGATCCCCTATACAAGATCCAGGCCTGAGGACCAGGGGGAGACAGTCCAGTTAGTTTCAGTTGGGGTATGTGCGCACTGGTCGGGTTAGGGCCGGATTAGGTGTGTAAACCGCCGGTCGGTTTACAAAAATTTCATGTAAATTTATGTTAATCCAAACCGGCGTTTGGATTAACATAGAAACCTATGTAAACCGACACCCGCTGTGCACACAGCGGCGGTTTACACATGCTCATCCGTTGCTAACCTGCTGGGTTCCCAGCGGGTTAGCAAAGAATGAGCTTGCTCTATATTCCGGCCGGTTCTGCAGCGGCTGCAAGCAGAATCATGTGCTGCTTCCAGCCGCCGCAACACCGCCGCCGCTAACCCGCCCGTCACCCGCCCGTCTCCCGCCGCACATACCCGACAGGAAGCCGGTGGACGGCTCCGGAGCTTCCTGTCGGGTCCCGCCCAGCCGCCGCCGCCACAAACCCGCCCACCGTGCGCACATACCCTTGCAGTTAGTTCCAGAGAGAGGAGAGAGCAGGAGTGAGGAGCTGGTCGCTGGGAACGATCCAGGCCCAGGACCAGGAAACACTGACCCAGCTGTGCTGCACCCTTGGGAGAGGGTCGGAGGCCAGTGGAGGAAGCAGGGAATTAAAGAAGGGAACAGATCAAGCTTCCCTTTAGTTCACCCGGACACCGGAGTCCGACACTGCCAAGAATTCACTGCAGCAGGAAAAGCCCGGAAGGACCAGGAGGAATTAACCCCCTAAGGAGCACAAGTAAGAGACACTCGAAACTGACCAAGCACAGGACCAGGAGCCAAAGGAGGAATAGGGACGCCGCAGAAGGACCTCATTGTTAGTGATAGAGAAAAACCCTGAGAGGGAGTTGGAGCAGTGAGTTCAGTTACAGGCAGGACTTACCCCAAAACCACAGTACCCAGTGACAGAGGAGGCCTCACAACTGTCCAAGGTGAAAGTCCCAAATTGCATCGGGTTCCTGGTTACTTCTCTGGACTGTACCTGTTACCCTGTCACCAGTAAAAGGTACCGAAACAAAGACCACTGTGTGTGTGCCTGCTTAACCGCCGCCATCCACAGCGTTAACTGCAGAGACGCTACTATCGTGTTTCCCCCAAATTAAGTCCCCCCCGATAATAAGACAGGGGGGGGAAGAGGGCCTGCTAATACAGTATAAGTCCCCCCCTCCCGAAAATAAGACAGGGGGGGGGCGCGCCACAATATAAGTCCGCCTGCCGGGGAAGGGGGGGGGGAGGCGCTGCGCAATGTATACTACCTTGTCTGGTGGTGTCCCCGCTCCTCTCCTGGTCTGCGGTGCGGTGTCCCGTTCCAGTTCCATGGTGATCGGTGCGGTGCCCGGCCGACGTCCTGGTTCCTCCGGCAATCCCCGCCCAGGTCAGGCCCTGCGCCAATGAGAGCGCAGGACCTGGGACGTCAATCACCGCCCAGACGCGGCCAGATGACGTTGGGGCCTCTAATTGGTGGACCCACGGGGTCTTATTTTCGGGGAAACACGGTATGACTCCCATCATCCAACCCCGCTCCATCTGTGGGGAGCTGTACTACACTGAGCTGCACCTCCATCACCTCAGCGGCCAGCCGCAGCGCTGGTATACCCGTTACCAGGAACTACAGGTGGCGTCACATTACCAATCCACTTACCCCCCTCCATTCCCCGCCATTGAGGGTACAGGGCACAGGACTGGGGACCGACCAGCCGTGATCCCCTATCCAAGTCGCCATCAGCCCCGGTACCCGAGTACCCCTTACCCTGTCGACCGCCTCACATATATACCAGGATAGAGGACTTATATATCAGGATGGTGACCATATATATCAGGATGAGGCAGATATATATATATCAGGATAGTGACCACATATCCCAGGATAGGACAGACATATATACCAGGATAGAGGACATATATACCAGATTAGGGGACATATATAACAGGATGGTGACTATGTACACCAAAATGGGAGACATATATACCAGGATGGGGGATCATATGTACCTGGATGGTGTCATATACACTAGGATAGGGGACCTATATACCAGGATGGTGACATATTTTCCAGGATAAGAGTCAGATGTACAAGGATGAGCACATCTATTATACTAAGACAGGGGATATTAGTACAAGATGGGGGACTTTACTCCATAATGAGGGGGAGGGGGAGCACCTTGTCTGCCTTTAAAATATTTAGGAAGCTACAACAGCACATACATCCAACCAACACGCAGAGGGGGCAGTTCCAACTTTTGCACCAGGGCCCATTGGATTCTATTTACCCTACTGGGGGCACCCACTTTAGTATTTCCATATGATGGGCACCCACATTATCTCCATCCTTTCTAACAGAGGAACAACTATCACACAAATCTAGGTAGAAGTTTCCGGTAGACTTTATCTGCCAGGTATAGAAATAGCCGTCCACACTGGAGTAATGTCACGAGACGTCTTCGCCTGCGGTGGGTGTGATATTTGTGTCTCCGCACAATAGATTGCTCTGTGCCCTGAGATCTGTGGGATTTCTGCTGAGAATATATTATGCGCGTGGATGTAGCAGAGCGACTCTTTGTGGTCCAGGCGAGATGACGGCATTCAGTGCACACTATGGTGATTCTATGGAAGGTGTGGAGCAGCTGCACCCATGGGAGTGCACCCAGCCGTACCGCTATAATGCTCACAATGACAGACTGACAATAAGGGGGAAAGGAGGAAAAGACAGGAAGCTTTTTTCCATTTCTGTTTGTTAAAGGGCAACTTAAAGGGATTTTCCCAACTTGTAAAGTAATGACACATCACCTGAATATGTTTTCAGATTTTCTTCAGTAGAGGTCAATGTGAGCCCTGGGACCTCCACTAATCCTGAGAATCATAGGGCTAGATGACGTCTTGCTCCATTCACCTCCTGAATGGCTAGTTTTTTGCAAAGGCCAGCACTGACAACACGGATGGGGCACTAAGCATTAAACAAGCATTGCAACCACTTAATTCACAGAATTAGTGGGGGTCCCAACATTGGGCCGGCATCAGCACCTGGGGCACCCAGGCAAGTGTCGGGGCCCTGGGCATCATGGGGGGGCCCAATCACCATAAGGGACACTGTCCATGCTGCTAGCCGGACGGTGTTCCCTGCCCTGTTTTCTCCCTCCTATGCATCCAAATGCTGGCAAATTGCAGCGGTGTCACTATACTTGGCGGACTGGCAGTGAAGGAAACCAGTGCAGTCCCGCAGGTGCCGTAATTGGTCCGTGCTGGGGATAGCGACAAAGATCTGCTGCTGAACAGTCAGATGAGCAAAGGAGGTAGAAGACAGCGCAGCAGGAAGGGAGAGAGCATAGGGGCCCCACTGTCGGGAAGATAGAGAAAGCACACAAGGGGGAAGAGACATAACGCACAGGGGGGGAGAGACAGCACATGGGTGGGTGAAGCAGCCTAAAGAGGGGGTGAGAGTGCACAGGGGGGAAAGACAGCGAACAGGGTAAAGACGGCACACAGGGGCGGAGAGACAGTGCATGGAGAGAGAGAGCACAGGGGGAGAGACAGAGCACAAGGGGAAGAGATAGTACATGGGTCAGTGAAGCAGCACAGGGGTGAGACAGTGCACAGGGGGAAAGAAAGCACACAGGGTAGAGATGGCACACGTGGGGGAGAGAGAGCGCACAGGGTGGGAAGTGGCAGAGCACAGGGGGGAGAGACAGCAAAGGGGATGAGAGACAGCATGGGGGAGAGACAGTGCACGGGGGTGAGACAATGCACAGGAGGTGAGCAAGCACACGGGAGAGATAACGCACGGGGGTGAGACAGAGCTTGGAGGGGTTGAGACAGCACACAGGGGGAAGAGACAGCGCAAGGAGGGGATGAGACAGTGCACAGGGTGGACAGACAGTGCCGGGGGTGGGGGTGAAATAGCACACCGAGGGGTAAGACAGGCACAAGGGGGAGAGACACAGCGCATGGGGTAGAGACAGTGTTCAGGGGGGTAGAGACAGAGCACAGGGGGGTAGAGATAGAGCACGGGAGAGCAGAGACAGAGCAGGGGGGGATGAGGGAGACACTGAGCATGGGAGGGGAGACACAGCACATAGGGGGGAGGAGAGTGCACGAGGGGAGAGACAGCACCTGGAGGGGAAGAGAGTACACGAGGGGAGAGACAGCACCTGGAGGGGTGAGGCAGCGCACGGAGGGGAGAGACAGCACATGGGGGGGAACGCAGCTAGAGTCAATAATTTAAACTGTGCATAGGGATTATACACCTTAAATTATTAACTGGATCATTCACCCCAAGTCATTAAAGGGGAAATATACTGTAAATTATCAAAGGGAAAATGCACCCTAATGGTACCTTTACACGCCGCCACAACAGGATGCATACCAACGGCAACTTCACGTGCACGAGCACGGCCGAACGGTTACCAACGGGAACCGCACCCTCTTTACACGCCGCCACAAGGTGCGCTACGCTACGCCACATCTACAGCTACATACATCGCCGGGTGTCGCAAGTAGCCGTCTGTAGCTCAGCGTACCAGCTTTACACACCGCCACCACAGAGTGATCTGGGAGCAACAAAGGCAGGACGTAAAACAAATAGGCGTGCCACAGACCTGTACGCCGCGCCCAAACCACAACCATTGGCCAACAGTACGGAGTTGTGATTGGGCACGACGGAAAGGGCGGATGGCCGAGACGTGCCGTACTACTGATCGGAGTGTGGCACGGAATAAGCACTTGTGACATGGCGGAGCCTGGCGAATGCATCGAAATCGATGGTAATGGGTCACGCTAGAGCGGTGGCCAGTCACATATCCCGTGTGTATTAAAGTAGCGGTCCGGGGCTATGTGTGCGTAGTACAAGTGTTTGCCTTGTCACGCACGATCAGCGCTTGTGACAGCCGCGTGTGCCGATTGCACTGAGGTGCGTTTGTGTAGAGCTGAAGGGACAGCTCATCCAAGATGGAGGGCTGTGAGGCAAGGGCCAATCGTAACACAGCATCTTCCACCAATGATCGCTGAAGGGGCGCGGTATCACGGAGCCTGGGTGACGCCTTAGCTACATTGCAGCTACATCGCCGGGTGTCCAAAGTTCCCTTCTGTAGCTTCTTTACACGCCGATAGAGCTCGCTACAATCGGCGATGTAGCTTTCTGTTTATGGGCAGTGCACGGATACAGAGGTATCTGTGGCCGGCTGTGTCGTCCCGTCTTCAGACGCCGCTATTACGGGCGATATTGGCGCGACAAGCTACAATCGTAGCCTGTAGCGGGTTGTATGCATCCTGTTGTGGCGGCGTGTAAAGGTACCATAAGTAATTAAAGGGACAGGGCACCCTAAATAATTTGACTACCAACAGAAACACAATGGGGTCACATGATTCTCACAAAACCCCTTTGAAACAATGCGGTGAGTTTCCTAGACGTCCCATGTAAACCATATACAGCATTGCATTATCACCGTATGTTGTGTCCCAGGCTCAGCTTCTACATGAGCTCTCCGCACACTGCCTATATTCACATTCTTATAGCATCATAACTATTCCTGGATTGTTTGCTCGATGTGGTCACATTCAGGTTTATTTGCATAGAACAATTATGGAATGCGGCTCCAAATTCTAAGCACCGAAATAAAGAAAAGGTCGAAGATGGGACCGGGTTCCGGCTACAGATCGTTTACCGTCACTGTCTAGAGTGTTGTGACTGCATCTAAGAGAAAATAAAAGTTTTCAACAGGTATAACAGGTTTCCAAATATAAACACGGCTCAACATAATATTTCCTTTTCTGCACAGGAAATCCCCGATTTAGGGTGAGAGCCCGACAAAGGAGCCGCAAAGGGCCCAATTCCCTCCAGACTCACAACTGTGCCACATAATACCACATACAACCTGCACATACTGTACATCTGCCACCTAGTGGTAGTTATCAGCTAGCAAATATTATTCTAGGGAGCAGTAGTTATATGCTTGTACATAGGGGCAGTATTATAGTAGTTATATTCTTCTTATACATAGGGAGCAGTATTATAGTAGTTATATTCTTCTTATACATAGGGAGCAGTATTATAGTAGTTATATTCTTGTACATAGGGAGCAGTATTATAGTAGTTATATTCCTGTACATAGGAGCAGTATTATAGTAGTTATATTATTGTACATAGGAGCAGTATTATAATAGTTATATTCTTGTACATAGGAGCAGTATTATAGTAGTTATATATATTCTTGTACATAGGAGCAGTATTATAGTAGTTATATTCTTGTACATAGGAGCAGTATTATAGTAGTTATATTCTTGTACATAGGGGCAGTATTATAGTAGTTATATTCTTGTACATAGGGGGCAGTATTATAGTAGTTATATTCTTGTACATAGGAGGCAGTATTATAGTAGTTATATTCTTGTACAGAGGAGCAGTATTATAGTAGTTATATTCTTGTACACGGGACAGTATTACAGTAGTTATATTCTTGTACATAGGAGCAGTATTATAGTAGTTATATTCTTGTACATAGGGGCAGTATTATAGTAGTTATATTCTTGTAAATAGGGGCAGTATTATAGTAGTTATATTCTTGTACATAGGGGCACTATTATAGTAGTTATATTCTTGTACATAGGGAGCAGTATTATAGTAGTTATATTCTTGTACATAGGAGGCAGTATTATAGTAGTTACATTCTTGTATATAGGGGGCAGTATTATAGTATGTATATGGTATTCTTGGACATAGGTGGCATATTATAGTTTATTTGTGATCAATTGTTTCTCAGACGTGATAAAAACTATCTCTGTGCCCCATATGACGGTATCAGTAGTGACTGTATATCTTCTCTCCAGGCCAGATCTTGATCAGGTCAGTAATGTTGTTTTGCAGAGATTTGGCTGGAATTAAATGTCACAAGATCTGCTCTGTGAAAGAGATTTTGGCTTCGGCTCAGCTCCAGGGCCGCGTCACCCTGAGAATTTAGGGCAGAAAAAAATCAGTAAAAGTTATTGCAGCAGCAGCCGACACTGACAAATCCCACAGAGGATTGTAAGGATTAGTGCAAGACATTAACCCTGTTTTCATGGGCAGGAATTAAATAATGAGGCTGACATTTATATTTAAAGTGATGCCTCACCCTTCTTCCTGATAGGACAGACCTGACACATTTAAGGTCAATCCTTTAGGCGCTCACATAAATCATGGTCCCCTAACACAAGCAATAATTGTTCACAACCCCTTTAACGGTACCAGCAGTCATGAAGGATGACTGGTACATGAAAATATACTTAGACATAGAGATGTGGGGTAGATACGGACCCCATTGCGGTACCATCCAACATGTGACTTTCTATACATTGTCCGTGTTATTTAACCTCTTCATGACCAAGGACGTATATGTACACCCTTGGTCGCTTCCCTCCCTTTGATGCAAGCTCGCATTATTCCCGGCACACATTAGCTGATCTGATCAGCCAACAAGTGCAGCTAACAGATGATCTGATCAACCGACATGTGCAACTAACAGATGATCTGATCAACCGACATATGCAGCTAACAGAGGATCTGATCAGTCGACACGTGCAGCTAACAGAGGATCTGATCAGCCAACACGTGCAGCTCATAGAAGATCTGATCAGCCGACACATGCAGCTAACATGATCTGATCACACGACACATACAGCTAACAGATGATCTGATCAGCCGACACGTGCAGCTAAGAAATGATCCGATCCAGCAAGCCCAATGCATTGTCTATGGGGCTTGCGGTCCGGAGCGGCAAGTGCGGTTTTGCTGGATGCGGCAGATCTGGCACTTGCGGCTGCAAAAAAAACCCCTGCTTTTTATTTTCGCGGTCACAAGTACTGGATCTGGCATAACCGTACTTGCTGCAACAAACCGCAAGCCCCATAGACAATGCATGGGGCTTGCCGGATTGGCACTTCAAGTGCAGCCGTTAGGCGGCAGATCCAGCAGGTGTGAATCTGCCGCACATCAGCAAAAACGCTGATGTGAAAGGCCCCTAACAGATGATCTGATCAGCCGACATGTGCAGCTAACAGCACTGTTCGGATCAGCAATCCAATCGGCACTGTTAACCCTTTGGATCTCGCTGTTCCCCCGCCTGCATTGGTGGCATCCTGATGTTATCACAGGGCCTCGATGCGTTGCCATGACAGTGTGGGCTCAGCGGATGACCCCAGATGCCGTCATGAATCACTTCCTGCTGAGTGACCAGCAGAAAGTGATCATTTGTGCTGTACAGAGGGATGCTGAAGCATCTCTCTGCATAACACAAGAGATCATCGGAGTGTGCAGTGCTGAGGCATCCTAATGGGCCAAGAAAAATAAGGCAAAGGTTTTAAAATCTGAAAAATAAAAAGTAAAAAAAACAAAATTTCAAATCAGCCCTTGTTTGCCACATTGAAAATAAAACTATTTAAAAAACAAAACTCACACATTAGGTATCGCCGCGTTCAGAAATGCCTGATCTATCAAGATATAATGTTAATTAATCAGATCTGGAAACTGCGTAATGGAAAAAAAAGTCAAAACATCAAAAGTACGTTTTTTTGGTTGCTGCAACATTGCAATAAAATGCAATAACGGGTGATTAAAACATCACATCTACCCATAAATGGTATAATTAGAAACGTCAGCTCAAGACGCAAAAAATAAGCCATCACACAGCCCCAGATCCCGAAAAATGAGCACGCTACGGATCGCGGAAAATAGCGACAAAAGCGCAATTCTTTCCTGTAAACATCTGAATTTTTTTTAACGCTTAGATAACAGTACTAGTAACATGTTTGGTATCTGCGAACACATACTGACCCAAGGCATCATACCGACACGTCAGTTTTATCATGAAGTGAACATGGTGAATAAAAAACCGAAAAAACAGACGTGTAGATGCAGTTTTTTTGCCCTTCTACCACACTTGGAATATTTTTCCCATTTTCCAGTACACTATATGGTAAATAGAATGATGTCATTCAAAAGAACAACTCGTCCCGCAAAAAACAAGCCCTCATATGTCTATTTTGATGGAAAAATAAAAAAGTTATGGCTCTTGGAAGAAGGGGAGGAAAGAAGAGAAAGAGCAAAAAAAGGGAAAGGGCAAAAAAAGAGAAAGGGCAAAAAAAGGGACAGGGCAAAAAAAGGGAAAGGGCAAAAAAGGGAAAGGGCAGAAAAGGGAAAGAACAAAAAAGGAAAAGGACAAACAAAGGGAAAGGCGCAAAAAAGGGAAAGGACAAAAAAAGGGAAAGGGAAAAAAAGGGAAAGGGCAAAAAAATGAAAGGGTAAGGTCGTGCAGGGGTTACTATATGGTGGCAGATGCATCTCATAGGGGTCAACAGGTCATTTAATTGAGGGGCATAACCCACAGTTAGAGCAAAAAAGTCCGGTACAAAAAATACATTTTTCCTTTTTTGAAGCCTTTAAAAAAATAAACAAAGTAACCAGATTTTCCAACTTTAATCTCAGAAAAGTTGATTTGATCCATTGTGGCAAAATTACAGGAATAACAGGAGCATTTGCTCCCATCTGCTGCGTTCCCCGAGACCCGAGCTCAGGAATGACAGGAGCAGATGGCTGAGTGCGGACTTTCCCGAGGATGGTGACTGTGCTGAAGTCGGCAATTTTTCTGTTTCCAAGATGATGACGGTTCCTTACAAGCAGCTCTGGCACTGAACAGCTGGAGAATTTAGGAGAATGTGCCCACAATGCCAGAGCTTCAATCCGGCACCGCTGAGAGCAAGGAGGACACCGGGAATGAGAAATATTTACAAATTGCAATTTTATGGGTTTTTTTTCATGCAGAACAGAGACGGAAAGGGCAAAACAGCGCGCTGCCAGGATAAAAATCTGTCCCAGCAGCTCAGCATTTTGCCCTTTCCATCCCACTCTTTGTCCCGGCAGCGCAGGTTTTGCCCTTTCTGTCCCGACAGCTCAGCATTTTGCCCTTTCCAACTCCCTCTTTGTCCCGGCAGCACAGTGTTTTGCCTTTTTCGTCTACCTTTCTGTCCCAGTAGCGCAGTGTTTTGCTCTTTCAGTCTCCCATTCTGTCCTGGCAGCGCAGTGCTTTGCTCTTTCAGTCTCCCTTTCTGTCCTGGCAGTGCAGTGTTTTGCCTTTTCCGTCCCCCTTTCTGTTCGGGCAGTGCAGTGTTTTACCTTTTCAGTCTCCTTTTCTGTCCTGGCAGCGCAGTGTTTTGCCCTTTCAGTCTCCCTTTCTGTCCTGGCAGCGCAGTGTTTTCCCTTTTCAGTCTCCTTTTCTGTCCTGGCAGCGCAGTGTTTTGCCCTTTCAGTCTCCCTTTCTGTCCTGGCAGGGCAGTGTTTTGCCCTTTCAGTCTCCCTTTCTGTCCCGGCAGCGCAGTGTTTTCCCTTTCAGTCTCCCTTTCTATCCCGTCAGCGCAGTGTTTTGCCATTTCTTTCTCCCTTTCTGTCCCGGCAGCGCAGTGTTTTCCCTTTTCCGTGTACCTTTCTGTCCCAGCAGCGCAGTGCTTTGCTCCTTCTGTCTCCCTTTCTGTACCGTCAGCGCAGTGTTTTGCCCTTTCAGTCTCCCTTTCTGTTCCGGCAGTGCAGTGTTTTACCTATTCTATCTCCCTTTCTGTCCCCGCAGCGCAGTGTTTTGCCTTTTCCATCTCCCTTTCTATCCTGGCAGCGCAGTGTTTTGCCTTTTCCATCTCCCTTTCTATCCTTGCAGCACAGTGTTTTGCCTTTTCCGTCTCCCTTTCTATCCTGGCAGTGCAGTGTTTTGCCTTTTCCGTCTCCCTTTCTATCCTGGCAGCGCAGTGTTTGTCATTTCTATCCCGTAAGTGCGGTTTTGCCCTTTCTGTCTCCATCATGATTGATCTGATTACTGGGGAGCTACAGCAGCCGTGGATCTTTGTCACAAGTATGTGTAGTGGTTGTGGCTTAACACGACCCCTAAAAGGTGAGAACCGTACACTCACCACTTATTGGACATTGTCACGGATTAACCCTATGTGCACCATTTGACTATTTTTAGTTTTCTTCATGGTTTTCCTTTTATGCCAGGTCTTAAGCAGTGTTTTGCCTTTTCCGTCTCCCTTTCTGTAGCAGCAGCGCAATGTTTTGCCATTTCTTTCTCCCTTTCTGTCCCGCAGTGCAGTGTTTTGCCTTTTCCACCTCCCTTTCTGTCCCGGCAGTGCAGTGTTTACTTTTCTGTCTCCCTTTCTGTCCGGAGCACGCAGTGTTTTCCCTTTCCTTGTCCCTTTCTGTCCTGGCAGAGCAAGTGTTTTGCCTATTCCATCTCCTTTCTGTCCCAGCAGCATATGTTAGTGTTTTGCTCCTTCATGTCCCCTTTCTGTCCCGCAGCGCAGTGTTTTGCCCTTTCAGTCTCCCTTTCTGTCCTGCAGCCATGTTTTGCCTTTCCGTCTCCCTTTCTGTCGCAGTGCAGTGTTTTCCTTTTCAGTCTCCCTTTCTGTCCCGGCAGCGCAGTGTTTTGCCTTTTCCAGTCTCCCTTTCTGTCCCGGCAGGCAGTGTTTTGCCCTTTCAGTCTCCCTTTCTGTCCCTGGCAGCGCAGTGTTTTGCCTTTTCCGTCTCCCTTTCTGTCCTGGCAGTGCAGTGTTTTGCCTTTTCGTCCCCCTTTCTGTCCCGGCAGCGCAGTGTTTCCTTTCAGTCCCTTTCTGTCCGTCAGCGCATGTTTTTTTCTCCCTTTCTGTCCTGGCAGCGCAGTGTTTCTTTGTCCTTTTCTCCCAGCTGTTCCCTTTCGTCCTTCGCGGCAGCGCAGTGTTTTGCTCCTTTCCGTCTCCCTTTCTATCCCGTCAGCGCAGTGTTTTGCCATTTCTTCTCCCTTTCTGTCCCGGCAGCGCGTGTTTTGCCTTTCCGTCTCCCTTTCTGTCCTGGCAGCGCAGTGTTTTGCCTTTTCCGTCTCCCTTTCTGTACCGCAGCACAGTGTTTTGCCTTTTCCATCTCCCTTCTGTACCGACAGCCAGTGTTTTGCTCTTTCAGTCTCCCTTTCTGTCCCGGCAGTGCAGTGTTTTGCCTTTTCCGTCTCCCTTTCTGTACCGGCAACCAGTGTTTTGCCTTTTCCATCTCCCTTTCTTACCGCAGTACAGTGTTTTGCTCTTTTCCATCTCCCTTCCTGTCCTGGCAGCGCAGTGTTTTGCCTTTTCCGTCTCCCTTTTTTCTGTTTTCCTTTCCGCCCCTTCCCGCGTGCATAGTGTTTTTTGCCTTTCCGTCTCCCTTTCTGTCCCGGCAGCGCAGTGTTTTGCATTCCTCCCTTTCTTCCGCGCCAGTGTCCCTTTCTTTTCTGTCCGCAGCGCAGTGCTTTGCTCCTTTCTGTTCCCTTTCTGTACCGTCAGCGCAGTGTTTTGCCCTTTCAGTCTCCCTTTCGTTCCGGCAGTGCAGTGTTTTACCTATTCTATCTCCCTTTCTGTCCCCGCAGCGCAGTGTTTTGCCTTTTCCTCTCCCTTTCTATCCTGGCAGCGCAGTGTTTTGCCTTTTCCATCTCCCTTTCTGTCCGGCAGCGCAGTGTTTTGCCCCTTTCCGTCTCCCTTTCTATCCCGTCAGGCAGTGTTTTGCCTTTCTTCTCTCCCTTTCTGTCCCTGGCAGCGCAGTGTTTTGCCTTTCATCTCCTTTCTTACCGCTAAGTGCAGTGTTTTGCCTTTTCCGTCTCCCATCTGTACGACAGCACGTGTATTACCTGTCTCATCACCTATCTGTTCCGACAAGCACAGTGTTTTGGCTTTTCGTTCCTTTCTGTCCCGCAGTGCAGTGTTTTGCTTTCCGTCTCCCTTTTCATTGTACCGGCAGCACACAGTTGTTTTTGCTTTTCCTTCTCCCTTTTCTGTACCGGCTAAGCAGTGTTTTGCTCTTTCCATCTCCCTTCCTGTCGAGCAGCGCAGTGTTTTGCCTTTTTCTCCCTTTCTGTCCCGGCAGTGCAGTGTTTTGCCTTTTCCACCTCCCTTTCTGTCCCGGCAGTGCAGTGTTTTTACCTTTTCTGTCTCCCTTTCTGTCCGGGCAGCGCAGTGTTTTCCCTTTCCTGTGTCCCTTTCTGTCCTGGCAGAGCAATGTTTTGCCTATTCCATCTCCCTTTCTGTCCCAGCAGCATAGTGTTAGTGTTTTGCTCCTTCTGTCTCCCTTTCTGTCCCGTCAGCGCAGTGTTTTGCCCTTTCAGTCTCCCTTTCTGTCCTGGCAGCGCAGTGTTTTGCTCTTTCCGTCTCCCTTTCTGTCTAGGCAGTGCAGTGTTTTACCTTTTCAGTCTCCCTTTCTGTCCCGGCAGCGCAGTGTTTTGCCTTTTCCACCTCCCTTTCTGTCCCGGCAGTGCATGTTTTGCCCTTTCAGTCTCCCTTTCTGTCCCGCAGCGCAGTGTTTTACCTTTTCCGTCTCCCTTCTCTGCCTGGCAGTTCAGTGTTTGCCTTTTCTGTCCCCCTTTCTGTCCCGGCAGCGCAGTGTTTTGCCTTTTCCGTCTCCCTTTCTATCCTGGCAGCGCAGTGTTTTGCCTTTTCCGTCTCCCTTTCCGTCCCGGCAGCGCAGTGTTTTGCTCCTTCCGTCTCCCTTTCTATCCCGTCAGCGCAGTGTTTTGCCATTTCTTTCTCCCTTTCTGTCCCGGCAGCGGTGTTTTGCCTTTTCCGTCTCCCTTTCTGTACTGGCAGCGCAGTGTTTTGCCTTTTCCGTCTCCCTCTCTGTACCGACAGCACAGTGTTTTGCCTTTTCCATCACCCTCTCTGTACCGACAGCACAGTGTTTTGCTCTTTCAGTCTCCCTTTCTGTCCCGGCAGTGCAGTGTTTTGCCTTTTCCGTCTCCCTTTCTGTACCGGCAACACAGTGTTTTGCCTTTTCCATCTCCCTTTCTGTACCGACAGTACAGTGTTTTGCTCTTTCCATCTCCCTTCCTGTCCTGGCAGCGCAGTGTTTTGCCTTTTCCGTCTCCCTTTCTGTCTGTCCCGGCAGTGCAGTGTTTTGCCTATTCCATCTCCCTTTCTGTCCCGGCAGCGCAGTGTTTTCCCTTTTCCGTGTCCCTTTCTGTCCCGGCAGCGCAGTGCTTTGCTCCTTTTGTTTCCCTTTCTGTACCATCAGCGCAGTGTTTTGCCCTTTCAGTCTCCCTTTCTGTTCCGGCAGTGCAGTGTTTTACCTATTCTATCTCCCTTTCTGTCCCGGCAGCGCAGTGTTTTGCCTTTTCCATCTCCCTTTCTATCCTTGCAGCACAGTGTTTTGCCTTTTCCGTCTCCCTTTCTATCCTGGCAGCGCAGTGTTTTGCCTTTTCCGTCTCCCTTTCTATCCTGGCAGCGCAGTGTTTTGTCATTTTTATCCCGTAAGTGCGATTTTGCCCTTTCTGTCTCCATCATGGTTGATCTGATTACCGGGAGCTGCAGCAGCCGTGAATCTTTATCACAAGTATGTGTAGTGGTTGTGGCTTAACACGACCCCTAAAAGGTGAGAACCGTGCACTCACCACTTATTGGACATTGTCACGGATTAACCCTATGTGCACCATTTGACTATTTTTAGTTTTCTTCATGGTTTTCCTTTTATGCCAGGTCCTAGAGAATAAATGTTCCCGGAGTTGTGCATCGACAATTCGCCTCCTTATCCAGAGGAACACAAAAAGAATAAACTTTCGACAGTGACCCACCAGCACCCCAATTTCTTAAACTCATTAATGAATTGCTTTCAGTAGCTGATGAGGGTCACATTTCACTTCTTAAAGGGATTGTATGAAATTACAGAAAAAAAACATAACTTCTTTGAACCTGAAACAGCGCCCCCCCTTGTCCCCAGTCTGTCTCTGGTATTGCAGTTTCACTTTAATACTGCCATACAAGTGGATTAGTACAAAACACTGTGCTAAATGTTACATTATGATCCATTATTAATCACACTTATTGCATCTAAAAATATCGAGTGTAGGACAGATCGTTGAGTAGTTTACACAACAAGAGAATACTGCAATACCTGGCATCGCCTAGAGATAAAAATGGCGCTGTATCTGAAAGATGAGGCTCCTATTTTGTAGATTGTTATCTGTCAAAAGGTACTTTTAAACAAAAAAAACAAACAAATCTATTCTGAATTGCCTAATTTTATTCGATGGGACCCTCATGATTCACGCTCTATAGTCAATGTAGCATTGTGGTCAAAAAAAGAATATAAATTAAAAACATTTTTAAAAAAATATTTAAAAAATTGTTTTTTGATTTCTAAAAGAATAAAATGGCAATACGACACGTGAGAAATATAATTTTCCATTTATTAACAGAAATCGCTATAAATCCTTCACTAAGAGAATAAATATCACAGAAAAAAATAAGGCCGTTCATGGTGTCCAGATGATATTACCGCTACGTCTGGCTAGTCAGAAATACTAATAAAAGAAAATAGTGTGGACAATGTACAACTTCATTGGAAAACCAATTACCGTATATACTCGAGTATAAACCAAGGGGGGCATTTTTCAGCATAAAATCCTATACTCAAGTCAGTGTGCTGTAGGAGGGGCAGTGACCGGAGGCTGATCAAGCTGCAGAGGCAGCGGGAGGTCATGTGCACCCGATCATTAGACTCATGTAATATTCACTTCACTCCCCGCCCATCACCACTGAAGCCAGCCCTTAGGGTGGATGGGGAGAGTGTAGTGAATATTACATGAGCGGGCCCATGTGACCACTCGCTGTCTCTGCAGCCCCTTGTCATAATGTTGTAGATATTCACTGGCTCCCACATATCATTTTTAGTGTGGGAAGCAGTCAATATCCCGGCGGGTGATTTAACTCACCTCCCTGCAGCATCATCTGATCATGTGAGCAGTACAGGACAATGATGTTATAGCTATGTGCACCGCTCACATGGTAGATGCACACAAGACAGGAGGACGGTGCGGTGCTGCAGGGAGGCGAGTTAAATAGTTTATTTTTTTGTGTGAGGCAGGTGGGGGGGCTATATACCATGATGTGGGGGCCATATCCCTAGATGAGGGATAATATACCTGGATCGGGGGCTATATACCATGATGGCCGGGCCATGTAGCTAGATGGGGGATGATTTCCAAGGATAAGTGGCTATATACCATAATGGGGGAGGCCATGTACCTAGATGGGTGATTACGGGATGGGAGGCTATATACCTCATGGGGGACATGTACTAGAGGGGCTATATGACCGACTAGCAATCAGGGGGGCCATGTACCTAGATGGGGATGAACATAGGTATATACATCATGGGGGCCATGTATATTATAAGATGGGGAATGAGATACCAGGATAGGTGGCTATAATACCATCATGAGAGGGGAATACCATGAAACCTAGATGGGGATGATTTTACTAGGATGGGGAGGGTATATACCGTCATGAAGGGGAAGGGGGGTCATGTGCCTAGATAGGGGGCTATGTACCAGGATGATTTACCAGAGATGATGTATCCATGATGGGAGGCTATACACCAACATAGGGTGAGGGTGATATACCAGGCTGTGGGATGACATACCATACTGGGGGGCTGCTGCATTTTCCACCCTAGGCTTATAATCGAGTCAGTAGGTTTTATCAGTTTTTGGTGGTAAAATTAGTGGCCTCGGTTTATATTCAGCTCAGATTAATACTCAAGTATATACGGTGATTTTAATAAAATAGGTGTAATCCTCCATTTCATAGCGGTGGCACTGCTGAGAAACTGAACACCTGCTGCGAGGTGATCAACCACTCTCCTAACAGAAAGGGACAGTCCAAAGTGGATAATGCCTTTAAGAAAACTCTGATTGTGGCCTGTTTGTCCAGCATGATGATCAATGAGATTGTTACAGTTCACATAAATCTACTTGTCAATTTCAAAAAGTGTAATTCCATAATCGAATAGCACCCCCAGAGGTGAAGAAGTATATCCTGACTTTCCCTTACAGTCGAACAGCAGTGCTTTCATTTTCAGCTCCTCATGGGAGGGGCTTAGAAGTGGAACACCTGCTGACCTCTACTTTTACCTATATTATAAAAGGTTTGTGATTAGTCAGAAACTATGTAATATCCTAGAATACATGGCAAGACATTTGAGGCATTATATGAGCAAAATATATGAATTGGCAGCATTAGAGTGTCAGTAATACTTAGGGGGTGAGGAACATTTCCCAATAATGGCTCAGGAGGGAGATGTCCTGCACAAATGAATTTGGAGAAAAAGGGGTGAAGTAATAGCAGCAAAGTCTGAGGTTTCAATGGGGCATCCTCCCCCGACAACCCGCATCCATATATTCTACTAGGACACAGAGGGGCGTCAGGTTTAGGTGCTATCCAAAAATTACATCAGGGGTGGGGGCAATTAAATATTAATTAATGTCAGTTTCTAGTGTTACCCCTGTGTGAGTTTTAACCTGTATTATAAAAAGTTAACAGCAGATAGAACGGATCAAAAAAAATATAAAATTCCTTTAATCCAGAATCCAGTGATCTGGAAAATGACAGCTACAGACTAACAGTGATAAATCTGTCTTCTAGCAGTGACTTATAATTTTCCGATCATCATCTGATAATCCAGAGACTTGAAATGCTCTGGATTAAAGGAATTTTCTGTGATCTAGGCCCGGCACACAGTGAATACCCATATAACTCCCCCAGACACAGCAATATGGGGTCACCGGAGGATCAAAATTTTCAAAAAAATCTGTTTCCGTCAGTTACATCATCCTATTTGTGCCATGTACAGCGCCCCCCGGTGGCAGATTACACCCAGCAGGGTACGATTACATCAGTCATCCTCACATATGTCCGCGCAGGGCATATTCTAGTCCCCGTACTGGATTTCAGCTTTCAGCTCCTGAGTCACGAATCCGATGAGCGCTGCTGCCACCTGCTGCTGAAGAGCGGCATTGCCGGACACTAGCATGATGAGGTGCGTTGCGTCCGTCCAGTCCAGGTTTCGGATGATGGCGAAGATCTGCTCGCACAGTCTCTGCTGCTGCACTGGTGGCAGCTCCAGCAGGATCTGAGGGACCGGCTTGAACTGACCATTTGCCATCCAGGCTCCCAGGACGCCCCCCAGAGCGCCGCCTGCAAAACACAACATCGGAGGGTTTAAGGGGTTGTCCGGGTTTTTTGGCTAATTTCCATGGGTATCTAGGCTGCAAAATGTTGACAGTTTGTAATATACATCCTATCAACATTTTGCATAGTTACCCAGATATCACTGATTTGCATCTGCCAGAGAAGTCCAGGGGGCGGGTTTCTGTTGGAGCCTGCAAAACTGGACGTTATGTCCAGACTCCTCCAAACATGCCCCCCTCCCCCAGTCTACAGTATGCCGGCCACCCCCAGACTGCTACATGCCCGACACAGCACCTAATGTGACCCCCCACCCCCATTGCACACAGCGGTCACCTGCTCCACTGACACACTGTGCTGAATCCGCTGCTGTGATGGAGATTTGGTACACTGTCAGTGCAGGAGGGGACTGCTGCATGTGTGTGCGCTCACCCTATGGCCACTGTCAGTGCAGCCGAGGTCCAAAGCCCAGGTCTCTGTGCCCTGGAGATGCTCCTCTCTATACCTCCTATACCATAGAGTGGGGCACAGAGCCGGTGGAGCCGTTCCTCTTTATACCACAGCCGCTGGCTCTGTGCCCAACTCTATAATGAAGGAGGTATAGAGAGGAGCATCTCCAGGGCACAGAGACCTTGGCTGTGGACCACTGACAGCGGCCACAGGGTGAGCGCACACACATGCATTGGTCCCCTCATGCACTGACAGTGTACTGAATCTCCCTCACAGCAGCGGATTCGGCACAGTGTGTCAGTGGAGCAGGGGCGGTGGGTGGTGACATTAGGGGTTGGGGCGGGCCTGTAGCAGTCTGGGGGTGGCCGGGCATAGTGTAGACTGGGGGAAGGGGCATGTTTGGAGGAGACTGGGAGGAAACGACCAGTTTCCCATTTCCATGCATGCTCCAACATAAACAAGCCCCCTGGACATTCCCTGGTAGACGCAAATCAGTGATATCTGGGTAACTATGCAAAGTGTTGACAGGATGTATATTACAAACTGTCAACATTTTACAGATAATTAGAAATTATCCAAAAAGCCCAGACAACCCCTTTAAATGAGCCAATGTCAGAAAGGGAATGGGGGATAGAAATATCATGGCGTCTTACCAACAGCTATTCCCGGGGGGCCTCCTAATAATCCCCCCACAAAGGCTCCGGCGCCCGCGGCCACAGCCCCCCTGGCTGAATGCTTGATGGCCGCCTTCATTTTCTGCTCCGTCGACAAGTGGCACAAAAGGCGCAGGATGTCATTCACGTTAACCGGCATGTTCAGGGCTGAAACAGAAAGAGGGTGGTCACAATATATAGAAAAGGAGGGGGCCGTGCTGCCCCCTATAGACCACCCTGATCACAGGGGAACATACAAGGAGCAGCACGATACACCGACCACCAGATCTACAGAGGACCCTTCTAATAAAAAGCTAAGGATAGTTTTAATTTAAAGGGAATCTGTTGTCAGGTCAAAAATCCATATGTAACTGATATCATTTTCTAATTCCTCTGGTGAAGCTCTTTCTATTGATGCATTTCTTTTATTTATACTCCCCCCATCCTCTGTAAACTGCAAATAGAGATTCATGCCATCTGTCAATCACAGTGAGTGATCACTTACTTCTCTGCTGCACACTCCCCAGGGAATGAATATTCATGTGGTGACATCACTGACCTACATTGTCCTCCTCTGTAAGCACACAACCACATCAGTAGAAATCACTCACATGGGGGGAGGAAGGTCTGTATCCTGTGTGTGTGGCTCTCCAGGAACTCACTACAGAGGAGAAAGGAGGGGGCGGAGGTGTGTGCTCTTAGCAGCTGCAGCTCTGACATCTTCATTTCCCTCCAGCACTAAGCGGTGCCCTTGTGTGTATCTGAGGCATATGTGTAGTGTGTGCTCTCTGAGATATTTCTTTCTGTTTATATGAACATTTGATCATTTGCTCAGCAGATACACACATCACATGTATGCAGGAAAACAAATGTTCAAATGAACACATAGAAATCTCTCAGACAAGCACAGTGTAGTACTACAAGAGTTGTAGCACAAATCTCCCGCCCCCCACCCTCTTCCCAAAGCAGCCTGCAGAGGCCTGAGATTTTCAGTGTAACTTCAGCACAGAGGGGAGGGATAGAATAACAGTTTGGATAGGCGTGGTTACTCAGGGGGAAAGTAATGGGCCGCACTAGTGCAGCAGTTGCCTGCTGGGTGTGAAGGTGCTTATAGCAAGAGAACTACAGTGATGATTCTTACATATTCTGAAAGGTCTGTCCAGGCACTATTCAAGGATACTACCGTGTTTCCCCGAATTTTACCCCCAAAAGTCCCACCCTGACTTATTTTCGGGGTATGTCTTATATTTCCCTCCCTAACCCTCACCCTAGCCCTAGCCCTAACCCTAACCCAGGGGCATACACATACAGGGCA
This sequence comes from Allobates femoralis, assembly GCA_033576535.1. Lineage (NCBI taxonomy): Eukaryota > Metazoa > Chordata > Amphibia > Anura > Aromobatidae > Allobates > Allobates femoralis. The sequence continues at coordinate 118,404,348 of JARQOC010000010.1, forward strand.
CACTCACACTGACAGGGGCACACTCACACTGACAGGGGCACACTCACACTGACAGGGGCACACTCACACTGACAGGGGCACACTGACCTGGGCTCCTCCGACCACCGGGGACCGCAGCACATCCCAGGCATCCACATGCCTGAGGACCACAGCACATCCTGGGCACCTCCGACAGGCCCGGGCACCTCCGACAGGCCCGGGCACAGCAGCACGCAGGCTGGGCATTGTCACACAGACACCCCGGCCTGCACACGTGCCGCTGTCCCGGCCAATCACAGGCCAGGAGCTGCCTGGGGAGCCAATGACAGGCCAGACTGACGTCATGCAGCGCGACTTGGCTTGCGATTGGCCTCTGGGCAGTTCCTGGCCTGTGATAGGCCGGGACAGCGGTGGGGGATTTAAAATTCCCGCCCCGTTCACCCAGGCACCGGGAACACAGCGGGGGCACCGGAGACAGCAGTGGCAGCAGCGGTAAGCATGAGATATTCCCCTGGGCCCCCCCCCCACCCCACCAAATTTTTCCTGAAAATAAGTCACCCTGTCTTATTATCGGGGTATGACTTATATTAAAAAAATTGCCCCCAGCCCTGCCCTGTCTTATAATCGGGGGTGACTTATTTTCGGGGAAACACGGTATTAGTATCACACTGAAAAATGACCTGACAGAGTCCCTCTAAAGGGATTGTCCAGCACTTACATCTTGTGCTGCCAGATTTGATGTTGATGATCTAACTGACTCAGCGCCACACTCCGCAGTGGCCGTTCTTAGGTACTGCAGCTTCTGTGATCTGAGCTCCAGTACCCAGAGCAGACACTAGGCGGTGTGTGGAGCTGTGGTGTCCGGGCTCTGCGCACTGGCTAATGTCAGGTGCTGATGGAGCTGATAGCGGCTGAACAGCAACGATCAGATGAGGACAATCCCTTTAAGGCCACTTGGAGCATCAGAAGAGGTGTCAGGGGACGCCCATATAAATGATCAGGCAGCGAGTCACGGGAGCAGGAGATATGATGGGAAGAGACGCTTATCTCTACTTAGTCATTGGCCATGAGGCGGGAGAGATAAGGTGCAGCTCTGCCCGGACCCCACCCAGACACAGAGGGGGGGTGTTAATCAGCAGCTGCCCAATTCTGGGGGTGTCAGGAGACCCCAATACAACCCAGGGTCCGGCACAGGACGTAATACTGGAGCGGGTACAGGGGGCGCTGTGTATCCCCTCACATGTCCTGAGAAACTATCTGAATATTAAACGATGGGGTCAGGGGTCACCGGAGTCGCAGCGTCCAGGAGCATCGGCTGCTGGGTGAATGTGACCGCACAATAAACACAATGGTGGAAAATGCACTCACCATTTCCCATCTCTCACTACATGATCCAGCGGGGCGCAGCCATCACAGCAATAGAGGTCATGACCACAGGTAAAGGGATCCACCAGATCCAGACGTGTGTGGCTCCGAGAGCAAACACTCAGCTGAAATTATTGTGGAGTAAAGACCCAATGTGTCCCTGCAATACACACCGCCGGCCAATCAGAGGCCAGCACCTGACATCGGCGAGGCATGGTGCGCACAACAATGTCAGCTGCTGAGATTATATATATATATATATCAGGATGGGGGAGAGATGTACCAGGATACGACTGTATATGCCAAGATGGGGGACATATATATACCAGGATAGGGAACATATATACCAGAATGGTGGGCATATATAGTAGGATGAGAGACATGTATACCAGGATGGGGCCATTTTACTAGCAAGAGGAACATATATATCAGGCTAAGGCCACTTTCACATCAGCGTTTTTTTAAAATCGCGGCAGATGTGGTGAAAAAAACGCATCTGCCGTGATTACCACATACCGGCTGCACTTGCGGCACAGTTGCGGCAAGCCCCATACAATGTATATGCGGGCTTGCAGCAGGTGCGGCAAGTGCGGTTTTGGCACTTGCTGCAGGTGCGGCTGCAAAAAAACCGCACTTGCCGCACCTGCTGCAAGCCCGCATATACATTGTATGGGGCTTGCCGCAACTGTGCCGCAAGTGCAGCCGGTATGCGGTAATCACGGCAGATGTGTTTTTTTCACCACATCTGCCGCGATTTAAAAAAACAGCTGATGTGAAAGTGGCCTAAGATACATATATTCCAGGATGAGAACATAAAAACCGGGATGGGGGGGGACATATACACTGGGATGGGACATATACACCGGGATGGGGGGGGGATATATACACCGGGATGGGAGAGGGGGGGGAACAAGGTTGGGGGGGGGGGGAATATATAACACGGGATGGGGGGGGACATATACACTGGGATGGGACATATACACCGGGATGGGGGGGGGATATATACACCGGGATGGGAGAGGGGGGGAACATATACACCAGGTTGGGGGGGGGGGGGGGAATATATACACCGGGATGGGGGGGGACATATACACTGGGATGGGACATATACACCGGGATGGGGGGGGATATATACACCAGGATGGGGGGACATATACACTGGGATGGGAGGGGGGGGGGGGAACATATACACCAGGTTGGGGGGGGGGGATATATACACCAGATGGGGGGGGGACATATACACCGGGATGGGGGGGGACATATACACCGGGATGGGGGGGGACATATACACCGGGATGGGGGCCATTTAAGCCTCCTTATGATCTATAAGGCCAGAAAGACCCATGTAATTGACCAAAATGCACTGGGGGCCATATTTTACACTAGGGGTTATCTGATACATCTGTGGCCCCATGCAGCTCTATGGCCGCTCTCTCACCTGCTGGGAGTTGTAGTCCCCGCCGTCCCTTCTGGCACTTTGTCCCCGCTGACAGCTATGAGCCATGTGACAGCTGCGGGGGGCGGGGCAATAACTTACAGGTCAGCCATTGGTTACTAAGCCAAAGGGCGGGGCGTCGACAGGCAGCTGTCTCTCCGGCGGAAGTGACGTCACTATGGTGGCCACGTAATAAAGATCATGTTTCGTTCTTGTTTCCCCCCAATACTGTGTGTTCACACACGGACTGTGACATAGCAACGTTACAAAGCAAGGAGAAAGTGCCGATTGGCGGTTCCTAAACACGTAACATGGTTGAGATAACTTTGGTTGCCGTAGCCTCCCGTGTTGAATTTCCTTTCTCCGATATCATTGATGAGGCCCTCTAGTGGATAGAGAGTGTAATGACAATTCATACTTACATCTGGATAAACTGCTCTTCTATTGTACAGGAGCATCCCAATGAATTAGAAGATCATCAAAAAGGTCATTGATTTCAGTGATTCAATGCATAAAGTGAAACCCATATATTATATCATTACACACAGAGGGATCTATTTCATGTGTTTATTTTCCGTTAATGTTGATGATTATGGAAACCGAAAGGTCATTACCTCAGAAAATTAAAGTAGGGAGGATGAAGGGTTAAACACCGCACTGCCGTATTCAGGGAGCTCTGAAACACGTTCATTAATAAAACAATATTATAGTCACCCTTTGATGTCTGGTGGAATACTGTGTGTATGTGGCACATAATAGATACTGCCTTGCCTGTACTGACAGTTGGCCTGGATATTTATCAGGTGATCTATAACAACCAATCACAGCTCAGCTTCTGATTGGTATCTATAGGTAACAAAGGACAGTCATAGTCTAGGGCCCTTTCACATCAGCGTTTATTTGAAATTGCGGCAGATGCGGTGAAAAAACCGCATCTGCCGCGATTACCGCATACCGGCTGCACTTGCGGCGCGGTTGCGGTAAACGCCATACGATGTATAGGCGGACTTGTGGCAGGTGCGGCCGCGAAAAGAAATGCTGTCAGCCGCGTTTTTTTCGCGGACGCACCTGCCGCAAGCCCGCCTACACATTGTATGGCGTTTACCGCAACCGCGCCGGAAGTGCAGCCGGTATGCGGTAATTGCGGCAGATGCGGTTTTTTCACCGCATCTGCCGCAATTTCAAATAAACGCTGATGTGAAAGGGGCCTTAGGCAGCTCATGCATGTCTGTGAAACATTCAGGGAAGCTTCTGAAGACAAGGACATCTGGGAAATGGCGCACACTGGGACATGACTGTCATTGAAACAGCAGCCACACAGACACCAAAGCTACTAACACAGCTCTTTGCTATTCTTCTAACAACCTGCCACACACAGCCCTCAGTATACAGCAGGAGGCCACACACAAACCCCAGTATACAGCAGGAGGCCACACACAGCCCTCAGCATACAGCAGGAAGCCACACACAAACCACAGTATACAGCAGGAGGCCACACACAGCCCTCAGTATACAGCAGGAGGAGAAACAGCCCCAGTATACAGCAGGTAGCTGCACAGCCCCAGTATACAGCAGGAGGCCACACACAGCCCCCAGTATACAGCAAGAGGCCACACACAAACCCCAGTATACAGCAAGAGGCACACACACAGCCCCCAGTATACAGCAGGAGGCCACACACAAACCCCAGTATACAGCAGGAGGCCACACACAAACCCCAGTATACAGCAGGAGGCCACACACAAACCCCAGTATACAGCAGGAGGCCACACACAACCACCCAGTATACAGCAGGAGGCCACACACAAACCCCAGTATACAGCAGGAGGCCACACACAACCCTCAGTATACAGCAGGAGGCCACACACAGCCCTCAGTATACAGCAGGAGGCCACACACAAACCCCAGTATACAGCAGGAGGCCACACACAGCCCTCAGTATACAGCAGGAAGCCACACACAAACCCCAGTATACAGCAGGAGGCCACACACAGCCCTCAGTATACAGCAGGAGGAAAACAAGCCCCAGTATACAGCAGGAGGCCACACACAGCCCCCAGTATACAGCAGGAGGCCACACAACCCCCAGTATAAAGCAGGAGACCGCACACAGCCCCCAGTATACAGCAAGCAGCTGCACACAGCCCCCAGTATACAGCAGGAGGCCACACACAACCCCCAGTGTACAGCAGGAGGCACACACAACCCCCAGTAAACAGCAGGAGGCCACACAGCCCCCAGTATACAGCAGGAGGCCACATACAACCCCCAGTATACAGCAGGAGGCCACACACAACCCCCAGTATACAGCAGAGGCCACACAGCCCCCAGTATACAGCAGGAGGCCACACACAGCCCCTCAGTATACAGCAGGAGGCGCACAAAGCCCCAAATATATAGTAGGTAGCCGCACAGCCCCCAGTATACAGCAGGAGGCCAGCACACAACCCCCAGTGTACAGCAGGAGGCCACACACACACCCCCAGTAAACAGCAGGAGGCCACACACAACCCCCAGTAAACAGCAGGAGGCCACACACAACCCCCAGTAAACAGCAGGAGGCCACACACAAACCCCAGTATACAGCAGGAGGCCACACACAAACCCCAGTATACAGCAGGAGGCCACACACAGCCCCCAGTATACAGCAGAAGGCCACACACAAACCCCAGTATACAGCAGGAGGCCACACACAAACCCCAGTATACAGCAGGAGGCCACACACACCCCAGTATACAGCAGGAGGCCACACACAGCCCCCAGTATACAGCAGGAGGCCACACACCAAACCCCACTATAACAGCAGGAGGCCACACACAAACCCCAGTATACAGCAGGAGGCCACACACAAACCCCAGTATACAGCAAGAGGCCACACACAAACCCCAGTATACAGCAAGAGGCCACACACAAACCCCAGTATACAGCAAGAGGCCACACACAGCCCCCAGTATACAGCAGGAGGCCACACACAAACCCCAGTATACAGCAGGAGGCCACACACAAACCCCAGTATACAGCAGGAGGCCACACACAGCCCTCAGTATACAGCAAGAGGCCACACACAAACCCCAGTATACAGCAAGCGGCCACACACAGCCCCCAGTATACAGCAGGAGGCCACACACAAACCCCAGTATACAGCAGGAGGCCACACACAGCCCTCAGTATACAGCAGGAAGCCACACACAAACCCCAGTATACAGCAGGAGGCCACACACAGCCCTCAGTATACAGCAGGAGGAGAAACAGCCCCCAGTATACAGCAGGTAGCTGAACAGCCCCCAGTATACAGCAGGAGGCCACACACAGCCCCCAGTATACAGCAGGAGGCCACACAACCCCCAGTATAAAGCAGGAGACCGCACACAGCCCCCAGTATACAGCAAGCAGCTGCACACAGCCCCCAGTATACAGCAGGAGGCCACACACAACCCCCAGTGTACAGCAGGAGGCCACACACAACCCCCAGTAAACAGCAGGAGGCCACACAGCCCCCAGTATACAGCAGGAGGCCACATACAACCCCCAGTATACAGCAGGAGGCCACACACAACCCCCAGTATACAGCAGGAGGCCACACAGCCCCCAGTATACAGCAGGAGGCCACACACAGCCCCTCAGTATACAGCAGGAGGCTGCACAAAGCCCCAAATATATAGTAGGTAGCCGCACAGCCCCCAGTATACAGCAGGAGGCCGCACACAGCCCCAAAACACAGCAGGCCACATACAACCCCCAGTATACAGCAGGAGGCCACATACAACCCCCAGGATACAACAGGAGGCCATAAACTGCCCCTCAGTATACAGCAGGAGGCCACACACAGCCCCTCAGTATACAGTAGGAGGCTGCACAGCCCCCAGCATACAGCGGGAGGCCGCACAGCCCCCTGCATACAGCAGGCCACATACAACCCCCAGTATACAGCAGGAGGCCACACACAGCCTCTCAGTATACAGCAGGCCACACACAGCCCCTCAGTATACAGCAAGAGGCTACACACAGCCCCCAGTATACAGCAGGAGGCCGCACAGCCCCAGCATACAGCAGGAGGCACCACAGCCCCCAGCATACAGCAGGAGGCACCACAGCCCCCAGCATACAGCAGGAGGCACCACAGCCCCCAGCATACAGCAGGCCATATACAACCCCCAGTATACAGCAGGAGGTCACATACAGCCCCCAGTATACAGCAGGAGGCCACACACAGCCCCTCAGTATACAGCAGGAAGCCGCACAGCCCCCAGCATGCAGCAGGAAGCCACACAGCCCCAAGCATGCAGCAGGAGGCCACACAGCCCCAAGCACACAGCAGGCCATATACAACCCCCAGTATACAGCAGGAGGCCACACACAACCCCCAGTATACAGCAGGAGGCCGCACACAGCCCCAAAACACAGCAGGCCACATACAACCCCCAGTATACAGCAGGAGGCCATACACAGCCCCTCAGTATACAGCAGGAGGCCACACACAGCCCCTCAGTATACAGCAGGTAGCCACACAGCACCTCAGTATACAGCAGAAGGCTACACACAGCCCCCAGTATACAGCAGGAGGCCGCACAGCCCCCAGCATACAGCAGGAGGCCGCACAGCCCCCAGCATACAGCAGGAGGCACCACAGCCCCCAGCATACAGCAGGAGGCACCACAGCCCCCAGCATACAGCAGGAGGCACCACAGCCCCCAGCACACAGCAGGAGGCACCACAGCCCCCAGCATACAGTAGGCCATATACAACCCCCAGTATACAGCAGGAGGTCACATACAGCACCCAGTATACAGCAGGAGGCCACACACAGCCCCTCAGTATACAGCAGGAAGCCACACAGCCCCCAGCATGCAGCAGGAAGCCACACAGCCCCAAGCATGCAGCAGGAGGCCACACAGCCCCAAGCACACAGCAGGCCATATACAACCCCCAGTATACAGCAGGAGGCCACACACAGCCCCAAAACACAGCAGGCCACATACAACCCCCAGTATACAGCAGGAGGCCGCACACAGCCCCAAAACACAGCAGGCCACATACAACCCCCAGTATACAGCAGGAGGCCACATACAACCCCCAGGATACAGCAGGAGGCCATACACAGCCCCTCAGTATACAGCAGGAGGCCACACACAGCCCCTCAGTATACAGCAGGTAGCCGCACAGCATCCAGTATACAGCAGGAGGCTGCACAGCCCCCAGCATACAGCAGGAGGCCGCACAGCCCCCTGTATACAGCAGGCCACATACAACCCCCAGTATACAGCAGGAGGCCACACACAGCCTCTCAGTATACAGCAGGCCACACACAGCCCCTCAGTATACAGCAGGAGGCTACACACAGCCCCCAGTATACAGCAGGAGGCCGCACAGCCCCCAGCATACAGCAGGAGGCACCACAGCCCCCAGCACACAGCAGGCCATATACAACCCCCAGTATACAGCAGGAGGCCACATACAACCCCCAGTATACAGCAGGAGGTCACATACAACCCCCAGTATACAGCAGGAGGCCACACACAGCCCCTCAGTATACAGCAGGAGGCCACACACAGCCCCTCAGTATACAGCAGGAGGCCACACACAGCCCCTCAGTATACAGCAGGAGGCCACACACAGCCCCTCAGTATACAGCAGGAAGCCGCACAGCCCCCAGCAAGCAACAGGAAGGCACACAGCCCCCAGCATGCAGCAGGAGGCCGCACAGCCCCCAGCACACAGCAGGCCATATACAACCCCCAGTATACAGCAGGCGGCCACATACAACCCCCAGTATACAGCAGGAGGCCACACAGAGCCCCTCAGTATACAGCAGGAGGCACACACCAGCCCCTCAGTATACAGCAGGAGGCCACACACAAGCCCCTTAGTATACAGCAGGGGGCCGCACAGCCCCCAGCATACAGCAGGCCACATACAACCCCCAATATACAGCAGGAGGCCATACACAACCCCCAGTATACAGCGGGAGGCCACACACAACCCCCAGTATACAGCGGGAGGCCACACACAACCCCCAGTATACAGCGGGAGGCCACACACAACCCCCAGTATACAGCGGGAGGCCACACACCAGCCTCCAGTATACAGCAGGTGGCCACACATAAGCCTCAGTATGCAGAAGGAGGCTACATACAACACCTGTATACATCATGAAGCTGCACACAGCCCCCAGTATACAGCAGGAGGCCACACACAGCTCCAGTATACAGCAGGGGGCCGGACAACCCCCAGAAGACAGCAGGTGGCCGGCAGGCCCCCAGAAGACAGCAGGAGGCCACATACAACTCCTGTATACAGCAGAAGGCCGCACATGGCCCCCAGCAGACAGCAGGAGGCCACACACAGCCCCCAGTATACAGCAGGAAGTTGCACTTTGCCCCCAGTATACAACAGAAGACCGCACACAGCCCCAGTATACAGCAGGAAATCGCACACTGCCCCCAGTATACAGCAGAAGGCTGCACACAGCCCCAGTATACAGCTGGCCGCACACAGCTCCAGTATACAGCAGGAGGCCGTACAGCCCCCAGCATACAGCAGGAGGCCGGAAAGCCCCCAGTATACAGCAGGAGGCCACACACAGCTCCAGTATACAGCAGGAGGCTGCACACAGCCCCCAGTATACTGCAGGAGGCCACACACAACCCCTAGTATACAGCAGGAGGCCGCACACAACCCCCAGTATACAGCAGGAGGCCACACACAGCACCCAGTACCCAGCAGGAGGCCGCATACAAATCCAAGTATTACCACAGGAGGCCTCACAAAGCCTCTGTATTAACCCAGTAGGTCACACATAGCCCCCTGTGTTAGAGCAGGAACTCGCACATAACCCCCTGTATTGCAGCCTGTGCCTAAAAATAACCCCTGTATTACACCAGGAGAACACACATAGCCTCTGTATAACACCAGGAGCCCCTTGATAGTCCCTGTTTGAGGGAAAAAAGGATATATTCTGACCTATCAAAAAGGTACATGACATATACATGACACCCTGTATTATACTTACAGCCTGTGTATGTACACAGTGACTGCACCAGCAGAATAGTGAGTGCAGCTCTGGAGTATAATACTGAAGGTAATTCAGGATCAGTAATGTAATGTATGTACACAGCTACTTCACCAGCAGAATAGTGAGTGCAGCTCTGGAGTATAATACTGAAGGTAACTCAGGATCAGTAATGTAATGCATGTACACAGTGAGTATCAGCAGAATGGTGAGTGCAGCTCTGGAGTATAATACAGGAGGTAACTCAGGATCAGTAATGTAATGTATGCACACAGTGACTGCACCAGCAGAATAGTGAATGCAGCTCTGGAGTATAATACAGGAGGTAACTCAGGATCAGTAATGTAATGTATGTACACAGTGATTGCACCAGCAGAATAGTGAGTGCAGCTCTGGAGTATAATACAGGAGGTAACTCAGGATCAGTAATGTAATGTATGTACACAGTGACTGCACCAGCAGAATAGTGAGTGCAGCTCTGGAGTATAATACAGGAGGTAACTCAGGATCAGTAATGTAATGTATGTACAGTGTGACTGCACCAGCAGAATAGTGAGTGCAGCTCTGGAGTATAATACAGGAGGTAACTCAGGATCAGTAATGTAATGTATGTACACAGTGACTGCACCAGCAGAATAGTGAGTGCAGCTCTGGAGTATAATACAGGAGGTAACTCAGGATCAGTAATGTAATGTATGTACACAGTGACTGCACCAGCAGAATAGTGAGTGCAGCTCTGGAGTATAATACAGGAGGTAACTCAGGATCAGTAATGTAATGTATGTACACAGTGACTGCACCAGCAGAATAGTGAGTGCAGCTCTGGGATATAATACAGGAGGTAACTCAGGATCAGTAATGTATGTACACAGTGACTGCACCAGCAGAATAGTGAGTGCAGCTCTGGAGTATAATACAGGAGGTAACTCAGGATCAGTAATGTATGTACACAGTGACTGCACCAGTTCACCTCCAGCAGGTTCTCTCTGTACTGTATTGTGGCCGGTTTGGAGCTTAGACTGATGGCGACATTGTCCTTATAGAAACCCTGCAGATATCAGTCACCTGGTTCTGCAGTCGGTGGTGACTGTTCTGGCTCTTGCTGCCCTGCTCTGATCACACAGGTTTATATTACTGGTTCCCATTTCCAGGGCTCTATCGCATGGGGTCGAGTTCGCTGTTCTGACCTGTGCTATCCTACAGCGCCTCTGGAGGGGAAATGCAGCATTACACAAAGATTAGAATTGGAAGTGAATGGTGGGGAGTTGCAGTTCCACATCCTGCCTGTAGATAGTGGTGGCGCTGTTTGTTTTTTATTCCACTACCGCTTTATTTCTGAGCCATACTAACATACCTGTATCTCAAGACAGAAGAAAAACATCATAAATGTTCAAAATTTTAATTATTGCTTTTCAAGTGAAAAATATTTTAAAATTCCAACTTGTGTAAAGTGAGAGGTAGAAATTTAATGACCCTGCTGACCTGGGGCTCAGTACCTGGAGTAATAACATGATCCACCAGGGGGCAGCAGCAGCCGGCGCCCCGTCAACCCCGCAGGTCGTGGATCTTGTCCATGAATGCCATCACTTTATCGTACTCCACGTTCTTCCTCCAGTCGCCGCCATGTTTGAAGTAGGATCCGATGATGAGGGCGCTGGCGTCAACGTACCTCTCCACATTCTCCAGCGTCACTCCGGATCCGATGAGGACGGGGATGTGGACGGAGTGCCGCACCTCTAGGACGGGACGGATGGGGTCATGTTAATACAAGTTCACCATTTTCAAAATCTGCGCTTGCTGTCTGTGAATAGGAATATTGTACAACCTAGAAACCTGTCCTGACCTAACACTTCTCACTGCTGAGTATTTGTTACAATTGTTTCCATATGACTGTAAACACAACAGAAGCCAAACTTGCGATCGCAAGGGTCTTGACCAAAACCGGGTTCAGGGGTCTCTAAGGACGCATACCCACCAGAAAGGCATAGAAGCATAGAGGCTCGTCAGGTCCCTGCACTGTGATACACGTCAAACACTGGCGGCATCTGACTCAGGCGGTACCATGACAGGGGGCGGCACAGGACAATGACATCATGTGCCGTGGCACACACTCCGATGTCAGCTACCGGCCTCTAGGCACTGTGGCTAAAGAGGACACCGGGCAACATGGGGGCAGAGGAAGGGTGAGTAGAATATTTTTGTTTTTAATTGCGTTAGGGACAGGAACGGGACATACCGTATATACTCGAGTATAAGCCAAGGCCCCTAATTTTACCCCAAAAGCTGGGGAAACTTATTGACTCGAGTATAAGCCTAGGGTGGGAAACGCAGCAGACCACCATCCTGATATATAACTCTTCATCACAGGTATATACCGTAGCCCCTCATCACTGGTATATAGCCCTTCCATCACAATATAATAACAAACGACTGCAGCACTCCTCTTGTTTTAGTAACCTCTTGCCTTTATTGGGCCTTCAGGTGTACAGGGCAACGTTTCGGGACAAATCTCCCTTCTTCCATGGCTGGAAGAAGGGAGATTTGTCCCGAAACGTTGCCCTGTACACCTGAAGGCCCAATAAAGGCAAGAGGTTACTAAAACAAGAGGAGTGCTGCAGTCGTTTGTTATTATACTGGAGGCAGTAAGTGGATGAGGCTGGACTGAATTGCACCCTAAAGAAACTGTGCTGCTTTCTTTCATTTCACAGCCCTTCCATCACAGGTATATAGCCCCTCCATCACAGGTATATAGCCCCTCCATCACAGGTATATAGCCCCTCCATCACAGGTATATAGCCCCTTATCACTGGTATATAGCCCCTCATCACTGGTATATAGCCCCTCATCACTGGTATATAGCCCTTCCATCACAGTATATAGCCCCCATCACTGGTATATAGCACCCTCAATCATTAGTATATAGCCACATCACTAGTATATAGCCCCCATCACTGGTATATAGCACCCTCCATCACTAGTATATAGCCTCATCACATTATATAGCCCCCATCACTGGTATACAGCACCCTCCATCACTAGTATATAGCCCCCATCACTGGTTTATAGCACCTTCCATCACAGTATATAGCCCCCATCACTAGTATATAGCACCCTCCTTCACTAGTATATAGCCTGTGGGGCAGCGCCTGGATTGCAAGTCAGGAAACACGTGGAGCCCGGTAGTAGTTCAAACAGGACCCGGTGTTTATTGCTGATACACACAGCGGTGGCACAGTCTGCCGGAATCCGGGTCGCAGCCGGGTACACAAGACACAGTTCATATAACGTACCCGGGTCCTTCAGGCCAAAGGCCTCCGTTATGGGTCACCCCGAGCTCCCCCAGCCCCCCTGGGCTAGGCCGTGTTAGTCTAGCACACGGCCTCTTGGAACTCTAGACCTCTCCTGTCTATCTCTCTGCTGCTGCTGCAGCTAAGGCACAAATCTGTGTACAGGGAACCCCGCCCTGCCTCCTAACCAGGCTTTTAACTCCGTGTCTACTTCCGGGACCTTGCAAGACCCGGAGCGGAGGGAGCGGACCGTCCCTTTCTCTCACACCCTATACCGGGCTCAATACGTGACAGTGCGCATTCTGGGGGAGACATAGCGCCCCTCGCATATGATCCCCCACACTGTCTCACAAGCCCCATCACAGTATATAGCCCCCATCACTGGTATCTAGCCCCCATCACTGGTATCTAGCTCCCCATCACTGGTATCTAGCTCCCCATCACAGTATATAGCCCCCATCACTGATATATAGCTCATCATGCTATGGGGGTGTTTTTCAGCTGCAGGAACAGGACAACTGGTTACAATTGAAGGAAACATGAATGCGGCCAAGTACAGAGATATTCTGGATGAAAACCTCTTCCAGAGGGCTCTGGACTAGGGATGAGCGAGTACTGAAGTAATCGGACTCGCTATACTCACTACGAGTAGGTCCTGATACTCGGTACTCGTTGCGAGTATAGTGAGTCCAATTGAAATGCGAGTACTTTCGCAGTGTATCTATATAAACACACTGCAAAAGTGCACTAAAAGTGAAGAAAAGTTGTTAAAAAAATTAAAAAAACCATCATACTCACCTTCCGACGTCTGGACTCGAAAACCTCACCTCCGACGTGCGGCAAGGACCTGCCAGTCTGATAGCCAATCAGATGGCCAGACGTCACAAACCATGTGATCGCTACCAGCTACCTGATTGGCCAGATTGCCAGGTCATTGATGCATGTTCAAGACCTGGCAATCTGGCCAATCAGGTGGCTGATAGAGATCACATGGTTTGTGACGTACGGCCATCTGATTGGCTATCAGACTGGCAGGTCCTTGCTGCACATCGGAGGTGAGGTTTTCGGGTCCCGATGCAGGCGTCAGAAGGTGAGTATGATGTTTTTTTTTATTTTTTAACAACTTTTCTTCACTTTTAGTGCACTTTCGCAGTGTATCTATATATAGATACACTGCGAAAGTAAAAGGACTACTCGCTCTTCCAAAGTAATCACAAGAGTCTCGGCAAGTAGCCGAATATCATTACTATTTGTCGAGTACCGAATAGTAAAGATTATACTCTCTCATCCCTGCTCTGGATCTCAGACGTGGCTGAAGGATCTCCTTCCAACAAAACAATGACCCTAAGTACACAGCTAAAATAACAAAGGAGCGACTTCACAACACCTCTGTGACCATTCCTGACTGGTCCAGCCAGAGTCCTGACCTAAACCCAACTGAGCATCTCTGGAGAGGCCTGAAGATGGCGTCCACCAATGTTCACCATTCAACCTGACGTTACTGGAGAGGATCTGCAAGGAAGAATGGCCGAAAATCCCCAAATCCAGAGGGGAAACTGCATCATTCCCAAGAAGACTCATGGCTGTACAAGCTCAAAAGGTGCAAATACTCAATACTGAGCAAAGGGGCTAAATACTTATCACAAATACGGAGCAAAAAATTGGGATTCATCTCACCCAGGGTTTAGGAGTTCTGACGATCAAGTATAGTTGCACCAGGTGATCGCCCAAGCACTAAAACGTCACTCTACATTGATCCCTACAGCAAAGCAAAAAAGTAGTGACCATCACCAAAAAACTCCCGCCCCTACAAGGACAGTCCACGTCAGCTCCTTAACCACGCACCCTACCACTGTCCCTACTGTCCTTCTACAGACGTGTTTCACCATAGGATTCATCAGGGGATCATCATCATGGATGGGAACCAGCAGAGCTGCATTCACATGTCAGCAGAGGTTAGAGGTGAGCCCTCAGGTCATTTTAATGTTTGTGCAAATTTTTGTAATAATATATTTGCACAAATTCCTACATTTCTGTTTTTTTCAGTGAAGATGGGAAGATGGAGCGCAGAGGGTGCATTAATGGGGAAACATGAACTTTTCTGAATTTACCAAATGTCTGCAATGAAACAAAGAGTGAAAAATGTAAAGGGGTCTGAATACTTACCAAACCCACTGTATATACCAGGATAGAGGGATATATATACCAGGATGGGGGCCATATATACCAGGATAGGGGGACATATATACAAGGATGGGGGACATATATACAAGGATGGGGGACATATATACCAGGATAGGGGGACATATATACAAGGATGGGGGACATATATACCAGGATGAAGCCATATATACCAGGATGGAGGACATATATACCAGGATGAAGCCATATATACTGGGATAAGGGACATATATACCAGGATGAAGCCATATATACCAGGATGGAGGACATATATACCAGGATGAAGCCATATATACTGGGATAAGGGACATATATACCAGGATGGGTCAAAATACACCAGGATGGGGGACATGTATACCAGGATAGGGGAGATATATACCAGGATGGAGGACAGATATACCAGAATGGGGGGGAGATCATATATACCAGGATGGGTGACTATATATAATCAGGTGGGGACATGAATACCAGGATGGGGGATATATATACCAGGATAGACCCATATATACTGGGATGTGGGACATATATACCAGGATTGGTCACATATACATCAAAATGGGGGTCATGCATACCAGGATGAACCCATATATACTGGGATGGAGGACATGTATACTAGAATAGGGGAGATATATACCAGAATGGAGGACAGATATGCCAAAATGGGGGATCACATATACCAGGATGGTTGACATATGCCATGATGTGGACATATGTACCAGGATGGGGGAAATATATACAAGGATGGTTACATATATACCAGTATGAGGAACATATATACCGGGATGGTGACATTACTTCATAATGAAGGGGAGGAGGGGGCATCATGCAAGTCTTTATAGGATTTAGACCACTACAAGGGCCCGTACATCTGACCAACGTGCAAGGAGGGGGACTCAGGTCACACCAGGGCCCATCGGTCTCTAGTTGCTCCACTGCTCATCAGTTGTTACAATATATCAGTGTAGGGAAAATGCAAAACAAGAGAACTGTAGTGCTACAAAACTCTCTGGTAGGGTAGGACACACTTATGTGAGCTGCATGTGAGTGTCTTGCATGTATCTCGCATGAGTCACCCAGCCTACGCCTCTCTGAACAGATCATGGAGCTGATTGTGTTTCTATGGAGCTCCCTGCTCTTGGGGTGACTCATGCGAGATGCATGTGAGATACTCTCTGTGTCTCTCTGCCCTCCACCCAACAATCTAGTGTATTTTATCTGCACTGATACAATTGCAGCAAACCCCCAGCTGTGAGACAGCAGGTTTCCTGGATCAGTAGGTGCAGATCTTCATACTCCACCTTTCAGTTCTTCTGGATCGGCTTCTTGTCCGGTAGCGGCTCCGGTCAGTATTACGCCGTCCGCTAAGAAGAATTCCGCCGCCTTTGCTGTCTCCGATATGGAAACGTCTGCAGTCACCGCGTGCGAGCTGAGAACACACAATCATCAGCTCCCATCACTGCACAGGACAAGACCACACAACTCCGATACACTGATTGCATCAATTCTTTACCTTTTCCAGGATCTCCGCTTGCTGTAAGGAAATGGAAACCTTTTACATTCACAGGATATTACATTTCACAGCTTTCAGATCCCCCTTGTGTTTGTTAATTGAAACCATTGCTGAACTGAAACATTTTATATACAATCCAGGCTAAAAATCCAATGCCTTATCATAGCTGAGGGTTTGCTGCAATTGCATCTGAGTCTCTGTTCATCAGTCTCTCCCCGTCCTGATCCGGGTATCACAGACTGGACAGAATTGTGGGAAATCTTCAAAAGTCTCTGATGGATGTAGAGAAGAATGTTTCCATTCACTCACAGCAAGCGGAGATCTCTGCCGTGACTAGGGAAATACCGTAAACTAAACAATTCTGCATTTGCTTACTTTCCTTTTTATGCGATTTTCTCTTTTTTTGTTGCTTTATGTATTGAGTGTTATAGGTTGTTTAATCTCTGTGATGAACAAAGAAAGAAATAAGTGACGATATGAGAGATGAGGGCGAATCCCAGATGATAAACACATGTACATAGAAGTAAATATTATACACACACATACACACACACACACACACACGCATCGTATATATATATTTTTTTTTATTTATTCATTTTTTTGTTTTTCTTCTGTATTATTTATGCATTTGAAGTCCATTGTGCGCGATATTATTCCTTCACAACCCGGCGATTTTCTGTTTTCCATTTTTCCTTCCCTTTTTCCAAGAGCCGTAACATTTTTATTTTTCCATCAGTACAGACATATAAGGCTTGTTTATTGCAGGACAAGTTGAACTTTGAATGATATAATTTATTTTACCATATAGTGTACAGGAAAATGGGAAAAAATTCCAAGAGCGGTGAAATTGCAAGAAAAAAAGTGCAATTAGCATACACATTTGTTTTTTGGGTTTTTCATTCACCATGTTCACTATATGGTAACACTGAGGTATCGGTATGATGTCTGGGGTCAGTACTATATGGTAACACTGAGGTGTCGGTATGATGTCTGGGGTCAGTACTATATGGTAACACTGAGGTGTCGGTATGGTGTCTGGGGTCAGTACTATATGGTAACACTGACGTGTCGGTATGATGCCTCGGGTCAGTACTATATGGTAACACTGACGTGTCACTATGATGTCTCAGGTAACACTGACGTGTCAGTATGATGTCTCAGGTCAGTACTATATGGTAACACTGAGGTGTCGGTATGATGTCTGGGGTCAGTACTATATGGTGACAATGATGTGTCAGTATGATGTCTCGGGTCAGTACTATATGATAACACTGAGGTGTCGGTATGATGTCTTGGGTCAGTACTATATGGTAACACTGACATGTCAGTATGATGCCTCGGGTCAGTACTATATGGTAACACTGATATGTCGGTGTGATGCCTCAGGTCAGTACTATATGGTAACACTGATGTGTCGGTATGATCCCTTGGGTCAGTATTATGTGGTAACACTGATGTGTCGGTATGATGTCTCAGGTCAGTACTATATGGTAACACTGACGTATCGGTATGATGCCTCGGGTCAGTACTATATGGTAACACTGAAGTGTCGGTATGATGTCTCGGGTCAGTACTATATGGTAACACTGAAGTGTCGGTATGATGTCTCGGTCAGTACTATATGGTAACACTGAAGTGTCGGTATGATGTCTCGGGTCAGTACTATATGGTAACACTGAGGTGTTGGTATAATGTCTCAGGTCAGTACTATATGGTAACACTGATGTGTCGGTATAATGTCTCAGGTCAGTACTATATGGTAACACTGACGTGTCGGTATGATGTCTCATATCAGTACTATATTGTAACACTGAGGTGTCGGTATGATGTCTCAGGTCAGTACTATATGGTAACACTGACATGTCGGTATGATGTCTCAGGTCAGTACTATATGGTAACACTGACGTGTCGGTATGATGCCTCAGGTCAGTACTATATGGTAACACTGAGGTGTCGGTTATGATGTCTCAGGTCAGTACTATATGGTAACACTGAGGTGTCGGTATAATGTCTCAGGTCAGTACTATATGGTAACACTGACGTGTCGGTATGATCCCTTGGGTCAGTACTATATGGTAACACTGACGTGTCGGTATGATGTCTCGGGTCAGTACTATATGGTAACACTGACATGTCAGTATGATGCCTCAGGTCAGTACTATATGGTAACACTGACTTGTCGGTATGATGTCTCGGGTCAGTACTATATTGTAACACTGAGGTGTCGGTATGGTGCCTCGGGTCAGTACTATATGGTAACACTGACGTGTCGGTATGATGTCTCAGGTCAGTACTATATGGTAACACTGACGTGTCGGTATGATCCCTTGGGTCAGTACTATATGGTAACACTGACGTGTCGGTATGATGCCTCGGGTCAGTACTATATGGAAACACTGAGGTGTCGGTATGATGTCTCAGGTCAGTACTATATGGTAACACTGATGTGTCAGTATGATGTCTCGGGTCAGTACTATATGGTAACACTGACGTGTCAGTATGATGTCTGGGGTCAGTACTATATGGTAACACTGACGTGTCGGTATGATGTCTTGGGTCAGTACTATATGGTAACACTGACGTGTCGGTATGATGACTCGGGTCAGTATTATATGGTAACACTAACGTGTCGGTATGATGCCTCAGGTCACTACTATATGGTAACACTGATGTGTCGGTATGATGTCTCGGGTCAGTACTATATGGTAACACTGAGGTGTCGGTATGATGTCTCGGGTCAGTACTATATGGTAACACTATATGGTAACACTGTCGTGTCGGTATGATCCCTTGGGTCAGTACTATATGGTAACACTGACGTGTCGGTATGATGCCTCGGGTCAGTACCATATGGAAACACTGAGGTGTCGGTATGATGTCTCAGGTCAGTACTATATGGTAACACTGATGTGTCAGTATGATGTCTCGGGTCAGTACTATATGGTAACACTGACGTGTCGGTATGATGCCTCAGGTCAGTACTATATGGTAACATTGATGTGTCAGTATGATGTCTCGGGTCAGTACTATATGGTAACACTGATGTGTCAGTATGATGTCTCGGGTCAGTACTATATGGTAACACTGACGTGTCGGTATGATGCCTCAGGTCAGTACTATATGATAACACTGAGGTGTCGGTATGATGTCTTGGGTCAGTACTATATGGTAACACTGACATGTCAGTATGATGCCTCGGGTCAGTACTATATGGTAATACTGACGTGTCAGTATAATGTCTCGGGTCAGTACTATATGGTAACACTGATATGTCGGTGTGATGCCTCAGGTCAGTACTATATGGTAACACTGAGGTGTCGGTATGATGTCTTGGGTCAGTACTATATGGTAACACTGATATGTCGGTATGATGCCTCAGGTCAGTACTATATGGTAACACTGACGTGTCAGTATAATAGTACTATATGGTAACACTGAAGTGTCGGTATGATGTCTCGGGTCAGTACTATATGGTAACACTGATGTGTCGGTATGATCCCTTGGGTCAGTATTATGTGGTAACACTGATGTGTCGGTATGATGTCTCAGGTCAGTACTATATGGTAACACTGACGTGTTGGTATGATCCCTCGGGCCAGTACTATATGGTAACACTGATGTGTCGGTATGATCCCTCAGGTCAGTACTATATGGTAACACTGACGTGTTGGTATGATCCCTCGGGCCAGTACTATATGGTAACACTGATGTGTCGGTATGATCCCTCAGGTCAGTACTATATGGTAACACTGACGTGTCGGTATGATCCCTCGGGTCAGTACTATATGGTAACACTGACGTGTCGGTATAATGTCTCAGGTCAGTACTATATGGTAACACTGACGTGTCGGTATGATGTCTCATATCAGTACTATATTGTAACACTGAGGTGTCGGTATGATGTCTCAGGTCAGTACTATATGGTAACACTGACATGTCGGTATGATGTCTCAGGTCAGTACTATATGGTAACACTGACGTGTCGGTATGATGCCTCAGGTCAGTACTATATGGTAACACTGAGGTGTCGGTATGATGTCTCAGGTCAGTACTATATGGTAACACTGACGTGTCGGTATGATGTCTCAGGTCAGTACTATATGGTAACCCTGTCGTGTCGGTATGATCCCTTGGGTCAGTACTATATGGTAACACTGATGTGTCGGTATGATGTCTCGGGTCAGTACTATATGGTAACACTGACGTATCGGTATGATGCCTCGGGTCAGTACCATATGGTAACACTGAGGTGTCGGTATGATGCCTCAGGTCAGTACTATATGGTAACACTGATGTGTCAGTATGATGTCTCGGGTCAGTACTATATGGTAACACTGACGTGTCGGTATGATGTCTCAGGTCAGTACTATATGGTAACACTGTCGTGTCGGTATGATCCCTTGGGTCAGTACTATATGGTAATACTGATGTGTCGGTATGATCCCTCGGGTCAGTACTATATGGTAACACTGACGTGTTGGTATGATGTCTCAGGCCAGTACTATATGGTAACACTGACGTGTCGGTATGATGTCTCGGGTCAGTACTATATGGTAACACTGAGGTGTCGGTATGATGTCTCAGGTCAGTACTATATGGTAACACTGATGTGTCGGTATGATGCCTCAGGTCACTACTATATGGTAACACTGATGTGTCGGTATGATGTCTCGGGTCAGTACTATATGGTAACACTGAGGTGTCGGTATGATGTCTCGGGTCAGTACTATATGGTAACACTATATGGTAACACTGACGTGTCGGTATGATGCCTCAGGTCAGTACTATATGGTAACACTGACGTGTCGGTATGATGCCTCAGGTCAGTACTATATGATAACACTGATGTGTCGGTATGATGTCTCGGGTCAGTACTATATGGTAACACTGAGGTGTCGGTATGATGTCTCGGGTCAGTACTATATGGTAACACTATATGGTAACACTGACGTGTCGGTATGATGCCTCAGGTCAGTACTATATGGTAACACTGACGTGTCGGTATGATGCCTCAGGTCAGTACTATATGATAACACTGACGTGTCGGTATGATGCCTCAGGTCAGTATTATATGGTAACACTCAGGGCCGGCAAAAGAGTCTCAGTGGGCCCCTTTGACACATACTGGTTGCATATTATATATATATATATATATATTATATGTATATATATATATTCCGCATAAATATGATCCCTCTCTGAGCCTGTTTTCCACTGTGCGCTGTGTCTCTTCCCTGTATGATGTCTCTCCCCCATGTGCGCTGTTTTCCCTCTCTGTGCCTGTCTCCCCCTTGTACACTGTCTCTCTCCCCCATCTCCTTCCTTTTTGTGCACTCGCTTGCTCTCTTTTTTCTCTCTCTATCGCCCTCTCTAAAAGAAACATTAATTTGGTAGCGTCTGGAACTGAAGTTAAAACAAAATCACACATTATCCGCAGCAAAAAAAAAACCCCAAAAAAAACGCACAGTTGGCACAACAATTTTTCTCTTGCAACTTCTCCCTGGATACACAGAGCAGCCCCGGGCACACAGAGCAGCCCCGGGCACACAGAGCAGCCCCGGGCACACAGAGCAGCCCCGGGCACACAGAGCAGCCCCGGGCACACAGAGCAGCCCCGGGCACACAAAGCAGCCCCGGGCACACAAAGCAGCCCCGGGCACACAAAGCAGCCCCGGGCACACAAAGCAGCCCCGGGCACACAAAGCAGCCCCGGGGTCCCCTCTGCTGTGGGCCCCTGGGCGATGTGTTTTTGTTCCTGACATAGGGGCCAGGCTCCCCGTGTACTGGGGGGGGGTCCAGGCTCCCCGTGTAATGGGGGGAAGGGGCCAGGCTCCCCGTGTACTGGGGGGGGGGGGCAGGCTCCCCGTGTACTGGGGGGGGGGGCCAGGCTCCCCGTGTACTGGGGGGGGGGGGCCAGGCTCCCCGTGTGCTGGGGGGGGGGGCCAGGCTCCCCGTGTACTGGGGGGGGGGGCCAGGCTCCCCGTGTACTGGGGGGGGGGCCAGGCTCCCCGTGTACTGGGGGGGGGGCCAGGCTCCCCGTGTACTGGGGGGGGGGCCAGGCTCCCTGTGTACTGGGGGGGGGGGGCCAGGCTCCCTGTGTACTGGGGGGGGGGGGCCAGGCTCCCTGTGTACTGGGGGGGGGCCAGGCTCCCTGTGTACTGGGGGGGGGGGCCAGGCTCCCTGTGTACTGGGGGGGGGGGGGGCAGGCTCCCTGTGTGCTGGGGGGGGGCCAGGCTCCCTGTGTGCTGGGGGGGGGGCCAGGCTCCCTGTGTGCTGGGGGACCCCCTCTCCTTTCACTCCTAACCTGCATGCAGCTATGTGGCACATGCAATCATGATCTCTGAGGTTCTGGAGGACTAGAGATCATAGACCTCAGCTCCAGGCTCAGTGCAGATGGGCATGTGATTCACATGCCCATCTGCACTGAGCCTGGAGCTGACGTCTATGATCTGTAGTCCTCCAGCACCTCAGAGATCAGGATTGCGTCTGCCACATAGCTGCACACAGTGACAGGTTAGGAGTGAGAGGAGGGGGGGGGCCGCAGCAGCACACAGGGAGGCTCCCGGGGGGCAACTATCAGGGGCACATTAACAGTGCCCACTGTCCCACAGCCATCGGAGGATGCAGGGCAGGAGATGCTGTCCTGCAGCAAATGGCTTGGGTCCCCCAGGCACCCGGGCAAATGCCGGGGCCCCCAGCTGTCTGACGCCGACCCTGGTAACACTGATGTGTCGGTATGATGCCTTGGGTCAGTACTATATGAAAACACTGATGTGTCGGTATGACGCCTCGGGTCAGTACTATATGGTAACACTGATGTGTCGGTATGATGCCTCGGGTCAGTACTATATGGTAACACTGACATGTCGGTATGATGTCTCGGGTCAGTACTATATGGTATCACTGACGTGTCGGTATGATGTCTCGGGTCAGTACTATATGGTATCACTGACGTGTCGGTATGATGTCTCAGGTCAGTACTATATGGCAACACTGACGTGTCAGTATGATGTCTCGGGTCAGCACTATATGGTAACACTGACATGTCAGGATGATGTGTCGGTGTGATGCCTCAGGTCAGTATGTGTTCGTAGATACCAAACATGTATAATTTTACTGTTATCTAACTGTTGACAAAAATTCAGAAGTTTGTGAAAAATAAAAAAAGAATTGCAATTTTTAAAAACATTTTCCGTAGCATTCTCATTGTTCGGGATCTGGGACTGTGTGACGGCTTATTTTTAATTTTAATTGATTTTATATCTTGATAGATCAGGCATTTCTGAAAGCAGAGGTATCTAATATGTGTATTTTTTTCATTTTTAATAGTTTTATTTTCAATGGGGGAAAAGGGGGGTTATTTGAACTTATGTCTTTCTTTTCATATATTTACAAACTTTTTTACACTATTTGATGTAATTAATCCTCTTGAAACCTGCAGTGTCTGATTGCTTCTGTTGTTCAGAACGATGCTTCGGCATACATCTGAACAGCAGAAATACTGATCACTGTGAACACCGGCAAGATCCCCGCTGGCACGTGTTTGATTGCAAAGTTTGACAGCACGATCTAACTTAATGCTGGGGTCACACACACAGATATTTGTGCAGATATTGTTCACAGATCTCTGGTTGCAGTGAAATCATGGACACATGGTTCCATTTTGTGGCTGTGTACAAATGGAGCAATCTGTCCATGATTTCACTGCAACCAGAGATCTGTGAACAATATCTGCACAAATATCTGTGTGTGTGACGTGGCCCTTATAAACAGGCACGAGCAGATCTCCCATCCACCCGCACCTGTTAGCTGCACATCTGCTGATCAGATCAACCGACATGTGCTGGGAATAATGCAACTTTTTACTCCAAAAAGGAAGGAAGAATTATTGGAATAAATGTTGTGCATCATATTGATGGATTTGGTCTGCAGGGAAAAAATAAAGTAATAAACTTGAAACCCTCAATCCAAAAAATGGAAATGATGAATTGGGGTCAAAAATAAATGTAATGAGAAAGTCTGGGAACCCCAATGATTATTATTATTACAAGCTGTGGGCCCAATGCATAGGAAGGGGGAAGATGACATCACAATGGGGGTGGGCTCTGTGGCGCTGTCTTCTCCCCACCGTGTGCTGTCTCTCTTCCTTCTGTGTTCTCTCATTTGAGCGGTCTCCCCTCTCCCCCCGTGCGCTCACCCCTGCCCCCCTCTGTACTCTCTTTCTGGCCCCTGTGTACGGTCTCTCTGCCCCCCCCAGATGCTTTCTATCTACCCCCTGTGTGCTCTCTCTCTCTGGCCCCCCCTGTGCACTCTCTCTGCTCCCAGCGTGCGGAGAATGGAGGCGGTGAGGGCAGCATGTGGAGACCGGGGGAGGTGAGGCCAGCACTGTCTGTGCCCACCCACTCCATGTGAGGGAAAGGACCCGTGGTGATGTCACGGTCATGTGATGACCGTGACATCACCAAAGGTTCTGCAGGGTGTTTTTGCCTGGCATATGGCTGGTGTCAGGCTGCAGAGACGAGTTTATGGGGGCGTTTTCAGCTATCAGCGGTACCGCTGGTGGTCCCATACCAGCAGCGGGAGCCATATTAGTGCACCCATCACTTGGGTGTGCAAATATGGCTACTGGAACTTGTTCTTGCCTCTGGCCAATCAGAAGGTAGGAGGACTTCCTGACTGAAAAAGTTGATGATGGACGGAACAAGGCAATTATATTATATTATATATTATTATTATTATTATATTATATTTATAGAGCACCATTGATTCCATGGTGCTGTGCCTGAGAATGTAAAGGGATGATCCGGATCCATCACACTGACCTGTGCTTCTTCTTAATGTCGGCAAACACCTGGATGTGTTCGGCACCGATCGCCTTGCGATACCGCAGCAGATCCCCGGCGCAGGCGTTCACCAGTCCTTCATCAGCGACATGAGAAAAGACGAAGCCCTCGGCGCGTATGAAGTCCAGTCCTGCACAACAGCAAAGATCAGGGGTCACACAAGCTCACACAGCTGAGGGTTTGTTTCAATGTGTCAGGAGGTAGCTGAGCGCTTCTGGAGCAATTATGCAGGATCAGCTCACAATAGACTTTTATCCTCTTGGACGTGAGACAAATAAAACATATCCCTGTTTCCAGCATCTCTGCCTGCGGTCAATTCTGTAAATGCAATAAAGGTGAGTGATCACAACACGGCATGTTAGAGAAACGCAGAACTTTGTCCTGTGCGACAACTCAGCTTCATTTACAGAAAACTGGACGACGCCTTTAAGACTATCCAGCCGTAAATCAGAAGAGAGCGACACCCGTGGTTCTCCGCCATGTTTGTTGTCCGCTGCAGATTATCAATAAACGACTCGTTGCCCATTAATAACTACGTGATCACAGGTAGTAAGGATCTATAGCAAACTGATGGCGGAGACTGGGAAAGCCTTGATGAGCCATTCAGGAGACTGGGAAAGCTGGGTTACAACTTTGATTTGCTATTCATGACATTGAGAAAGCTGGGGTACAGCCTTGATTTGTCATTAAAGAGACAGGGAAAGCTGGATTACATCTTTAACTTGTCATTGAGAGAACTAGGAAAGCTGGATTACAGCCTTGATGAGCCATTCGGGAGATTGGGAAAGCTGGGGTACAACTTTAATTTGCCATTGAGGAGATTGGGAAAGCTGGGGTACAGCTCTGATCTTCCATTGAGAATACTGGGAAAGCTGGGTTACAGCTTTGATTAGCTATTGAGGACACTGGGAAAGCTGGGTTACAGCCATGGTGAGCCATTCGGGAGATTGGGAAAGTTGGGGTACAGCTTTAATTTGCCATTGAGGAGACTGGAAAAGCTGGGGTACAGCTTTGATTTGCTATTCAGGAGATTGAGAAAGCTGGGGTACAGCTTTGATCTGCCATTGAGAAGACTGGGAAAGCTGGGGTACAGCCTTGATATGTTATTCATGAGACTGGGAAAGCTGGGTTAATACCAATATTGCCACTCTTTCAACCCACAAAATGGAGGATACTCAGTTTTTCTGAGCTCCTGAATGCACATAATGGACATCCCCAAGCCATGCAGGGATGGGGACAGAACCATACATCCCTCACTGATAATTACCTGCCGCCAGTGCCACCGCCAGAGCCTGCTGATTACCACAAGCGAGAACCTGAACCCCAAGAGGGAGGCGCGGGCATGTCTGCCTGACAGCAGCACAGACAGCGGCCATAGATGCTGTAACCTCTGGTCCGATGTGGAGGGTGTACGGGACGTCATTCATGTTTTCCACTATCAGGCCATCCTGTAAAGAGAAGAATCACGGCTTCAGTGGACCCTCAAACAATCCAAAGTGCAGGTCACTCATTGTACAATGTCACAGCCGCTGCCCGAGGATCAGCAAACAGATAAAGGCCAGAGCGAGACCCCAGCTGACCGGCAAAGGTGTGATGTCTACTGCTCAGGGACACAAAGGATTTCACTGAAAGCTAAGCTCATTTCTGCTGGGATGGAGATCTGTTATTGTGCATACAGGGACACATGATACAATGCTGTCTACAACCACCAGAGAGCTCCCCCTAGTGGTGACTGCAGACAGGATCTTATCATGTATCTCTGTATACAGGAGCTCCCCCTAGTGGTGACTGCAGACAGGATGTTATCATGTATCTCTGTATACAGGGAGCTCCCCCCTAGTGGTGGCTGCAGACAATATCTCATCATGTATCTCTGTATACAGGGAGCTCCCCCTAGTGGTGGCTGCAGACAGAATTTTATCATGTATCTCTGTATACAGGGAGCTCCCCCTAGTGGTGACTGCAGACAATATCTCATCATGTATCTCTGTATACAGGGAGCTCCCCCTAGTGGTGACTGCAGACAGGATCTTATCATGTATCTCTGTATACAGGGAGCTCCCCCTAGTGGTGGCTGCAGATAGAATCTTATAATTCATCTCTATTAAAGAGGTTGTCCATTACTTTAATATTGACAGTTTATGCTTAGGATAGGTCCAGTGGCGTACGGCTAATGGTGGCAGACCATGCATCTGCTATGGGGCTCGTGAGTCAAAAAGGGACCCGTGCCAGTGCAGGCACTGGGGCTCCCCGCCCGTCATCGAGCGCAATGGGGAAAGACAGAGTGCTCATTTTCTCCTCATTCTCCTGCAGTGCTGTCGGCGCTCTGATTCTCAGTACAGCGGGGATAATGTCATGAATATGTGCCGCTGTACTGAAATGTCCAGAGTGCAGGATGCAGCAGGGAGCCACGGAGAGGTAAGTATTTATTTAATTAATTAATTAAATATTGACTACAGAGTGGCCAGAGGAAATGGGGGGAGTATTAGAAACCACATTATACTATACGGATGATTATAGAGGCTGTGTTATCCTATATAGAGGGTTATAGAGACTGCATTATGCTATATGCAGGATTAGAGAGGCTATGTTAAGCTATATGGTAGATTATAGAGGCATCATTATATTATATGGAGGATTACAAAAGGCTATATTATACTATACGAAGCACTACAAAGGCTGCACTATGGTATATGTAAGATTATAGAGGCTGCATTATGCTATATGAAGGTTTATAGAGTCAATGTTGTGCTATATGGAGGATTATAGAGGCCAGATTATATTATATAGAGGATTATAAAGGCTACATTTTACTATAAGAAGCACTATAGAGGCTACTTTATACTATATGAAAGACTATAGAGGCTGTATTATACTATATGGAGGATTATAGAGGCTGCATTATGCTGTATGAAGGTTTAAAGAAGCTACACTATGCTATATGAAGGATCATAAAATATACCATAATGTAGCCTCTAAGATTATAAAAGCTGCATTATGCTATATGAAGGTTTATAGAGGCTGCATTATACTATATGGAGGATTGCTGAGGCTACATTTTATTATATGAAGGACTATAGAGGCTTCATTATACTATACAGAGGTCTATAGTGGTTGCATTATAGTATATTGAGGAATCTGGAGGCTGCATTTAATTATATGGTGGTTACATTATATTATATGTAGGACTATGGAAGCTGCCTTATATTTTATAGAACACTATGCTATGAGGGTGCATTATAATATATAGAGGACAATGGGGAAGCTTTATTTTATATTGAGGATTATGTGGAGCCATTTCTGTATGGAAAGAAATCTTGGACCATTACAATATTTGAATGGAGGGCATTAGAATATTTGGGCGGCTATGAGGGAACCTTTATACCAGGGGTCTCAAAAATGCGGCCCCTGGGGCTTCACTGTGTGGCCCGTGGCACCATGGACAACCTAATGATGCACAGGACCAGTGTAGGGGGCCGCAGTGGTCCCGCTGTACTAAGACTTCAGGCTGCCACTCAGACAATCTCTGTAGCTCAGCAAGATCAATGCAATCCGCCAGCCAATCAGAGGCCCACAGCTGACGTTGGCGTATGACGTCACCCACGGCCCTCTGCCTGGTGGATTGCATTGTTCTTGCTGAGCTACAGAGATTGTCTGAGTGGCAGCCTGAAGTCTTAGTACAGCGGAGACTGCTGGGGCCCCCTGCACTGGACCTATGCATCATGAAGGTAGAAAAAGTGTGTGTGTGTGTGTGTGTGTGTGTGTGTGTTGTGTGTGTGTGTGTGTGTGTGTGTGTGTGTGTGTGTGTGTGTGTGTAAAAAGAAGGAAGACCAGGTTGGGGGACATCATTACAAAAAGGGGACCAGGATGGATACATTACTACAACAGGTGATTGGGATGCAGGACATCACTACAAAAGGAGATCAAGGATGGAGGACATCACTACAAAAGGGGATTAGTATGAGGGACTTAATTTCAAAAGGGGATCAACATGGGGGACATTACTATACTATGAGGGCCAGGATGGGGACATTACTACAAGAAAGGAATCAGGATGGGGACATTACTACAAGAACAGGATCAGGATGGGGACATTACTACAAGATGAGGATCAGGATGGGGACATTACTACAAGAAGAGAATCAGGATGGGGACATTACTACAAGAAGGGGAGCAGGATGGGGACATTACTGCAAGAAGAGAATCAGGATGGGGACATTACTACAAGAAGCGGACCAGGATGGGGACATTACTACAAGAAGAGAATCAGGATGGGGACATTACTACAAGATGAGGATCAGGATGGGGACATTACTACAAGAAGAGAATCAGGATGGGGACATTACTACAAGAACAGGATCAGGATGGGGACATTACTACAAGATGAGGATCAGGATGGGGACATTACTACAAGAAGAGAATCAGGATGGGGACATTACTACAAGAACAGGATCAGGATGGGGACATTACTACAAGATGAGGATCAGGATGGGGACATTACTACAAGATGAGGATCAGGATGGGACATTACTACAAGAAGAGAATCAGGATGGGGACATTACTACAAGAAGAGGATCAGGATGGGGACATTACTACAAGAACAGGATCAGGATGGGGACATTACTACAAGATGAGGATCAGGATGGGGACATTACTACAAGAAAAGGATCAGGATGGGGACATTACTACAAGAAGAGAATCAGGATGGGGACATTACTACAAGAAGCGGACCAGGATGGGGACATTACTACAAGAAGGGGACCAGGATGGGGACATTACTACAAGAAGGGGACCAGGATGTGGACATTATTACAAGAACAGGATCAGGATGGGGACATTACTACAAGATGAGGATCAGGATGTGGACATTATTACAAGAACAGGATCAGGATGGGGACATTACTACAAGATGAGGATCAGGATGGGGACATTACTACAAGAAAAGGATCAGGATGGGGACATTACTACAAGAAGAGAATCAGGATGGGGACATTACTACAAGATGAGGTCCAGGATGGGGACATTACTACAAGATGAGGACCAGGATGGGGACATTACTACAAGATGAGGACCAGGATGGGGACATTACTACAAGATGAGGACCAGGATGGGGACATTACTACAAGAAGGGGACCAGGATGTGGACATTATTACAAGAACAGGATCAGGATGGGGACATTACTACAAGATGAGGATCAGGATGGGGACATTACTACAAGAAAAGGATCAGGATGGGGACATTACTACAAGAAGAGAATCAGGATGGGGACATTACTACAAGATGAGGTCCAGGATGGGGACATTACTACAAGATGAGGACCAGGATGGGGACATTACTACAAGATGAGGACCAGGATGGGGACATTACTACAAGATGAGGACCAGGATGGGGACATTACTACAAGATGAGGACCAGGATGGGGACATTACTACAAGATGAGGACCAGGATGGGGACATTACTACAAGATGAGGATCAGGATGGGGACATTACTACAAGATGAGGATCAGGATGGGGACATTACTACAAGAAAAGGATCAGGATGGGGACATTACTACAAGAAGAGAATCAGGATGGGGACATTACTACAAGAAGCGGACCAGGATGGGGACATTACTACAAGAAGGGGACCAGGATGGGGACATTACTACAAGAAGGGGACCAGGATGGGGACATTACTACAAGAAGGGGACCAGGATGGGACATTACTACAAAAAGAGGACGGGATGGGGACATTACTGCAAGATGAGGATCAGGATGGGGACATTACTACAAGAAGCGGACCAGGATGGGGACATTAGTACAAGAAGGGGACCAGGATGGGGACATTACTACAAGAAGGGGACCAGGATGGGGACATTACTACAAAAAGAGGACGGGATGGGGACATTACTGCAAGATGAGGATCAGGATGGGGACATTACTACAAGAAGCGGACCAGGATGGGACATTACTACAAGAAGGGGACCAGGATGAGGACATTACTACAAGAAGGGGACCAGGATGGGGACATTACTACAAGAGGATCAGGATGGGGACATTACTACATGATGAGTACCAAGATGGGAACATTACTACAAGAAGGGGGATCAGGATGGGGACACTAATACATGAAGAGGACCAGCATGAGGACATTACTACAATATTGGGACTGGACATTACTACAGGATTGGGATGTTCCTACAAGAAGGGGATCAGGATTTGTACTTTACTACATTGAGCAAAAAATTCTTGTATTACTAAAAATGTCACTTAGTCCTACAAGGGATGTGGCCCTTTAATATAATTTTTTTTCTATGTGTGGCCCACCAACCCAGCTGAGTTTCAGTCCCCTGTTTTATACTTTATGGAGGTCTATTTGAGGGCCATTATACTGTATGTAAGCAATTATACAGTGTAAAGGATTGTGTGGGGTCCATCATACTGTGCGGAGGACCATTGTACTATGTGGAGGGATTGTAAGGGCCATTATACTGTATGTAGGCCCAGTATACTACATGGAGGGCTGTGTTGGAGCCGTTATATTATATAGAGGGATTGTAGGGGCCATTATACTGTACTAGATGGTGGCTCGATTCTAACGCATCGGGTATTCTAGAATACCTTGTAAACAGGAGTGAACTGTGTCACACTATGACTGACAGCCTTGTAACAGCAGAGAAGTGCATCACACTATGAGCGGCAGTTCAAATTGCGCGCCAATATATCAAGCCGTGCTCCACTTCGCTGATTGGTCGTCGCGGCTGGCGGCGACCAAATCAGCGCACTTGACGCATGTTTTAAAACACGCTTCATTGACTAGTCACCATGGACGGCAGCGACCAATCAGCGAAGCGGAGCATGGCTTGGCAGGGGTTTTGAATCCTGTGCCGCGGGATTTATATTTCCCGCCAAGTCGCGCTGCTTCGCTGATTGGTTGCTACCGGCCGCGGCGACCAATCAGCGAAGCAGAGCACGGCTTGGCAGGGGTTTTGAATCCTTCATTGATTGGTCGCCGCGGCCGATCAAAAAAGTAGCGCGGCTTGGATTCCGGCTACCATATAGGAATACCCACAATGTGGGTGTTCCAATATGTCAGTCGGGGTACTACCGCTGCAAGCTGATTCCGGTCATCTCCCGGCTGGCTCGCCGCGGACCTCTGTGCAGCAGTAGATGAGCCGCAGCTACCGTCGGATCGCCCGATGATAGCCGCGGCCGGACGCATGTATCCTGGCGATAGCGACGCCGATGCGTAGCCGTCACCAGGTTTCAGCTTGGCGCGAGTTTTGAATGCGCGCGGCTGTCTTGCATACGCTTCGCTCATTGGATGCCGCAGCTGGCGGTGGCAAAGAAGCGCTGGCGTGCGATTTTCTGGAAAGACAGCCACGATTAGGTAATTATATAGTAGATACCTACAGCAGTGTCAGTGTGCAGCGGTGTCAGTGTGCGGTGGTATCAGTGTGCGGTGGTATCAGTGTGCGGTGATGTCGGTGTGCGACGGCGTCAGTGTTCAGTCGCCGGGCGAGACTAATCAGCGGGGGCAGAATGGAGCAGGACAGGATGGAGCAAGCGAGGCAGGATGGAGCCAACAGGGCAGGATGGAGCCAACAGTGTCTGTGTGCTTCAGTGTCGGTGTGAAGCGGTGTCGGTGTGAAGCGGTGTGTGTCAGTGTCAGTGTTGTGTGGCCGTGTAGGTGTGCGGTGGTGTCGGTGTTCAGTCGCCGGGCGAGACTAATCAGCAGGGGCTGAATGAAGCAGGACATGATAAAGCAAGCGAGGCAGGATGGAGCCAGCAGGGCAGGATGGAGCCAGCACTGCCGGTTTGCGGCGGTGTTGGTGTGAAGTGATGTCGGTGTGAAGCGGTGTGTGGCAGTGTCAGTGTTGTACGGCGGTGTTGGTGTGTGGTGGTGTCGGTGTGCGGCAGTGTCGGTGTTATGCAGCGGTGTCGGTGTTCTGTCGCCGGGCGAGTCTAACCAGCAAAGGCAGAAAGGAACGGGGCAGGATGGAGCCAGCGGTGTCAGTGTGAAGTGGTGTCTGCGATGTGCAGCAGTGTCTGCGGTGTGCAGCAGTGTCTGCGGTGTGCAACAGTGTCAGTATTGTGCGCCGGTGTGGGTGTTCAGTGGCCGGACGCGAGTAATCAGTGGGGAGCAGGAGGGAGCAAGCGGGGTAGGATGAAGTCGGGGGGGGCAGGATGGAGCGAGCGGACCAGGATGGAGCGAACGGACCAGGATGAAATCGGGAAGGGGGGGGGGGGGCAGGATGGAGCCCGGGTGGGTGGGGGGGGGGGTGGGGAGCAGGATGGAGTAAGCGGACCAGGATGGAGCGGAGCGGTGCAGGATAGAGCCGGCGGGGCAGGATGGAGCCGGCAGGGCAGGATGGAACGAGCAGGATGGAGCAGATGGAGGCGGGGGGGGCAGGATCCCCCTCGCCCCCCTCTGTTCTCACCCGTGGCTGGCTTGAGTGATGCCAGGTGCTGAAGTCTGTGCAGCGGTCATGTGACAGAGCGGGCTGTGTGATGTCACACCAGGCCGCCTTGTCACATGACCGCTGTACAGAGTGCGACTCTGTAGCTGGAGTCAACGGGTGAGAACAGAGGGAGGCGAGGGTGAAAGTGAGGGGGAGGCAGGCAGGGGTGAAAATAGGGGGCGGAGCCAATGTGTTGCTGTCACTAGGTTTCAGCTTGGCACGAGTTTTGAATGCGAGTGGCTGTTTTGCATACGCCGCGCTCATTGGTTGCCGCAGCTGGCGTCGACCAAGGAGCCCTGGCGCGCGATTTCCGTGACAGACAGACACGATTAGGCAATTATATAGTAGATGTAGGCCCATTATACTACATGGACGGCTGTGTGAGATCCGTTATACTATGTAGAGGGATTGTAGGGGCCATTATACTGTATGTAGGCCTGTTATACTACATGGATGGCTGTGTGGGGGTCACAGCTGGGCATTATACTGTGTTGGAGTCACCATTCATTGCCAGGGTAGTTGAGGGGGTACAGTAGGGTTATCATACTGTGTGTGGGGACTGTGGAGGAATTCACTGTGGGGGAATCATAGTGTTTGGGGGGCACTTTGTTGGCATCGCACTTTAAGGCTGCATTGTCAGGGAAGAAAAGTTGTCAGATATGTTATTATATGACCCAGACAAATATTATTTTCTTTATTTTTGGATATTCTGCTATGGGGCCTCATGATTTCCATGTACACCCTGGATAGGTCATCAGTGTCTGATCGGTGGGGGTAACACCCGGCACTCCAATGTTAACTCTATAGTGGCCATGTCTGGGTGCTGCACATCTGTTGCCTACTGATTTGAATAGGGAGTGATGTGCACTGCATAGGGGGGCACATGTGCACCGCATTGGGGGGCACATGTGCACCGCATAGGGGGGCCACATGTGCACCGCATAGGGGGGCCACATGTGCACCGCATAGGGGGGCCACATGTGCACCGCATAGGGGGGCCACATGTGCACCGCATAGGGGGGCCACATGTGCACCGCATAGGGGGGCCACATGTGCACCGCATAGGGGGGCCACATGTGCACCGCATAGGGGGGGCCACATGTGCACCGCATAGGGGGGCCACATGTGCACCGCATAGGGGGGCCACATGTGCACCGCATAGGGGGGCCACATGTGCACCGCATAGGGGGGGCACATGTGCACTGCATAGGGGGGGCAGATGTGCACTACATAGGGGGCAGATGTGCACTACATGGGGGGCAGATGTGCACTACATGGGGGGCAGATGTGCACTACATGGGGGGCAGATGTGCTGCACATCTGTTGCCTACTGATTTGAATAGGGAGTGATGTGCACTGCATAGGGGGGGCAGATGTGCACTACATGGGGGGCAGATGTGCACTACATGGGGGGCAGATGTGCACTACATGGGGGGCAGATGTGCACTACATGGGGGGCAGATGTGCACTACATGGGGGGCAGATGTGCACTACATAGGGGCAGATGTGCACTACATAGGGGGCAGATGTGCACTACATAGGGGGCAGATGTGCACTACATAGGGGGCAGATGTGCACTACATAGGGGGCAGATGAGCACTACATAGGGGGCAGATGAGCACTACATAGGGGGCAGATGAGCAGTACATAGGGGGCAGATGAGCAGTACATAGGGGGCAGATGAGCAGTACATAGGGGGCAGATGAGCAGTACATAGGGGGCAGATGTGCAGTACATAGGGGGCAGATGAGCAGTACATAGGGGGCAGATGAGCAGTACATAGGGGGCAGATGAGCAGTACATAGGGGCAGATGAGCAGTACATAGGGGACAGATGTGCACTACATAGGGGGCAGATGTGCACTACATAGGGGACAGATGAGCAGTACATAGGGGGCAGATGTGCACTACATAGGGGACAGATGAGCAGTACATAGGGGGCAGATGTGCACTACATAGGGGGCAGATGTGCAGTACATAGGGGACAGATGAGCAGTACATAGGGGGCAGATGTGCAGTACATAGGGGACAGATGTGCACTACATAGGGGGCAGATGTGCACTACATAGGGGCAGATGAGCAGTACATAGGGGGCAGATGTGCAGTACATAGGGGACAGATGAGCAGTACATAGGGGGCAGATGTGCAGTACATAGGGGACAGATGTGCACTACATAGGGGGCAGATGTGCACTACATAGGGGGCAGATGAGCAGTACATAGGGGACAGATGTGCAGTACCCGGCCACAGCCACCATAGAGTTGATGGAGCTGTGTTGTGCATCAACACCAGAAACAGCTGATCGGTTGAAGTCCCCAATGTCATACCCCCACCGATCAGACATTGATCACCTACCCTGAGGATAGACGGTCAATGTGGACAGCCTCTCCGGACTAGCTTTTCTCCGGCCCTCACTCTACAATACACTGATGACAATATGTGTCCTCAGATGAGGATAATAATAATCCATCACATATCAGGCCCCCAATATAGACCAATTACTTTCCTCTCATTTTTAACCATTTATAAACGATCTCTGCTTGCTGTCTGTGAATGAAAGTATTCTTATTTAAAAGTTGAATACTTCACAGCTGAGGTTTTGGACTATAGTCCATTGTGATATAACTTTAGATAAATGTAATAAATCAGAAGTGCTGAACAGACTGGATACATTGTAACACGTCTCTATTTGTAAACAGAGTTTCCATTCACTGACAACAAACAGACAATTTACAAAGAATGAGAAAAGATAAGGAGGAGTGAGGTAGCTGCTCATTCAGTCTGCTCTCCTACATTAAGATGATGATGATGAGGGATATGTAAACACTTGGAACAAGAGACAAGGTGCAGCTTACAATCCCAGCCTTCTTATATCCTTCAGCCTCCATACAAGCCTCCTCCACAATATGCCCCAGGGAGAGTGTACATCCAGGTGTACCTGTGATCAGGGAGACAAGAAGGTTTAACATAAGAAGAGAAATTAGCATCACCCCCCTCCGCCCCCGGCCACCTACCAGGTAAAGCTTTCAGATGCACCATGCCGATGACAATGGACCTCAACCTGCCAAATAGCTGCAAAAACCTCATCACTGAAATCAAAATAAAGAAATAATAAAAGTATGGGAACAATAGATCACTGCTCACACCTAGAAACTCTAATGGATCCAAAAACAGGTGAACACTGGTGGGAATGGAGGGTGCCCTAAATGTGTCAATAGGGGGTGAATGATCCAATATCAGAAGATATGGGGAGAACGAACGTGTGTGCCCTGATATTCTGATATAGGATCCACTTCCTTCAAGTATGTACCTAGGGAATAAAGAAAGGGGGATCCATAAGGGATTCACTGCTTCCAAGTATCCACCTTGGAAATAAAGAAGGGGGATCCATATGGGATCCACTGCTTCCAAGTGTCCACCTAGGGAATAAAGAAGGGGGATCCATATGGGATCCTCTGCTTCCAAGTATCCACCTAGGGAATAAAGAAGGGGGATCCACTGCTTCCAAGTATCCACCTAGGGAATAAAGAAGGGGGATCCATATGGGATCCACTGCTTCCAAGTGTCCACCTAGGGAATAAAGAAGGGGGATCCATATGGGATCCTCTGCTTCCAAGTATCCACCTAGGGAATAAAGAAGGGGGATCCACTGCTTCCAAGTATCCACCTAGGGAATAAAGAAGGGGGATCCATGTGGGATCCTCCGCTTCCAAGTATGCACCTAGGGAATAAAGAAAGGGGGATCCATATTGGATCCACTGCTTGCAAGTATGCACCTAGGGAATAAAGAATAGGGATCCATATGGGATCTACGGCTTCCAAGTATGCACCTAGGCAGTGTTTCCCAACTCCAGTCCTCAAGGCACACCAACAGGTCATGTTTTCAGGATTTCCTTAGGATTGCATAGGTGATAATTTAATCACTTGCACAGGGGATAATTCCATCATCTGTCTAATGATAAGGAAATCCTGAAAACATGACCTGTTGGTGTGCCTTGAGGACTGGAGTTGGGAAACACTGACCTAGGGAATAAAAAAAGAAGGTTCCATATTGGATCCACTGCTTGCAAGTATGCACTTAGGGAATAAAAAAAGAAGGTTCCATATTGGATCCACTGCTTGCAAGTAAAGTGGGTTCCATATTGGATCCACTGCTTCCAATTATGCACTTAGGGAATAAAGAAAGGGGGGAGGGGTGTAGTGAATAATTAGGAGACACCTACATTCCTGCACCTGAAATTCCAGTA
Organism: Allobates femoralis; assembly: GCA_033576535.1. Taxonomy (NCBI): domain Eukaryota; kingdom Metazoa; phylum Chordata; class Amphibia; order Anura; family Aromobatidae; genus Allobates; species Allobates femoralis. Next base: position 118,442,649 of record JARQOC010000010.1, read on the forward strand.
TCAGATGGAGCAACATTGGGTGTTCTGCTTCTCTCTCTTATCTATGACTAATAAGGTGATGTCCAGACAGAAATGAAAGGCAGATGTATAATGAAGTAATGTCACCTGTCTGGGGTACAGAAATGGCTGCCACTACCTAGAGATTAATATATGTAGTGCCTGAATATTTGACCACAAGGGCCAAATCATACAACTTAACAATCCACGCTACAGATCAGGAGGGGTCAACACTTTCCCTACAGGGACAACTGAGCCCCCAATCTTCAATAAAGGACACCTTGTTCCTAGAGAAATGCAATGAACAAAAAGTAGCGCACATAGGGTTTTATCGTAATATAAAGACAGAGATCATTCGCTCACCTGTGCAGGTTGTGTGACACACAACCAGTTTTGATCGCTTATATGGCTGCTGCAGAGTCCACAAACCACGTGAACCATGCGGCAATAATCAAAGACAATGGAAATATACAAGTGGACGCTATCCGCACTGCCACAAGGAAAGCAGAATCAGAGCTCAGCTCCTTATAAATATCAATGTTCAAATTGGCGTAAAGCACAAAAAACGTTCATATTGGTTCTCTCCTCTGCAAATCCCTCCGGCTCCCAATTCCTCAGCATATCCAACTCCTAACATTGACTTACAAAGCCATCCACAATCTGTCCCCCCATATATCTCTGAACTAATCTCCCGATATCATCCAACTCATAATCTTCGATCCTCCCAAGACCTCCTTCTTTCCTCCACACTTGTATGTTGCTCATCTAACCGCCTGTAAGATTTCGCCCGAGCATCCCCCATCCTCTGGAATATTGCACCCCAAAACGCCCGACTGTCCCCTACACTCGGAACCTTCAAGTGGAACCTGAAAGCCCATCTCTTCAGAACAGCCTACAGTCTATATGACCACGGTGCCAGCTCACCACCACTGGACCTGGTGCTCCACCACCACTGGACCTGGCGCTCCACCACCATCAGAGCAGACCCAACCTACTGTTCCCCTTCACATTGCCCTGTAGAATGTAAGCCCACGAGGGAAGGGTCATCTCTCCGCTCTTTATCAGTCCGTCACTGCCTTCACATTTGCAGATGCCTCCGCAGCGTTCTGCAGAGGCATCTGCAAGCCTCTGCATGCAGACCGCAGCCCATATCTTTATAATGGGACGCACGGTGTCTGCAGATGCTTGCAGACCGCCATGCGCTCCCATTGCCCGCCATGAGTGATCTGTGCGCAGGCGGATGCCTGCGCACAAATCACACACTCTCGCCCGCACCAGGGACACAACATGTCGCGTCCCTGGTGCGGACGAGACTGTATGATCTGTGCGCAGGCATCCGCCTGCGCACAGATCACTCATGGCGGGCAATGGGAGCACATGGCGGTCTGCAAGCATCTGCAGACACCGTGCGTCCCATTATAAAGATATGGGCTCGCAGAGCCGGATGTCACTCGTGACCCGCTCTCAGAGCTGGATGTCGCTCGTGACCCGCTCTCAGAGCTGGATGTCGCTCGTGACCCGCTCTCAGAGCTGGATGTCGCTCGTGACCCGCTCTCAGAGCTGGATGTCGCTCGTGACCCGCTCTCAGAGCTGGATGTCGCTCGTGACCCGCTCTCAGAGCTGGATGTCGCTCGTGACCCGCTCTCAGAGCTGGATGTCGCTCGTGACCCACTCTCAGAGCTGGATGTGGCTCACGACCCTCTCTCAGAGCTGGATGTGGCTCACGACCCTCTCTCAGAGATGGATGTGGCTCACGATCCTCTCTCAGAACTCGATGTGGCTCACGACCCTCTCTCAGAGATGGATGTGGCTCACGACCCTCTCTCAGAGATGGATGTGGCTCACGACCCTCTCAGAGATGGATGTGGCTCACGACCCTCTCTCAGAACTCGATGTGGCTCACGACCCTCTCTCAGAGATGGATGTGGCTCACGACCCTCTCTCAGAGATGGATGTGGCTCACGACCCTCTCTCAGAGATGGATGTGGCTCACAACCTTATCTTACTGATGAATGTGACTCTCCAGGCCAGAAAGGTTGGGGACCTCTGGGTCTATATAGTATTGCAGTTTAGACTCATGTATCCATACATTAACCATGGCACTCAGAATGCAGTTCTATTTGTTTGTATTTCAGGACATATTCAGCGTCAGAATCACAATCTTCACGTCTCGATCTCTGATTTACAGTCAACCAAACATCACAAAGGTCTCATGCATGCTCACTTTGCTACTCCCTAACACAGCGCACGAAGTGGAATGTATGAGATGTGCATTTACCACCATATATGGTCCAGGTGGTCTCCATAGCTCCTCAGATATACAGTAGGCCTGCATTCAGGATCCATGTCAGTCTAACCCAATGTATTTGGTAAAGTGTGCATGTTGCAATGATATGACCATATTTCTTCCTGTGCGGCTCGGTACCTTGCAGCTTTTATAGTACGTTTTATAATCAAACATACATGGCTGAAAACCTACATCCAATGGCTGATACAGGCTGCCCATGGTTCATGTAGTATGTATAGACTGTCAGCAGTGGTGGAACTTGAGGAGCATGGACCCCAATGCAAAAGCTCCAAGGGGACCCCCCAATTGTTACTAATCTTTATTAGCATTGGACTTTTTCCTTAGACAAAAGGGACTTTTGGGGCCCCTTATGTTCCAGGGCCCATGTGCGATTGCAATCCCTGCACATATTGTAATTACGTCCCTGGCTGTCAGGTTCCCTAAACACAATGGACCCCACTGACAAATAATGGGGCTCCTCGGACTCACTGATGCGTCAACCATTTTGATGATGAAAATAACTAATTTTACACCAAACATGACACATTCTACTGCCGACCCATTTATTGTGCTTTCACATGTGCGTTATTTGCAAATATGGCACGTCAGGCAAACTTGAACTGTAGTTTTGTCTAATCTGCCATTTTGCAAGTCCGGTGGAATTCCGCCTTTTTTGCAAAAAGCAGAAGCAGTTTTCCGTCACTTCGGGCACCTCCGACACTGCTGGCAGACGTTTTCATCCGGTGCCGGAGGTGCCATAAGTGTCGGATAACTGTCAAAAGCGTAAGTCCCCGCACTTGTCTGGAGGTCCATTTACAATGCATTAGCAAAAGCGCAACCTTGGCGCACGTGTGCCGCATCTGCTTTTTGCAAAAAAGGCGGATTTCTGCTCATGCAATCTGTGCAACACGGTCCGAATACGGACTGGCTCCAGGTCTCCCAACTTGAGAGACAGCCTCACAAGTACATGAAGCTGAGATATTAGAGGGGGCAGAGGTCCCGATATTAAGGGGGGGCACAGCTCCTGATAGTACAGGGGGGGACACAGCTCCTGATAGTACAGGGGGGGACACAGCTCCTGATAGTACAGGGGGGGGACACAGCTCTTTCTGACCTCAGTACAGGGGGGACACAGCTCCTGATAGTACAGGGGGGGACACAGCTCCTGATAGTACAGGGGGGGACAGCTCCAAGTACATGCAAGCCTGATAGTACAGGGGGGGACCAGCTCCTGATAGTACAGGGGGGGACACAGCTCCTGATAGTACAGGGGGGGACACAGCTCCTGATAGTACAGGGGGGGACACAGCTCCTGATAGTACAGGGGGGGACACAGCTCCTGATAGTACAGGGGGGGACACAGCTCCTGATAGTACAGGGGGGACACAGCTCCTGATAGTACAGGGGGCACACGAGTACGGGGGACACAGCACCTCTGATAGTACAGGGGGGGGACACAGCTCCTTCGAATAGTACAGGGGCAATGGGGGGGGGGACACAAGCTCCTGATAGTACAGGGGGGGGGAAGCTCCTGATAGTACAGGGGGGGACACAGCTCCTGATAGTACAGGGGGGGCACAGCTCCTGATAGTACATCAAAGGGGGGCACAGCTCCAGATGTGACGTAGGAGGCAGGATAAGGTTTGTATCGGAGGACGTCACACTGTATGAACAGTAGAACGCGGTGGCGTCATTACATTCTGCTCCTCCAGTGTACAGTAGTCTGCCCCTCACCCCCAGTATCCCGGGCCCCCGGGGCCCCTGTGTTTACCTCCAGCTGCCCACGTGTTCAGCCCACTTCCAGGTTCCTGTCCCGCCCCCGGCCCACACGCCCTGGGCGCCAGTCCCTCCCTGCGATCCCCGGTGCCGGCTGCCAGCGTTTATAACGGGGGCTGCGGGGGAGGCCGGGGATCGGGCGTCACCGCCATAAGAAGTGCTGGAGGCCCCCCAATATCTCCACACCGCCTGATGGTCTCCCCAGGCCGCTGCCCCCACTTCATAACTTTAGCTCCTCTGAACCCCAATTGTCGGCTCTTTTCTGCTGCACGTTGGGGGCTCCTGACACCCCCAGCTTCTCTCAGGGGGGCCCATTATCTGGCCTGTAGCAGACATGCGGCTCTGCAGTCATTCCTCCTGACACCCCCTGCTGCCCCTCTGCTCCTCACTTTTCTGCTCTCTGATACTTTTGCCTTTTTCTTCTCCCATAAGTGATAACATACAGGATTTGTCCAATTCACTAACTTTTCTCTCACCCCTCCCCTGAATCCTGCTGTACCCCCACACTTCTGGTAAGTTCTTGGTATTTATACTTTTGGGGTCCTCCATTGCAGAAGTGAGATTTGGGGGCCCTAACTGAGGAGGGGGATACCCTATACATGGGGGGGGGGGCTGGTACAGGTTATTTATAAGGGGGTACTCCTATCCACCTAGATGTAGCAGCTGTGTTATAGCTGAGGATGGATGGGGGGGGGGGGTCGCACAGTATTTTAGGCCTCCTCGGGCTGTGGTTGGTTATGTTTGGCCTTTCTCCATGGGGGGTAGCTCTGGGGGCAGGTCTAGGGTAATTGGCAGGGACTGATAATTTATGCAATGGAGAGTGAGTGGGGGGTGAAGTGCACGCCCTCCCCTGCCATTTTCCCAGCTGACTTTGCAGGGGGCTATGTAAGGGCTTGGTTTTTGGGCTAGGGTCTGTAGTGTAGGCTTGCTCCCAGGATCCTGCTGCACTGCCCACAGACCTTCAGAGGGGACTAGGAGTCCATTCACTGCCTAAATGTAAGCTGTCCACCCTGCTTCTCTATTTCAGCTGCAAATCCTCCTAATTCCTCCTCTGGGACCCAGATATACACAATATGAGGTAAGTGAGAAGCCCATCACCATCCCTGGTGCCCAGTGTCCTCCAGATCACCAGTCCTGCACCCCCTCTCCCTGCTGGGCCATCTGTTCCAGCAATGACCATATTTATATTTCCTATTAATTTCAGTAAATGCACAAAAGATAATAATACAAAGGACGAGAGGACAGAACAACACTCCAGAAAGAGAAAGGCAGATGTGGCCATTGTAAGTACATACAAAGAGCCATGTGTGGTGGATGAGGGATCTGGTGCTTTACTGATCCCTGGGCAGAGTGTATGAGGGATCTGGTGCTTTACTGATCCCTGGGCAGAGTGTATGAGGGATCTGCTGCTTTACTGATCACTGATCCCTGGGCAGAGTGTATGAGGGATCTACTGCTTTACTGATCACTGATCCCTGGGCAGAGTGTATGAGGGATCTGGTGCTTTACTGATCCCTGGGCAGAGTGTATGAGGGATCTGGTGCTTTACTGATCCCTGGGCAGAGTGTATGAGGGATCTGGTTGCTTTACTGATCCCTGGGCAGAGTGTATGAGGGATCTGGTTGCTTTACTGATCCCTGGGCAGAGTGTATGAGGGATCTGGTTGCTTTACTGATCCCTGGGCAGAGTGTATGAGGGATCTGGTTGCTTTACTGATCCCTGGGCAGAGTGTATGAGGGATCTGGTTGCTTTACTGATCCCTGGGCAGAGTGTATGAGGGATCTGGTTGCTTTACTGATCCCTGGGCAGAGTGTATGAGGGATCTGGTTGCTTTACTGATCCCTGGGCAGAGTGTATGAGGGATCTGGTTGCTTTACTGATCCCTGGGCAGAGTGTATGAGGGATCTGGTTGCTTTACTGATCCCTGGGCAGAGTGTATGAGGGATCTGGTTGCTTTACTGATCCCTGGGCAGAGTGTATGAGGGATCTGGTTGCTTTACTGATCCCTGGGCAGAGTGTATGAGGGATCTGGTTGCTTTACTGATCCCTGGGCAGAGTGTATGAGGGATCTGGTTGCTTTACTGATCCCTGGGCAGAGTGTATGAGGGATCTGGTTGCTTTACTGATCCCTGGGCAGAGTGTATGAGGGATCTGGTTGCTTTACTGATCCCTGGGCAGAGTGTATGAGGGATCTGGTTGCTTTACTGATCCCTGGGCAGAGTGTATGAGGGATCTGGTTGCTTTACTGATCCCTGGGCAGAGTGTATGAGGGATCTGGTTGCTTTACTGATCCCTGGGCAGAGTGTATGAGGGATCTGGTTGCTTTACTGATCCCTGGCAGAGTGTATGAGGGATCTGGTTGCTTTACTGATCCCTGGGCAGAGTGTATGAGGGATCTGGTTGCTTTACTGATCCCTGGGCAGAGTGTATGAGGGATCTGGTTGCTTTACTGATCCCTGGGCAGAGTGTATGAGGGATCTGGTTGCTTTACTGATCCCTGGGCAGAGTGTATGAGGGATCTGGTTGCTTTACTGATCCCTGGGCAGAGTGTATGAGGGATCTGGTTGCTTTACTGATCCCTGGGCAGAGTGTATGAGGGATCTGGTTGCTTTACTGATCCCTGGGCAGAGTGTATGAGGGATCTGGTTGCTTTACTGATCCCTGGGCAGAGTGTATGAGGGATCTGGTTGCTTTACTGATCACTGATCCCTGGGCAGAGTGTATGAGGGATCTGGTGCTTTACTGATCCCTGGGCAGAGTGTATTAGGATCTGGTGCTTTACTGATCACTAATCTCTGCAGTTACTGCAGGATCCAGATGAAAACTTAGAACTGGAGCTGCTGGAAATGAGCAGGAAGAAGCAGTTTGAGCAGCAGCAGGAGCAGGTAATGGTGAGACTTTGTCTCAGTTTCTATAGATTTGTTTATGAATAGAATCTTATTGTGTAAATAGAAGTGTTTGTTTTCAGCTTTTGGATACATTGTATGTAAATGATGGGCCCAGAACCTAATAGATCCTATTCACCACTCCCCCCACCCCCCCTTGTATATGGCCATCAGCCATTTAGATGAACTCCAATCACTAATGACAAAACTGTCTTTTCTTTTAAACATTAATATGGATTTACAGTAGGGATCCAATCCCTGTACCCTGCTATGGGCTTAGTGTAAATCCACATACCCTGACTATATTGTTAATGGCCGCACAAAAGGATGTGGGTCCTTTTTTTTTAGATTTTTATGATGACAAAGCGTTATGTATGTTCCCTAGTCGTTTTTTTTTTTTTTTTTAATTTATAAGGTTTAATAAAATACATTCTAATTTAATATTAAAATTTTATATTTTATTACCCCTGTTTTTTTTTTTTTTTTTATAAGGTCTAATAATAAATATATAATAAACATATATGTAAGTATATATTTTTACATAATTATTTAACTTATCTCCAATATTTTTTTTTTTTTTTTTTTTTTTTTTATATATATAATAAAGATTTAAATGTTTATTTACTGCCCCCCCCCCTTTTTTTTTTTTTTTTTTTTTTTTTTTTGTGACATTTTAAATTATTTGTCTCCTGTATTGTGTAATGCGTTACAATGTAGCTTATACTGACTGGTAACTCATAGGCTAAATTTACAGAACATGGGTAAAAAAGAAAAAATGATGTTGTTAACGTGCAATTTCTTTATTCCATGCAATGGAGTGGCTTACATACAGTTAGGGAGGGGATGCGGTGCAGTGCCATCACTTGTTTTCTTTTCTACCCATGGATTGCATTTCTAAATGGACATGATTTGAGCAACACACTTGGTTAAAAGCTGGTTTGAGCCGTAACAAATTCCTCTAGTGCCCAGGTTTCTTGTTTACTTGATAAATTTACAGAACATTTGTGACATTAATCTGGATATATTATGACTACAACAAAATATAAATTGTTGTGCTTTTTTCCATTTACTGAGCTGATATAACTTAGGCTGGCTTCACACTGCAGTTTTTCACTGATCAGTGTCCATCCAGTTTGTGTGCCAAAACCAGAAGAGGAACTTGCAGAGAAAAACTATAATTGAAAGATTGACACCTGTTCTGAGTTTTGGAGACTCTCCTGGTTTTGACACACAAACTGGATGGACACTGATCAGTGAAAATCCTGCAGTGTGAAGCCAGCCTAAGGCCGGCTTCAGACTGCGTTTGAGATCCGATCTGTAGCTGCCCGCTTGAAGTAGACAGCCGCGGACCGGATCAGCACACAGGACTGGGGGGCTATTATGCCCTCCGATCCGGTGTGCAGCACACGCAGCCGCTGACGGGTGAGGACCGCGGTCCTCCCCTATCAGCAGCAGGAACTGCGTGCGCTGCACACCGGATCAGAGGGCATAATGGGGCCCCCCACAGTCCTGTGTGCTGATCCGGTCCTCGGCTGTCTGCTTCAAGCGGACAGCTACGGATCGGATCTCAAACGCAGTCTGAAGCCAGCCTAAGCCAAGAGGAAAACCTTTCCCGCTTGTGAAAGAGGGGCTCTATGGCAATGCTAAGGCTTCACCTGACCTATGCCGAGTGCTAAGTGAATAGGCAGTGTGTCTTTAGCACTTTGATTTCCCCCAATCATAGGCTATAGGTGTTAGGGCTGCTTTACACACACACCAACTTCTGAACAGATCTCTGGTTGCAGTGAAATCATGGACACATTGTTCCATTTTGTGGCTGTGTACAAATGGAACAATGTGTCCATGATTTCACTGCAACCAGAGATCTGTTCAGAAGTTGGTGTGTGTAAAGCAGCCCTCAGGTGTTACCAATGGGTCTCTCAACTAGTCATGAGTGGTCCCATGTTAGGCCGACTTCACACTGCAGGTGTGATCTATCCGTGGCTGTCAGGGTGAACCTTGCAGCCCCGGACCAGATTTTGGCCCCATAGTATCCTATGGAGCCGGATGGCAGCTCTTTGCCATCCGGTTTCCATCTCTCCGGGAGAATTCAGATTTCTCTCAGGGACACAAACATTGCTTGCAACGTTTTTGTGTCCGAGGAGAAAAATCTCCCCTAATTGCCTTCTCCCGGATCTGGGGCAATCTGGCGCTCCCTAACATGGGAGCCTATGGGGCCGGATTGCCCTGGTCCGGGAGGAACCCGGACACCTGCGGCTGCACACCGCTGTTTCAGGTCTGCGGCTAGCCGTCTGCGAGCCGCGGTTCTGACTCCTCAGCAGCGGCAGCTGTGTCAGGCTGCACACTGGCCCTCCTGTTCTGTGTGCTGATCCGGTTCGGGGCTGTCTGGTTCACCCTGACAGCCAGGGATCTGATCACACCCGCAGTGTGAAGCTAAAGCTATTCTTGTGATAATTGAGGCTCCCAGCCATGGTGTCTCCATACACTACTTATCACCTCTCCTGTGTTTTAGGTAAGTTGATTACCTGCCATAGGTGCTAATTAAGTTTCAGTATTTGAGTTTAAACAAACTATATTCCAAATGGCTGGCAGGAAGTTCAGGTGTCCGCCCTGACACTGTGCTGCTTGGGCCTCATCAGCAGACATGGAGTCAAACCTGAGAATGCAACTATTTAACATAATCCTCTTTAGCTCCATCTGTATATCCTGGAGCCTTTCATCTAGGTGTAGGCTCCTTTTGGCTCCATTCACATGTAGCGAATTTAACTTTTTTTTTTTGCTGCGTTTTGTGCAAATGTGGGCTATGGAAAAGCGCAAAAAGAATTGACATGGTCATTCAGTGAAAGGGCGTCTGCAAAATTATGGACCATGAGAACGGATTTTTGCAAAAGCCATTGCCTCTGCTGGGATGTGTTAAGGCACTGCGTTTATGCGAGGGCTAAATAGCGCTGTGTAAATGCTGAAATGTGCTACAGTGAAGGTAGCCTTAGGGTGATGAATGTCCAATGCTCTGCTGCACAGTGGATTGCATTTATAGAAATCTCATGCCCACTGTGCTTCTTTTTAACCCTTCATAAGTGACCTGTGGCACTCGTTTCCACAGTCGTAGTCTTGTGGAGACGTGAGTGTTCTGAGCTGGAGAACACTGTGAACACAAGCTGTGCCCAGACTCCTGCAAGGACCGCACGTTCTCCTGCAGAGAACACTAGTGTGTCCACAAGTTGGCTGACAGTGCGTCTCCCTGTGTTCACCCGCGGGTTCCTGCAGATCTGAAGCCACTGCCTCCGGATCGTGTGCACATACCCTAAGTGTCATATCCTCTGCACGTGCAGTTTAGGAAACCATGGGAGTAGTAGTCCAGAGACTGGGAGCAGCGCATATCTCCTCTTCATAGATCGGAGCTCATGTTGTCCTGATCTAAGAGCAGTCAATGTCTTTGCCATTTTTACATTCCAGATCTTGATGAAATACATTTTTATTTTAGGTTGATGAGCGTTACAAATTATGCCAAAGCCTCTGCCAGTACAACCCTGCAGCCGAGAGACCACTGTGGATGCCATACGCTCCTCCTTATCCCCCGTACAGCCTGAAATTCCGCTGGTCTTCATTGTCTCCTCTTCCGCACTTCAGGTATGGAGCGAACTACTAAAGGGGTGGCGATATTTGTAGCGGATTGTGTTCATAGGGGGGCGCTATAGTCCAAACTGTGCTTAGTCTGTTGCCTCCTCCTTTGGTTTGATCATATGCCTTTACTTAACTGCAATCTATTGCTCCCTGTTATCAGCCATATAAGTCTAAGGACAGGCTTGTCTTCTATGGGATAGGTGAGGCGAAGTTCAAACTGCTCCCTACCCCACAATCCACAGGTGTGACAGCTGCACTATAAGGCGTGAAAGCTTTAATGACTCTTAATATTTGAGCTTTTACTGTTGAGAAGTTTAATTCTGAGCTACGGTATTATTGGGGCCATGTCGGCAAGGGAACCTTTCCAGGTGTGTGGCTGGCACTGGGAGATGGGGGGTGGCTTTGGAGTGGGAACGTTTAATGCATGCGCCACTCAATGGCAAATCCTGCCAGTGTTACCCTATGAGTGATCCATTCCTTGATCTTTTTTTGTTTTATAAATATATTAAATTTTTATTTTATTTAAAGCTGGGCCAACCCGGATGACGTGTGGAAGAACATGCTGCACAAGGATACATTGTACATAAGGGACAAGGATTACTTACAAAGGCACCCGGATCTGCAGGACACCATGAGGACCGTACTGCTGGACTGGCTCATGGAGGTTGGTGTCCTGAAATGTCCAATATGCGGACACTTCTGATTTGGATTATTTTTCTTTGGTGATATGTATTAAATTAAATAAAATGTACATTTATTTAAAATTTTTTTTTTTTTTTTTTCCTCCCTCTCAGATTTCAGAGCTCCATAAACTGCACAGAGAGACTTTCCACTTAGCACAGGATTTCCTCGACCGGTTTATGGCGACTCAAGAGAACGTGCTGAAAACCAAACTGCAGCTCATCGGCATCACCTGCCTGTTCATCGCTGCCAAAACGGAGGTGGGTGACCTGGTAGTCCTCTCTGGGCAAATAAGGGTTCTTGAGTGCTGATGTGCTGTGCTCACCCTACAGCGGTGCTCGGCGTGTTGTAGAATCTGGTTGCATACTTCATACAACCAAAATCAAACGTCCTCTTCTCTTTGCAAGTCTGAGGTCAATAATTCGGTCTGAATTCTTGCCTTTTAGGAAATCTACCCTCCCAAGCTCCATGATTTGGCCTACTTTACTGATGGCGCCTGCACAGTGGATGAGATGTTGACTATGGAGCTGATAATCATGAAGGTAAGGCTGCTGGGTCATGACCTGATTGTACCCGCTGTTCAGTTTATTATCTGACTGGCCCCTCTTAAAGGGAGTCTTATCAAGTTTTTGCCCCCTAAACTGATGGCAGCATAATGTAGGGCCGGAGATCCTGATTCCAGCGATGGGTAACTTACTTGACTGCTTAGAGTAGTTTTGCTAAAATCGCTGTTTTAATCGGCTGGAGATGACCATTAGAGGACTATTGTCCGGTTTACGAGTAGTCTGGTATATTCATGAACTGCTAAATCTGCAGGAGGAAGCAGTGATTTTGGCAAAATGACAGCAAGCAGCGCGGTAAGTCACACATCACTGGAATCAGGGTCTCTGTCTCTACATTATGCTGATCTCTGATGGGATGGCAAAAACCTGGTGGCCTATTCCCTTTAAGTCATAGGTTAACCCTTTCCTCTCCGCAGGCACTTAATTGGTGTTTGACGCCTGTCACTGTGGTCTCTTGGTTGAACGTCTACTTACAAGTGGCATACAGTAAAGAACTGCAGCACTTTCTTATTCCCCAGTATCCCCATAACACTTACTTACAGATAATGGAGGTAAGGTGGTCTCCTGTGTGATATAGGGCGGTCTCTAGTGTCCGGCCAGCCGATAACTGTCCTGTCTTGTTCCAGCTTCTAGATTTATGTTCCATGGACATGGAGGGTCTGCAATATTCATACCGCGTCCTGGCCGCCTCTGCCCTCTATCACTGCACTGATCCTGTGTATATACAGGAGATAACAGGTACGTCCGGGGTGAGGGGAGGGGGGGTTTACAATATTGTCTTGCATCTTGTAGATTTGGTAGGTGACTATTGTTGGTGGACATCTGGCTCCCATCTAGTATGGAGAATAGTCACAGGGTCAATAGATGTTGTTATAGGAGATGTGTGTGCGCCCTGACGCACGTTTCGTGGATCATAACTTTTTGAGTTAAGGGGTCTGTTCTCAACCTGGGTGGTTGGGGATTTATTTTACATTTGACATGTTGGATCTCTATATTTATAAAAGTTCCATTCACTGACAGCAAGCAGGTGCCACATTAAAAGTTGCGATTTTTGCTTCCCATCCTTCATCTTTTTGCTTTAATTCCAGGCTATCAATGGACTGAAATTAAAAGCTGCATTCAGTTCTTGTTTCCATATGCGATGGCGATATCAAACAAAGGGAGGCCACCAAAGTTAAAATACTTCCACGGAGTGGCCTTAGAAGACATGCACATCATCCAGACACACTTGGACCACTTGGATATCATGGTGAATAGCCACATGGGGACCATTACACGTACCGGCGACTGGTTCTAGCAGGTCATGAGCTCGGCTGGTGGGGGAGGGGGGGGGGCTGCACGGCGCCCCCTGTGTGTGCTCTGCAGACCCTTGGCACTCAGATCTTGAAGGATGATTTGGATTTTGTGATAGCTGACCTATGGTGTATTTAAAGGGGAACTCCACTGGTGACTAATGGGTCCTGTAATGGATTTCTTACACTGAGAGGTTTCTGGCTCTATCATCCTCGCTACTCAATATTGGGGGAGGGGGAGATTAATTGACTCTTAATCTTATCAATTGTGTGTGTGTGTACATCATAAAAAAATATATATTAAAAGATGTTTTGTTAAATATGTAAGTATATACATAGTCTTAAATATACAATAGAAATATTGTTTAAATATATTAAATTGATAAAATATATATTTAGCAATATTTCTTTATTTTAACACTATATTTACATATATTTTAAGAATATTTAACAATCGTGCGTGTATAATGTATATGCAGCATTTTTAAAAATAATTACACAATATTTTTAATATAGCAATAAATGTTTAATAGTTAAAAGCATCTTTTAAAAAATTCTTTAAGATTTATATATCTATAAACAAACTCTTTAAGTGTGTATATACATATATTAAATTTATTAATATTTAAAATGGAGAGATTGTTAAAATAAAGTCAAATATTGCTAAAAATAATATTTAAATGTATGATTATAAATTATATATATATATTTTTTTTTTTTTTCCCCTTAAAGGTAAAAGCTAAAGCTTTCAAGGAAATGTTTAAGAGAGTGTGGACACAAAATCAAGACCCCACCACCCTGTCTCCCCCAAATACCATCAAGAAACCATGGACGGGCTGATCTGCTGGAGCCTGCGCTGAGCTGGACTGTACTGGGCAGGGGCCACTGCTGAATTGGTCACATGACCTGCTGGGATTTTGTGCCTTTATGAACTCCCTAGGGGGCGCTGTTGAGGCGCCACCATTGACTTAACTGCTACTTTTTGCATTTTAATCTTCACACGAGGCTCGGACAATCCTCCAGTGATTTTAGTATTTTCTTGCTGCTATGAAAAATGCTGCTGGATGCAAAGGACAGTAATGAGTTTGGGCGGGGGTGACTGGGAATCCTGCTGGGGGTCAGGGTTACTTTTCAGTGTGCAATCTCTCCTGTCTTCTATTTTCCAATCTTTATCTTTTTTATTATTGTTTTAGAAATGCTGCTATATCTTAAAATAAAAAAAAAATGCTGTCTGAATGATGGCGAGGTTTTACAATAAATTCTAAGGCTGTGAGGAATTTATTCACTACAAAAGCTACTCTCAATCCCTGATTTAACTATAGGGCTGCAATTGTTAATAGTGAGTGCAGCTCTGGCGTATAATCCTGTACTGATCCTGAGTTACCTCCTTTATTATACTCCAGAGCTGCACTCACTGTTCTGCTGGTGCAGTCACTGTGTACATTACATTACATTACTGATCCTGAGTTATCTCCTGTATTATACTCCAGAGCTGCACTCACTATTCTGCTAGTGCAGTCACTGTGTACATACATTACTGATCCTGAGTTACCTCCTGTATTATACTCCAGAGCTGCACTCACTATTCTGCTAGTGCAGTCACTGTGTACATACATTACTGATCCTGAGTTACCTCCTGCATTATACTCCAGAGCTGCACTCACTATTCTGCTGGTGCAGTCACTGTGTACATACATTACATTACTGATCCTGAGTTACCTCCTGTATTATACTCCAGAGCTGCACTCACTATTCTGCTGGTGCAGTCACTCTGGAGTATAATACAGGAGGTACAGTGGGGATAAAGTATTTCTTCAGCCACCAATTGTGCAGGTTCTCCCACTTATAAAGCTGAGGTCGGCCTGTAATTGACACACAATAGGTGACCTCAACTGTGAGAGACAAAATGAGAAATCAAATCCTGAAAATCGCACTGTCTGACTTGGAAATTATTTTCTTTTCTTTCAAATTTTTGTGGAAAAGTATTTGGTCAATAACAAGTTAATTTCAATACTTTGACCTCTGTCATGGCCAACAAAGGATAATACAAACGTTTACTGTAAGTCTTCACAAGGTTGGCACACACTGGTGCTGGGATGTTGGCCCTTTCCTCCATACAGATCTCCTCTAGAGCAGTGATGTTTTGGGGCTGTCGCTGTGCAACACCGACTTTCAACTCTCTCCAAAGGTTTCTGTAGGGTTGAGATCTGGAGACTGGCTAGCCCACTCCAGGACCCTGAAATGCTTCTTATGAAGCCACTCCTTCATTGCCCTGGCGGTGTGCTTGGGATCATTCAACAAGAAGAGAAAAGCTGACATGTGAACAAAGGGGCGATCACTCAAAAAATGTTGAAAAAGTATAACAAATTTTATTTTATTATAAGACACAACAACACACGAGGACAATAAAAACATAAAAGGACCACCTAGTGGCCCCTAAATTAAAAACAACCTCCCCTAAATTAAAAACAACCTCCTCCAATAGGCATCACCACATGTACATCAAATATGCAAAACAGTGCTGAATCAAATATTACTAAGGATGGAAAGGGTTACTGCCCAAACAGACTATGACCTGGCACTTAGAGTCAATCAGTCAGGAGCAACAATAATACACAGTTAAGCTTGCTGAAATAAAGCAACAATAATGCACAGTTTGCTGAAATAAAGCAAGTGTATATGCCCCTTAAACTGGTCAATACCTAGAGTAGAGCGCACCTAACATGATAATCCGTGCTTACCAGGTCATAGAGAGAGCTAGACAGAAAGTAACCAACATAAGAAAACAGAAGTACACATGAGCACTGTTAAGCAAACATACCCCAGAATGTACGGTGGAGGAGGACTCAGGCTGGACCCCACGCGTATCGTCACAACAGTGACTTCGTCAGGGCGAGTGCTTGGGATCATTGTCATTCTGAATGACCCAGCCACGTTTCATCTTCAATGCTCTTGCTGATGGAAGGAGGTTTATACTCCAAATCTCACTATACATGGCCCATTCATGCTTTCATGTACACGGATCAGCCGTCCTGGTCCCTTGGCAGAGAAAAAGCCCCAAAGCATGACGTTGCCACCCCCATGCTTCACAGTAGGTATGGTGTTCTTTGGATGCAACTCCGCATTCTTTCTCCAAACACGACAAGTTGTGTTTCTACCAAACAGTTCTACTTTGGTGTCATCTGACCATATCACATTCTCCCAATGCTCTTCTGGATCATCCAAATGCTCTGTAGAAAACTTCAGATGGGCCCCGGACATGTAATGGCTTAAGCAGGGGGACACGTCTGGCACTGCAGGATCTGAGTCCCTGGTGGTGTAGTGTTACTGATGGCAGCCTGTGTAACGTTGGTCTCAGCTCTCTGTAGGTCATTCACTAGGTCCCCCTCCCCCGTGTAGTTCTGGGATTTTTACTCCCTGTTCTTCAGATCATTTTGACCCCACAGGGTGAGATCCTGTGTGGAGACCCAGATCGAGGGAGATTATCAGTGATCTTGTATGTCTTCCATTTTCTAATTATTGCTCCCACAGTTGATTTCTTGCCTATTGCAGATTCAGTCTTCCCGGCCTAGTGCAGGGCTACAATGTTGTTTCTGGTGTCCTTCTACAGCTCTTTGGTCTTCACCATAGTGGAGTTTGGAGTGTGACGGTTTTAGGTTGTGGACAGGTGTCTTTTATACTGATAACAAACAGGTGCCAGTACTACAGGTAATGAGTGGAGGACAGAGGAGGCTCTTACGGTGGGTTTACACGTCCCGATATCGTAGGCAACGGCGCGGGAGCGCGCATTTTCTGAGCGCTTTTCCCGATATCGCATCGGCGGTTTACACGCTGCGATATCGGGAAACAACGTCCCTCCGATGTGTACGCCCACCAACCCAGTAACGACCATTTAACATGGGAGTTAATGGGTGAGTTGCGAGTACACATTGTAGTTGTGCTGTTACACGCTACGATGCTGCTACAACGGACATGCGATATCGGGCGGTTGAAGAGCACGCTCATTCAACCCCGATATCGTTTTGGCATCGTTCCAGCATCGCGTTGTACATTCAAACCGTACAACGCGCGAACGATATCGGGTCCAACTCCCGAACCACGTGACTTTTTGTCGGAGTTGGATCGGAGTTGGACTCCGATATCGCGGCGTGTAAACCCGCCATTACAGAATTAGTTGGGGTGCCTTCACACTGCGGTGTGATCCGGTTCAGGTTGACCCTGACAGCTGCGGACCGGATCAGCACACAGGACTGGGAGGCTAATATGCCCTCTGGTCCGGTGTGCTGCCGCACGCAGTTCCCGCTGCTAAGTCAGGACCGCGGCGCCGCTGTCCTGACCTGTCACCGGCTGCAGCTGCGTGCGGCTTCACACCGGACCAGAGGGCATATTAGCCTCCCAGTCCTGTGTGCTGATCCGGTCCGCAGCTGTCAGGGTCATCCCTGACAGCCCCGGACCTGACCGCAGTGTGAAGCCGGCCTTACAGGTCTGTGAGAGCCAGAAATCTTGCTTGTTTGTAGGTGACCAAATACTTACTTAATTTCCGACAAAAATTTAAATAATTCTTTCCAGATCGGACAATGTGTTTTTTTTTTTTTTTTTTTTTTTTTTTTTTTTAATTTTTGCCCCCCCCCACTGTAACTCAGGATCAGTAATGTATGTACACAGTGACTCCACCAGCAGAATAGTGAGTGCAGCTCTGGAGTATAATACAGGAGGTAACTCTGGATCAGTACAGGATCAGTAATGTAATGTATGTACACAGTGACTCCACCAGCAGAATAGTGAGTGCAGGTCTGGAGTATAATACAGGAGGTAACTCTGGATCAGTACAGGATCAGTAATGTAATGTATGTACACAGTGACTCCACCAGCAGAATAGTGAGTGCAGCTCTGGAGTATAATACAGGAGGTAACTCAAGATCAGTAATGTAATGTATGTACACAGTGACTGCACCAGCAGAATAGTGAGTGCAGCTCTGGAGTATAATACAGGAGTAACTCAGGATCAGTAATGTATGTACACAGTGACTGCACCAGCAGAATAGTGAGTGCAGCTCTGGAGTATAATACAGGAGGTAACTCCGATCAGTAATGTATGTACACAGTGAATGCACCAGCAGAATAGTGAGT
The DNA here is from genome assembly GCA_033576535.1 of Allobates femoralis. Classification (NCBI taxonomy): domain Eukaryota; kingdom Metazoa; phylum Chordata; class Amphibia; order Anura; family Aromobatidae; genus Allobates; species Allobates femoralis. Next base: position 118,460,884 of record JARQOC010000010.1, read on the forward strand.
GCAGCTCTGGAGTATAAAACAGGAGGTAACTCAGGATCAGTAATGTAATGTATGTACACAGTGACTGCACCAGCAGAATAGTGAGTGCAGCTCTGGAGTATAATACAGGAGGTAACTCAGGATCATAATGTATTGTATGTACACAGTGACTGCACCAGCAGAATAGTGAGTGCAGCTCTGGAGTATAATACAGGAGGTAACTCCGGATCAGTAATGTAATGTATATACACAGTGACTCCACCAGCAGAATAGTGAGTGCAGCTCTGGAGTATAATACAGGAGGTAACTCAGGATCAGTAATGTATGTACACAGTGACTGCACCAGCAGAATAGTGAGTGCAGCTCTGGAGTATAATACAGGAGGTAACTCCGGATCAGTAATGTATGTACACAGTGACTGCACCAGCAGAATAGTGAGTGCAGCTCTGGAGTATAATACAGGAGGTAACTCCGGATCAGTAATGTATGTACACAGTGACTGCACCAGCAGAATAGTGAGTGCAGCTCTGGAGTATAATACAGAAGGTAACTCAGGATCAGTAATGTAATGTATATACACAGTGACTCCACCAGCAGAATAGTGAGTGCAGCTCTGGAGTATAATACAGGAGAACTCTGGATCAGTACACACAATGCATGTAATAAGGCTGCTTTTACATTGCAATTTTCGGTCATCCGATTGTATCAGTTTCAAAATGGATATACTCTGATCCGAAATCGGATCCCATGTCTCCCTATGGGAATCGAATCAGATGTGCCACAATTGGCATCCGATTTTGGCACCATCCGATGCTGTCCGATTTAATCACTTGCTCAAAATCATAGCCTTCTGCGATTTTGTGTCTGACTCAAATCGGACAGCATCGGATCAGTGCTGATCTGAGTGCACACAAAATGTGAGCCTATGGACATTGGTTCCGAGTTCACCTCAGATCCGATGTCTGCTCCGTGGTCCCTGCATCTTCCTTCTGCCATCTCCTCTATTCTGTCCCCCCGCTATTCTATCCTGATCTAATCCCTATCTTGTCCCCTGTTCTCTTCCTTGTGTGTTTAAAAAAAGAAAAAAAAAACATTCCTCCCGGAGGATACATCACCGGCTCCCAGGATGTGACACCATCGGGCAGAAGGACCTGTGGTGATGTCAGAGAGCCGATCACATGACACATCAGCTGACCGCCTCTGTGACATCACCACAGGTCCTTCTGCCCCGATGCTGTCACATCCTGGGAGTCGGTGACAGGTGATGTATCCTCCGGGAGGAATTTTTTTTTTTCTTTTTAACATACAGGGAAGAGAACAGGAGACAGGATAGGGATTAGATCAGGATAGAGGAGTTGGGGGGACAGAATAGAATAGTGGAGGGAAGAAGATGGAGGAGGCAGGAGCAGCGAGAGACAGGGGACCGCAGGATCCACATGGATCCTGTATAGGATCGGATGGCTATGTGGATCCGGGGGATCCTGCGAAAACTCTGATCCCATGAACAGCCACAGAATCAGTGTGAAACCGACCTAAAGAAAATCCTTTTTGGTAGTGTGAGGTGCGTGCGTTGTAAGGTATTGGGTGATGAATGCCTCACGCTCCGCCTTTCCATTGTCTTAATAGAGGTTTTTATCTTCTGCTGAGGTAATTAACCACCAGAATAGCGCATTCTTCATACAAGCTGATTAGTTTTGTAGGTGAAAAACCTCATTAACCTTTGGGCTGAGAAGTGACAAAATGCAGATTCATGTGGTGGCCTGTGAAATTAAGAAACCGCTTAATTATAAAGAGCGATGTGCGGAGATGGTGGCGGCATGTATGATGGCAAACATGAAGGGGGGGGGGGGTGCAGCAGATCGGTCTCACCTGCCTCCCCCTCCATTAGGTGATTTGTCCAAACACATGGGACAATTACCAAAATCTATATTGAGAAGAAGACAACGTATCAACATAATTGATATTTTAATGAAACACAAGAAGCAGTAGCCTCTCATCTACAGCTGTTATTATATATACTAGCTGTGAGCCCGATTCTAAAATCTGTATATAATATTTTTAAGAGTTGTAAATAATAGACTTAAACACCAGGCGGGGGAGCAAGAACAGCGGGGGTGAGGATGGAGCGAGCGGGCAGGATGGAGCAAGCGGGGCAGGATGTTGGTGGCGCGGCAGGATGGAGGCGGAGGGGCAGGATGGAGGTGAGTGGCGCAGGATGGACCGAGCGAGGCAGGATGGCGGAGGCAAGGCGGGGCAGGATGGAGACGGCAGGGCAGGATGGAAGTGGCGGGGCAGGATGTTGGGGGGGGGGCAGGATGGTGGTGGGGGTGCGGGATGGAGTTGGGGGGGCAGGATGGATACGGGGGGGGGGGCAGGATGGAGGCGCTCCTCCAGACCCCCTCCGCTCCCCGCGGCTGCCGTCTGGGCCTCCACTATGTGCGGCCCCCCTTACTCTGGGCCAGCACCCCCCCCCCCCCACCGGAACTTAATGGTGATAATAAAAAAAAAAAAAACCTCAGTGAGGATACTTGCCCTCCGGCGGCTCGCTCCAGCTGTCTTGTAGCTTCCAGGACAGGACCTGTCGTTGGCTGGGAAACCGATGAGCTTGGGGTGAGTGGGCAGAGTGGGGGATGAGTGGGCAGAGCAGGGGTTAGTGGGCAGAGTCATTGGGCAGAGCAGGGGTCAGTGGGCATAATCAGTAGTCAGAGCAGGGTGAGTAGGCAGAGCTGGGGTGAATGGGCAGAGTGGGGGGTCAATGGGCAGAGTGGGGGGTCAGTGAGCAGGATTGGGGGGTGAGTGGGCAGAGCAGGGTGAGAGCGGGGGTCAGTGGTCAGAGCAGGGGTTAGTAGGCAGAGTGATTGGGCAGAGCAGGGGTCAGTAGGCACAGCAGGGGTTAGTGTGAAAAATTAGTGGGCAGAGCAGGGGTGAGTGGGCAGAGTGAGTGAGCAGAGCAGGGGTCAGCGGGCAGAGCGGGGGTGACTGGGCAGAGCAGGGTTTAGTGGGCAGAGCATGGTGAGTGGGCAGTGTGAGGGGTCAGTGGGCTGAGCAGGGTGAGTGTGAGGGGTGAGTGGGCAGAGCAGGGTCAGTGGGCAGTGTGAGGGGTCAGTGGGCCGAGCAGGGTCAGTGGGCAGAGTATGGTCAGTGGGCAGAGTGGGGTGAGTGGGCAGAGAGGGGGTCAGGGGGAAGAGTTGGGGGGTCAGTGGGCAGAGTGGGGGTCAGTGGGCAGAGTGGGGGTCAGGGGCAGAGTGGGGGTCAGTGGTCAGAGTGGGGGTGAGGGGGCAGAGAGGGGGTCAGGGGGAAGAGTTGGGGGGTGAGGGGGCAGAGTGGGGGTGAGGGGGCAGAGTGGGGGTGAGAGGGCAGAGAGGGGGTCAGGGGAAAAAGTTGGGGGTCAGGGGCAGAGTGGGGGTCAGTGGTCAGAGTTGGGGGGTCAGTGGTCAGAGTGGGGGTCAGTGGTCAGAGTGGGGGTCAGTGGTCAGAGTGGGGGTGAGGGGGAAGAGAGGGGGTCAGGGGGAAGAGTAGGGGGGTGAGTGGTCAGAGTGGGGGTCAGTGGGCAGAGTGGGGGTGAGGGGGCAGAGAGGGGGTCAGGGGGAAGAGTTGGGGGTCAGTGGGCCGAGTAGGGGGTGAGTGGTCAGAGTGGGGGTGAGTGGTCAGAGCAGGGTCAGGGGCAGAGTGGGGGTCAGTGGGCAGTGGGGGTGAGGGGGCAGAGTGGGGGTGAGGGGAAGAGTTGGGGGGTGAGTGGGCAGAGTTGGGGGGTGAGTGGGCAGAGCAGGGGTGAGGGAGCATATCGTGGGTCAGTGTGCAGCGCAGGGGGAAGAGTAAGCAGAGGAGGTTAGATCGGGACAGGACCTTTGATGACGTCACGGTCATGTGAACTGTGACTCCGCCCTTCATCGTGACATCATCAGAGGTCCTGAAGCCCCATGAAAAGAGATCGCGGCTGGCTGGCTGGAGCTGCGGTAAGAGTCGCGGGGGTGACCCGAGAGTGGGGGGGTATGTGCTGACAGGCGGGGGGTGACCGGAGAGTGGAGGGGGGTGACCGGAGAGTGGGGGGGTCTGTGCTGACAGGCGGGGGGTGACCCGAGAGTGGGGGGCGGGGTGACCGGAGAGTGGAGGTAGGCTATGGTGACAGGCAGGGGGGTGATGGGGCAGCGGGGGAAGTGTTGTGACAGGCGGGGAGCGCGGCCAGGAGGAGCTTCACTATATCTTATCTTATCCTTTATATATACTTGCCGTAGCGCTACTTCCGTTTGGCAGCCACGTCCACGACGACGGAAGTAGTGCCGAATATGACGGAAGTGAGCTACGGCAATTATATATAAGATATATGAGAGAGAGAGATTTGTGTGTGTGTGTGTGTATGTATATATTATTACTAGCTGTGAGCCCGATTCTAAAGAATCGGGTAGTCTAGAATCCATATATGGTTTATTTACTAATATTTAGGGGAGTGCGGTGAAATTAATTGTGTGTGTGTGTATACAGGTGGCTCAGTGGGTAGCACAGTATACGGTGGCTCAGTGGTTAGCACTGCGCGGTGGCTTAGTGGTTAGCAAAGTATGGTCGCTAAGTGGTTAGCGCTGTATACGGTGGGTTAGCAGGGAGTATGGTGGGTCAGTGGTTAGCAGAGTATACGATGGCTCAGTGGTTAGCACTGCGCGGTGGCTCAGTGGTTAGCACGGCTCAGTGGTTAGCACTGCGCGGTGGCTCAGTGGTTAGCACTGCATGGTTGGTGAGTGGTTAGCAGTGCGCGGTGGCTCAGTGGTTAGCACTGCGCTGTGGCTCAGTGGTTAGCAGTGAGTGCGGCGGGCAGAGTGGTCAGCGCAGTGCGGCGGGCATAGTGGTTAGCGCAGTGCAGCGGGCAGAGTGGTTAGCGCAGTGCGGTGGGCAGAGTGGTCAGCAGAGGACAGAGGCACTCTGCCTGTCATACTTACCAGCGGGTCATCATCTTCCCCGCCACGGCATTTTCACTCCGCCGTCCCCAGCATCTTGGCTCCACTCATGCAGAGCATTGCTCCTGTGCAGCCTCCTCTCTGCAGAGCATTGCTCCTGTGCAGCCTCCTCTCTGCAGAGCATTGCTCCTGTGCAGCCTCCTCTCTGCAGAGCAATGCTCCTGTGCAGCCTCCTCTCTGCAGAGCATTGCTCGTGTGCAGCCTCCTCTCTGCAGAGCATTGCTCCTGTGCAGCCTCCTCTGTGCAGAGCATTGTTCCTGTGCAGCCTCCTCTGTGCAGAGCATTGCTCCTGTGCAGCCTCCTCTCTGCAGAGCATTGCTCCTGTGCAGCCTCCTTACTGTAGAGCATTGCTCCTGTGCAGCCTCCTCTCTGCAGAGCAATGCTCCTGTGCAGCCTCCTCTCTGCAGAGCATTGCTCCTGTGCAGCCTCCTCTCTGCAGAGCATTGCTCCTGTGCAGCCTCCTCTCTGCAGAGCAATGCTCCTGTGCAGCCTCCCCTCATGCAGAGCAATGCTCCTGTGCAGCCTCCTCTGTGCAGAGCAATGCTCCTGTGCAGCCTCCCCTCTGCAGAGCATTGCTCCTGTGCAGCCTCTTCTCTGCAGAGCATTGCTCCTGTGCAGCCTCCTCCTCTCTGCAGAGCATTGCTCCTGTGCAGCCCCCTCCTGTCTGCAGAGCATTGCTCCTGTGCAGCCTCCTCTCACCTGTATCCTGGAGATCAGCTCTTGGGGGCTCAGTCCGGGGTCCTCTGTCACCTCTATGTTCCCTTGTGATCGCAGGATGTCAGAGGCAGAGAATCACTGATGAGGACACGTCTGATGTGAGACAGCAGCATGATGTCTCCTGTGCTGACACTGCAGCAATTAAAGTGCCTGTGATGATGTCACAGTCATGTGATATAGTCCCGCCCATACCAGTGACATCATCTCAGGTCCTGCAAGCCGTGGGGGGGGAGGAGAGAGAGAGAGAGACTCTGCAAGGACTCGCAAAGGCATTGCGAGTTAGGGTTTGAGAGGCAGCCACAGACACGACGACGGAAACAGCGCCGAATATGACGGAAGTGCCTTAAGGTAATTATATATTAGATTTTATTTGTGATCGTGAACAGCGACATAATTTGAAGCTCATGGACCCCGATGCAAAAGCTGCAAAGGGGCCCCCAATTATTGCAAATCTTTAATAGCATTAGTCTTTTTCTATAGACCAAAGTGACTTTTGGGGCTCCAGGGCCCGGTGCCATTGCAACCCCTGCACGTGTGCTAGTTATGCCCCTGTCAGTGAGGTTTTTGCTTTTATCCTTCATCACATAGAGAAACACTCACCAGCCTTAAATGGCTGATAACAGATAGCAACAGCTCGCATCTCCCGAGATCTACAGTTAACCCATTATAGGATGACAGACTCTTGTGCTGCCTCCATCTCTGACTCAGGAGTTGTTTACCCCACTCCACCTGAAATCCTCTGCGCTGCTGAGGACGGATTTTTTTTTTTCACCTAGAGATAAATCTTCATGTGTTCAAGAGAAGTCATGTCACAATCTTCTTCCTTAAAGCCTCTGTGCTGCTGCTAATCTATAATATAGGGTTCCCCAGCATAGGCAGTAGTCTGGCAGTGAGGGGTTTGGGTCTGTGGCCCCCAGAGAGACTTTACTCCTCTTGATTTGTATTTGAATATAATCACAGCCACAAATCCGACTTTGTAAAGGTCTTAGTTTCCTCGGAGATGGCGCCATTATAGGAGCAGCTTTCGAGCCCTTGTACAATGGGCGTCCAGCAGGTGTGCCACCTACCATGAAAGGGCACACAATGTGCAGCCGCTAATCACTGCCGACCTCAAGTGTGCCCCATACAAAAAGAGGCCGAGCTGGATGCCGCTGATTACTAAACCTAATATCCCAAACCAGAGGCTTCTCCTGTCGCTAAGATGAGTAACCACCAGCACAGCGCCATCAGCCCCGTCACCCAGCTGTCCCATGATCCAGACTGCCTCATCTGTTATTTCTTTACCACGCTGGTGTCCATCCCTGTGATACCTGTCAGACGGGCGACAGCTCAGCTTTCCCAGCAGCAGATACTAGAGCAGCTCAATAAATTAGAATGGCATCAACAAGTTAATTTATTTCAGTAATTCAATATATAAAGTGACACACCCATATTATATAGAGTCATTACACACAGAGGGATCTATTTCATGTGTTTATTTATGTTAATGTTGATGATTAGAGCTTACAGCCAATGAAAACCCAAAGGTCATTATCTCAGAAAATTAGAATAATTAACGCCAAACACCGGCAAAGGCTTTCTAAGCGTTTACATTGGTCCCTTAGACTGTTTCAGGATTCTACACAATCATGGGGAAGACTGCAGTCATTTAGGGCCCTTTCACATCAGCGTTTTTCGTAATTCGCGGCAGATGCGGTGAAAAAACCGCATCTGCCGCGTTTGCCGCATAACCGTTCCACTTGCGGCGCGGTTGCGGTTTTTCCCATACAAAGTATAGGGGGACTTGCGGCAGATGCGGCAAGTGCGGTTTTGCACTTGCGGCAGGTGCTGCAGCGAAAAAAACCGCGGTCAGCCGCGGTTTTTTTCACTGCCGCACCTGCCGCAAGTGCAAAACCGCACTTGCCGCATCTGCCGCAAGTCCCCCTATACTTTGTATGGGAAAAAACGCAACCGCGCCGCAAGTGGAACGGTTATGCGGCAAACGCGGCAGATGCGGTTTTTTCACCGCATCTGCCGCGAATTACGAAAAACGCTGATGTGAAAGGGCCCTTAGACAACTAGAAAAGAAGGGGGATACAAGAGGCGCAGATTGTGCCCTATCAAACAGACACTATAGTTCTTATGTGGATTATAAGTGTATCCACTCACCTTTTATGGTTGTGAGACTCACAACCAGTTTAAAAGCATATGGCAGCTGCTGCAGAACCTCCACCAACGCCACAAAACCGCGGGAAATCAAAAGATAAAACTGGAATGGTATCCATGGTCCGCTCTGCTGCTCTTTATCCAAGGAATCCACAAGAGGTTATTACCATCAAAAGGCAGTCATTGACACACTCCACAAGGAGGGAAAGCCACAGAAGGTCATTGCTAAAGAAGCTGGCTGTTCAGAGTTGTGTCCAAACAGGACATCAGCCACACAGGTGTAAGTGAAGCAAAGTGTCAGAGCACAGCCTGTTGGTCACGCCCAACTATCACCGCACCTTGTATATGCATCACAAATGATCGACGCCCCCCAGAGGGCTCAGCCACATACTGCAAAAGATAAAAAAGTGCAAAAAACACTAAAGATAAAGATATGAGGTGTTGGTGGATATTTGGCCAAATACTTAAGCTCGTAACCCACGTCAAGGGCCCTCATGCTTACGAGTCCCAACCATATGCCTGACCATATATTTGTTTGGTGGGCAAGCCACCAAAACATTGAGAAAAATCACAGAAGTAGGACATAATACCATAAAGAAAAAAACTCACCGAGATTTAGCCAGGTAAAATTGTATTGCATCTTTTTATCTTTTGCAGTATGTGGCTGAGCCCTCTGGGGGCGTCGGTCATTTGTGATGCATACACTGATACTGATGCCCTCCTGCCTACTGATGTCCTCCTAGATACTGATGCCCTCCTGCCTACTGATGTCCTCCTAGATACTGATGCCCTCCTGCCTACTGATGTCCTCCTAGATACTGATGCCCTCCTGCCTACTGATGTCCTCCTAGATACTGATGCCCTCCTGCCTACTGATGTCCTCCTAGATACTGATGCCCTCCTGCCTACTGGTGTCCGTTTAGATGTTGATGTCCTCTTGTCTACTCATGTTCTCCTGCCTACTGAAGTCCTCCAGTCTACTGATGCCCTCCTGCTTTTTAATGTTCTCCTAGATACTGAAGTCCTCCTGCCTACTGATGTTCTCCTAGATACTGAAGTCCTCCAGTCTACTGGTATCCTCCCATCTACTGACACCCTCCTGTGTACTGATGGCCTTCTAGATACTGATGTCCTCCTGTCTACTGATGCCGTCCTGCTTAGTGACGTCCTTCTAGATACTGAAGTCCTTATAAATACTGATGCCCTCCTGCCTACTGGGCTCCGCTTAGATGTTGATGTCCTCTTGTCTACTCATGTTCTCCTGCCTACTGAAGTCCTCCAGTCTACTGATGCCCTCCTGCTTATTGATGTTCTCCTAGATACTGAAGTCCTCCAGTCTACTGGTATCCTCCCATCTACTGACACCCTCCTGTGTACTCATGGCCTTCTAGATACTGATGTCCTCCTGTCTACTGATGCCGTCCTGCTTAGTGAAGTCCTTCTAGATACTGAAGTCCTTACAAATACTGATGGCCTCCTGCCTACTGATGTCCACCTAGATACTGAAGTCCTCCAGTTTACTGATGTCCTCCAATCTACAGATACCCTCCTGTCTACTGACGTCCTCTTGTCTACTGGTGTTCTCCTAGATACTGATGCCCTCCTGCCTACTGATGTTTGCTTAGATATTGAAGTCCTCTTGTCTACCGATGCCCTCCTGCTTACTGATGTCCTCCTAGATACTGAAGTCCTCCTAGATATTGGTGTCCTCCTGCCTACTGATGTCCTCCTCTATACTGAAGTCCTCCTGAATATTGATGTCCTCTTAGATACTGAAGACCTCCTAGATACTGATGCCCTCCTAGTTACTGATGCCCTCCTGCTTACTGATGTCTCCTAGTTATTGATGTTCTCCTGCCTTCTGATGCCCTCCTGCTTACTGATGTCCTCCTAGATACTGAAGTCCTCCTGAATACTGATGTCCTCTTAGATACTGAAGAACTCCGAGATACTGATGCCCTCCTGCTTACTGATGTCCTCCTAGATACTGAAGTCCTCGTAGATATTGATGTCCTCCTGCCTACTGATGTCCTCCTAGATACTGAAGTCCTCGTAGATATTGATGTCCTCCTAGACACTAAAGTCCTCCTGAATACTGATGTCCTCTTAGATACTGAAGACCTCCTAGATACTGATGTCCTCCTGTTTTACTGATGTCCTCCTAGATACTGATGTCCTCCTAGATACTGATGTCCTCCTAGTTACTGATGTCCTCCTAGTTACTGATGCCCTCCTGCCTACTGATGTCCTACTGACTACTCACGAGCTCCTAACTACTGATATCCTCTTACCTACCAATGTGCTAATGTGCTCTTTCCTTCTGATATCCTCTTGCACACTAATATCCTCCTGACCTTACTACTACTATGCTCCTGGTTAATGATGTGCTCCTATCTTATGAAGACCCACTACCTACTGATGTCTTCCTGCCTGTTGATATTTTGCTCCTCCATTTTATGACCTCCTAACTACTGTCCTCCTACTACCTGCCTATTTCACCCTGCCTACTGACGTGCTCCTCCTCACTGATGACTTCCTACCTACTCATGTAGCTTTGGGCTTCATACATAGAGCAGACCTATGGAGGGGCCACTATTGTTACTTCACACACTGTGACATCATCTACAGCTGCACAACTCTGACATCACATCAGGTGACAGCTCCAGCCTATAGGAGCCGTCCAGCAGGGGCGCCTGTCCCACCAGAAGCACCAAGGTCTCATTTATTTAGATTTTCCCCATTATTTTATATATAATGCATCTTTATATGCATTTTTCACAGATTTTTACATTAAATGAATTAAAATGATTAAATGGATTGTCCATCACATGCACATGCTGCAGAATCAGCCCGGATTCCCCCATTCTCCTGCTTCTCCTCATTTCCAGCACTGGAATCTACTTTAGATCTGAGTGATCCTGGATCAGTCACCCTCCTCTGCTTTCTGCTCACAGCAGATCACCTCCACAGCGCTTCAAGCTGTTCCACCTTCTGATTGGGTACTAAACTTCATCAAAACATCTGATTGGTTTATTAAACTTTCCCAGTCACCTGATTGGCTGATTCACTTCCGCATTCTGTGATTGACAGCTCTTCCTCCCGGCGCCGGCATTAGACGCGTCAACACGTGTCTCTGTTTACTCACGTGATCATGATGACAGCGGCTGACAGCGTGGCCTGTGGACACGCCCCCGCCCTGGGGCTACGTCACTGGAGGAGGTGTGGCCACAATGTATGTATAAAAGAGCGGACCTCCGCTCTGCCTCCGGCCTGGGGATGTTCCTGCAGTAACAGATGTAGAGTGGAAGTTGGGTAAATCTTATGGTTCTTGGATGGCGCGTACTTTCTAAGTGAGACGGAGGGCAGATTCAAATTGTTTCAGGACACAGAGCATCAAGAGGGCCAGCTCCAGGGTTTTGTGGCCCCGGGCTAAACTGTGTCAGTGGCCCCTATAACACATACCACGATTCATGAATATAATATAGAAGCTGCGGATATATAACATAGAGGCTCCGAGCTGGGCTGTATATATACTATAGAGGCTGTTCAAGGCTGTATATATAATATAGAGGCTGCTGCTGGGCTGTATATATAATATAGAGGCTGTTCAGGGCTGTATATATAATATAGAGGCTGCTGGGCTGTATATATAATATGGAGACTGCTAGGCTGTATATAATATAGGGGCTCCTGGCTGGGCTGTATATATAATATAGAGGCTGTTCAGGGCTGTATATATAATATAGAGGCTGAGGGCTGATTAAATTGTGCAGGCACGAGCATCAAAGGGCGGCTCCAGGTTTGTGGGCCTATAACACATAACGTTCATGAATATAATATAGAAGCTGCGGGCTGTTGGATATATAACAAGAGGCTCCGGCAGGCTGTATATATAATATAGAGGCTGTTCAGGGCTGTATATATAATATAGAGGCTGCTGGGCTGTATATATAATATGGAGACTGCTAGGCTGTATATAATATAGGGGCTCCTGGCTGGGCTGTATATATAATATAGATGCTGTGCAGGGCTGCATATATAATATGGAGACTGCCGGGCTGTATAAATAGTATAGAGGCTGCTGCTGGGCTGTATATATAGAGGCTGTTGCCGGGCTGTGTATATAATATAGAGGCTGCGAGCTGTATATATTTGGAGGCTGGGCTGGGCTGTATATATAATATTGTTAGGTCCCCTGGCACCGCTCACCTCTCCTGGGTTTGCATCCTCTACTGATCGGGCATTCGGCGTCCAGGCGTGCTGTGTCTCAGAGCCATCGCCGGGTCCCCTTCCTGTCTGCCGACCACCGGGCTTACACATCAGCACACTACAATGGTCGGAGTCATGAATCTAATCAGCGGTGCGCTAAGCGCTGCCGCATTTCTCCCCTGTGAGTCTAAGGGCCGGCATGGCTCAACCTGACAATCCCCTTGACCAATAGCTGTCCGTCCTGTATATATTATTTGGAGGCTGCTTCTGCTGGGCTGTATATATTATTTGGAGGCTGCTTCTGCTGGGCTGTATATATTATTTGGAGGCTGCTGCTGCTGCTGCTGGGCTGTATATATTATTTGGAGACAGCTTGCTTGGGGCTGTATATATTATTTGGAGGCAGGCTGTGGTGGGCTGTATATATTATTTGGAGGCTGCTTCTGCTGGGCTGTATATATTATTTGGAGGCTCTTCTGCTGGGCTGTATATATTATTTGGAGGCTGCTTCTGTGGGCTGTATATATTATTTGGAGGCTGCTTCTGTCTGGGCTGTATATATTATTTGGAGACAGCTGCTGGGCTGTTATATTATTTGGAGGCTTGCTTCTTGCTGTATATATTTGGAGGCTGTGTGGGCTGTATATATTATTTGGAGGCTGCTCTGCTGGGCTGTATATATTATTTGGAGGCTGCTCTGCTGGGCTGTATATATTATTTGGAGCTGCTTCTGCTGGGCTGTATATATTATTTGGAGGCTGCTGTGGCTGTATATGATATATTATTTGGAGCTGCTGGGCTGTTAAGCAGCCTGGCTGATATTTTGAGGCTTCTGTATTGAACTGTTGTTTATATATATTGAATGCTGAGGCAGTCCAGCAGCAGTCTCCAATATATACAGCCCAATGCCCAGCACAGCATCCAAATAATAATTATAGCCAAGCACAGCATTAGAGGGGAAATTTAAAACAAATTTTGCCCCAAAAAGAAACCAGATGGATCATCATATTGGAGACTCTGGTACCGAGGGGGTTAAATGAGACCAGGAGCTTTTCCTCTTTTTTATAGGACATAACCTCTTTTTCCTCAACTCCCTTGTCCCCTTTCTTGGCAACTGAAAGCTGCCACTTTCCCTTATCCCATCCCCTCCCTTCTAGTTCTGTATATTTTATGTACATATGGACTTTTGTTTTTAATTTGGTGTTTATGTGCATATTTAACCCCCTCACCTTTGTGCCAACAGAGCCCAAGACAAGCCTCCTAATGCTACTGATACTGTGATCAAAACCAAGATCAAGATCCAGAAGATGGATTATAATTGAATATTACATGTTGTGGCTATATAGGAGATTGCTTTTGAACTGTGTACTTCAGAGCAGTGTGCGCTCCTGGCTTTCCTCCGCCTCCTCCCACCTTCCCTGGGGTGTCTCTATTGCTGACATCGCTAACCCGCAACCACCGGGCGTTCGGACATACGTCAGCGATGACTCATTTCCGGGCCGGTCACGTGACGCGGCAGCGTCCGGGAGAGATTTCAATGTGATCTGCAGCGTTCTCCTGCGCTGTCATGCGGAGGACACTGCAGATCCATTGAGATCCATGCATTGTGTGGGCGATTGCTGATAAAACAAGCGACCGCACAAAAAAATGCAACAGGCTGTGTTCGGAGGGCGGAGGAGGGCGCACAAATTATGTGCATCTGAACGCAACCGCAACCGAACGCAGCCACTATGCGTTCCCATGTTAAACATAGAGGTACAGTGCGCATGCGTTAGGCTGCGTTCGGAACACTGCATTTAACACACAAATGTGAAACTACCCTTACAGTGCAAAAGAGCTAAATAACAAATAAAGCTAAGAAAAATAAAGTGTAAATGGTTATTCTAAATCTGAGGTAGTAGAAATGCACCTGGGGAAGAAAAATAATGGTTGTGGAGGATTGGTCAAATGAATTGCCCCTGTGCGTTCCGCCATCTAGTGGCTTCATCAGGGAGTGCATCTAATCGCTGTGTGCGGCTCATATTTGTAGGTGCAGTGAGGGGATAGATCATGTGTTGTTATTGAAGGAGTTAATGGCCCCTTAACTTAGGCCTCTTTCACACATCCATGCCTCCGGCACGTGTGCACTCCATGCCTCCGGCACGTGTGCACTCCGTGACAACACGTGCTGGAGGCACATCCTAATCTATGGCCCCCCCCCCTTCACATGTTTGCACGGACTGTGTCTCCGTTTTTAGCAGATGCGTGTCCGTGTGCTCCACACGGCGACATGTCTGTTTTTGCCGGCAGGATGGACCGCTTTTCGACAAAAACGTACTGCACACGGATATCCACTGTGTGACATCCATGTGACATGGACATGAGCCAAAAGTTTAAAGCTTAAAAATAAAGAAAGTCATACTCTCCTCCCTGCAGCGCTGCCTGCTCCTCTCACTTCCAGGCCGCTCATTAGGCTCATCTAATATTCACTGCCCTGAACTCAACAGCGGACCCGGAAGTGAGAAGAACCGGCAGCACTGGAGGCAGGTGAGTATGCAATGACAGGCTGTCCATGTGCTATCTGGATGTAGCACACGCACAGCACACGTGTGACACACTGATACACACCCTCCCTCAAAAATGGCCTGTCTCACATGTCAGTGTTTTGCACAGATGTGTGAAACAAGCCTTAGTTGCTTTAAGGCCCCTTTCACATGTTCTTGTCTCCAGTACATGTGCCGTCCGTGTAGCCACCATGCCAGAGACACTGACACATATACACAAATGTAACTAAATATCACCGGCGGCCACCGGGAGAGATCCGCAGCGTTCTCCTGCGCTGTCTGTCATGGACACTGCAGACACATTGACTTCAATGCATGGTTTGTGTGCTTGCGGGCGCTTGCAGATAAAACAAGCGCCCACGACAGCACAAAAAATGCAACAGGCTGAGTTCGGAGGGCGCACAAATTATGCGCATCCAAAGCAGGCAGATGCGTTCCCATGTTAAACATAGTAACGCATGTGTGCAAGCGTTTGGCTGCGTTCGGTGCGCGGCGTTTGCATGCGCCATGTGAAGCCAGCCTAACCACAGTGGATAGATCCCTCCAAGACTGCTGGAACACAAGCATTGATGGTATGGTGTGGTATACAGTGCCTTGTGAAAAGTATTTGGCCCCCTATATACAGTGCCTTGTGAAAGTATTTGGCCCCTTTGAACTTTTCAACCTTTTGCCACATTTCGGCTTCAAACATAAAGATATAAATTCCAATTTTTTTGAGAAGTATCAACAACAAGTGGGACACAGTCGTGAAGTGGAACTAAATTTATTGGATATTTTAAACTTTTTTAACAAATAAAAAACTGAAAAGTGGGGCGTGCAATATTATTTGGCCCCTTTACTTTCAGTGCAGAAAACTCCCTCCAGAAGTTCAGTGAGGATCTCTGAATGATCCAATATTGTCCTAAATGACTGGTAATGATGAATAGAATCCACCTGTGTGTAATCAAGTCTTCGTATAAATGCACCTGCTCTGTGATAGTCTCAGGGCTCTGTATAAAGTGCATAGAGCATCATGAAGACCAAGGAACACACCAGGCAGGTCCGAGATACTGTTGTGGTGAAGTTTAAAGCCGGATTTGGATACAAGGTTTTAAACATCTCAAGGAACACTGTGCAAGCGATCATATTGAAATGGAAGGACTATCAGACCACTGCAAATCTCCCAAGACCCGGCTGTCCCTCTAAACTTTCATCTCGAACAATGAGAAGACTGATCAGAGATGCAGCCAAAAGGCCCATGATCACTCTGGATGAACTGCAGAGATCTACAGCTGAGGTGGGAGAGTCTGTCCATAGGACAGCAATCAGTTGTAGACTGCACAAATCTGGCCTTTATGGAAGAGTGGCAAGAAGAAAGCCATTTCTCAAAGATAGCCATAAAAATTCTCATTTGAAGTTTGCCACAAGCCGCCTGGGAGACACCAAACATGAGGAATAAGGGGCTCTGGTCAGATGAAACCAAAATCGAACTTTTTGGCCACAATGCAAAACAATATGTTTGGCGTAAAAGCAACACAGCTCATCACCCTCAAAACACCATCCCCACTGTCACACATGGTGGTGGCAGCATCATGGTTTGGGCCTGGTTTTCTTCAGTAGGGACAGGGAAGATGGTTAAAATTGATGGGAAGATGGACGGAGCCAAATACAGGACCATTCTGGAGGAAAACCTGCTGGAGTCTGCAAAAGACCTGAGACTGGGATGGAGATTTATCTTCCAACAAGACAATGATCTCAAACATAAAGCAAAATCTACAATGGAATGGTTCAAAAATAAATGTATCCAGATGTTAGAATGGCCAAGTCACAGTCCAGACCTGAATCCAATGGAGAATCTGTGGAAAGAGCTGAAAACTGCTGTTCACAAACGCTCTCCATCCAACCTCACTGAGGAAAAGCTGTTCTGCAAGGAAGAATGGGCAAGAATTTCAGTCTCTCCATGTGCAAAACTGATAGAGACAAACCCCAAGAGACTGCAGCTGTAATCGCAGCAAAAGGTGGCGCTACAAAGTATTAACTCAAGGGGACGAATAATATTGCACACTTCACTTTTCAGTTTTTTATTTGTTAAAAAAAGTTTAAAATATCCAATAAATTTTATTCCACTTCACGATTGTGTCCCACTTGTTAATTCTTACAAAAAAATTAGAATTTGTATCTATGTTTGAAGCCTGAAATGTGGCAAAAGGTTAAAAAGTTCAAGGAAGATGAATACTTTCACAAGGCATTGTATGGAGTAGAAAGATAGTGGGGCCATTCTTCATCAATGGAAACCTCAATGCCACTGGATATCTGAAATTGCTACATGATCCAGATATTCAGTGGCATTGAGGTTTCCATTGATGAAGAATGGCCCCACTATCTTTGTGCCCCATATACCACACCATACCATCAATGTTTGTGTCCCAGCAGTCTTGGGGGGATCTATCCACTGTGGTTTAGTGTCAGACCAATAGCGCTGGTTTTGTTTGGTAACTTCACCATTCACAATAAAGTTTTCCTCATCTGAAGACAATTGTCTATACTGTGAAGATACGAGGTGTGCAGCATCTGAAACACTGGATCCTGGAAGCCTGTGCAGCATTTCTTCTGCGGTGTTGCTATCAGTGTGTGAAGAGTGGGAGAAGAGGGTTGTATTGACAATCCAACACAATGGGCAGCACTTTGAACACATTTTATAAGTGGTCATAAACTTGTAAATAACTCATGAAAGAATAAAGTTACATTATAACCAAGCACACCATTGTTTTTCTTCTGAAATTCTCAATAAGTTTGAAGTTTCACCTGACCCTCTTCCCATTTAAAAAAAAATAAAGTTGCATCCAAAATGGCCGACTTCAAAATGGCCGCCATGGTCACCACCCATCTGGAAGAACTTTGCTCCTCCCATATACTAATGTCCACTACATGAAGTTGATATCTCCAACCATTCACATTCTATTTAGGTGTAAATAATACACACACATACTCACTATTACACACTCACACACATGCTCACGCACACACAGGCATGCACACACAGGCACACACTCTCTCTCTCGCACACTCTCTCTCTCGCACACTCTCTCTCTCGCACACTCTCTCGCACACACACACATTCTCACACACACTCTCATACTCACTATTACACACACACACACTCACACTTACACACACTCACACTTACACACATACTTACACGCGCACACACTCTCTCTCACACACACACTCTCACGCGCACACACTCTCATACTCACACACACACTCATACTCACTATTACACATACTCTCACACACATTCTCACACACTTACACACTCACGCGCACACACTCACGCGCACACACTCACGCGCACACACTCACGCGCACACACTCTCACACCCACTCTCATACTCGCACACACTCTCATACTCCCTATTACACACACTCTCACACACTCACACTCACTCACATACACACTCTCACACACACACTCACTATTACACACTCACTATTACACACTCACTCTCACACCCACTATTACACACTCTCACACACTCATTTATACACACACTCACTTCACACACACACTCCGCACTCACTATTACACACACTCTCACACACACTCTCATACTCGCACCACTCTCATACTCCCTATTACACACACTCTCACACACACTCACTCACATACACACTCTCACACACTCACTATTACACACTCTCACACACCCACTATTACACACACTCTCACACCTCACTCACTATTACACACACTCTCACACACTCACTCATACCACACTCTCACACACTCACTATTACACACTCTCACACTCACTATTACACACACTCTCACAACTCACTATTACACACTCTCTCACACACACTCTCATACTCACTATACACACACTTACACACACTCTCACGCGCAACACTCTCACACACACATACACACTACTCTCACATACACACTCACTCTCACATACACACACTCCATACACACACTTACACACACTCTCACGCGCACACACTCTCACATACATACACACACACACACTCACTCTCACATACACACACTCACTATTACACACACACTCTCACACACACACACATTCTTCTCATCTGTCCTCTGTTCCTGCAGACAAAATAGATTCCTTGAGGATAGCGGCGCTGAGTCCAGTGTATAACTTCAGTTATTTTGCCACTGCGTCATCTGGACAAGTTCACAATGCACTGCTGCTCCCTCATATCATAACCGTGAATGCAGCTTTGGATGTGATTGGAGAAGAACAACCCAAGTTGGGATTCATGATTTGACATGTTTCTCCCTGACCTTCTTATTTCATTCTTGTGTATAGTGGCTAAAGAGATGATGAAAGTTGTCTGGTCATGCTGGGAGTTGTAGTTTCCCAGGTATTGAGTGCTGCCGTTGCTGACCCCCTAGACAGGTCTCAAACCCCAGCCTCGAGGGCGCACACGTCCAGTTTTCAGATTCCTGGAATTGAAGTGGTCATTGATACACTGCAAATACTGGAATCTGAAACTGGACTGTGTGCGGCCCTCGAGGCCTGAGTTGAGACCCTGCCCTAGTGATGACTAGGGGGACGTCCCCTCGCCGTGACGCTCGCTCTGAATTTGACTCGTCTTTTCCGCAGCAGTGATGGGAGAGACGAGCGTCTGATCTGAGCCAAGTAATTAGGCAGCAGAGTGATGAGCGTCTGATAATTAATGTTCGCAGCTTTATTGGAGATCACAATTGGTTTTGAATGTGGAAATATAAACTTGGTCTGGTCCATTACCTTTATGATCAGCTCCAAACTCTGTACATTTCCCTGCAGCCGTCATAATCCGCACGAGAAGACAATGAGAGCGACATTACGGAGCTTCTTACACAATGTGCAGCCGAGCGGCGTTCACCCCCACCGGTGCAGGCTAAAAAGTAGTGGAAATGTTGGCTGACACCACAAGGGGGCGCTGTGTACAGGTGAGCCGGGAAGTCATACATATAAGGTCATCTAGGATGGTGAAGGGTTAAAAGTAATATTTTTGGTGATCAAAGCTGAAGTTGGATCTAAATCTCCAGAATTCCATTAGGTTTCACGACTTTAAAAGAAATGGGTTAAATATTATATATGCTCTTAAACATAAAACAATAGCTCTGTCACGTGTAGACTGCTTTGCAGAGGTTTAAGTGGAGTTTATTCCTTAAGTCTGTTAAGGGTTAATTTCTGTGGCTCTTTTAGCCTATTGCTGATCAGAAGAAAGGGCAAGATTGGTGGCCCAGACATCCCCACCTTCAGAGGTAATTCTGGCAACATGGTGAGCCAGGGACCCCCAGTCTAAGGGTCAGTCTGGTTCCCTGATTACCTTTGCCCTTCACTGCTATCCTGTTACCTTATTCCCCTGTCCCTTAACCACCCCATGACAATCTCCCTAAAATTTTCATTAAAGCTGCCACTAGATTCTGCAGTGTGGGACTGCTGGGTTACTGCCTGGCACATCAGTCTTTGCATTAGGCATATGGGTTTTGAAGGTAAATACTGCTATAATGCTTCTTGTGCGCCTATGGCTGCAGCGTTACTGATCTAGTCTACCACGGCTGCAGCATCTCTGGACTTGTCTCCCATGGCTGCAGCATCTCTGAAATTGTCTCCCATGACTGCAGTGTTTCTGGACTTGTATTCCATGGCTGCAGCATCTCTGGAATTTTTTTCCATGGCTGCAGCATCTCTGGAATTTTCTTCCATGGCTGCAGCATCTCTGGAATTTTCTTCCATGGCTGCAGCATCTCTGGACTTGTCCCCCATGGCTGCAGCATCTCTGGACTTGTCCCCCATGGCTGCAGCATCTCTGGACTTGTCCCCCATGGCTGCAGCATCTCTGGACTTGTCTCCCATGGCTGCAGCATCTCTGGACTTGTCTCCATGGCTGCAGCATCTCTGGACTTGTCTCCATGGCTGCAGCATCTCTGGACTTGTCTCCCATGGCTGCAGCATCTCTGGAGTTAGAGGACCTGTCACCAAACCAGGCATGGTGATCTAATTACAGCACTGGATGCAGCATGTCTGCAGCATGCAGACAAGGTGTCCCCCAGCACTTGAGCAGCCCTGTACCCCGAGATATTACACTTAGAAAACTTGCATGCTCCAGCCACTAAGGAGGTGGCTAGGGGCTGCAGCCAAGGGCAGATTCACACCCCCTGCATGTGTAATCTGCCCACCGCTGCCAATCATTCTCTCCCTGTCTACAGCATTTAAAGGGAACTTGTCGCCCGATTTTAAGGCCCTACACTATCTCTAGCTGTCCCTACACCTTCCTAGCAGCTCCCTATCTATCCCTTTCTTAACTAAAGTGTCCCTATGAAAGATGTGTAAAATAAGTATAAACTTACTGCAGTCCCCGTGGTTGGGGGACTGGGTAGGCGTGGCCTCAGTTCCTTCAGCACACCTCCGTCTTGTAATGCACGCCCCACTGGGCGGCATTATTCTGGGTCAACTCAGCCCCATTAATTGGAATCTCCCGCCCTCTACACCTCTTTGCACCGGCCAGGCGTCACATCCGGCGCGGTGCATTATGGGCCGTCACGTGATCTTCGGGGGTGTGGTTTGAGAGCAGCTCAGGAACAGAACCAGACCTACACAATAGGATCAGCCCCTCCCTAGGGTTGGGAGAGCCACTGCAGCTCCATTAGGATCAAACAGAAGGGAACTTAACCTCTGGAGTAAAGAGTCTCCGTTTGCTATTAATCTCACCACAAACGCAAAGGCCGCACAACTAGTAAAGGTGAGGGAAAACATCATTTAACAATTACCTCAGCTTGATAGATGCACAGTGTGGCGCAACAATATATTTTTGTCTTTTTGCATATTCCCTGGTGGTGCTGGGCCCCCGTGGTGGGCCCCCCCTGGTGGAGTTGGGCCCCTCTGGTGGTGTTGGGCCCCCTGGTGCTGCTGGGCCCCCTGGTGGTGCCTGGTGCTGCCGGGCCCCCTGGTGCTGCCGGGCCCCCTGGTGCTGCCTGTGCTGCCGGGCCCCCTGGTGGTGCCTGGTGCTGCCGGGCCCCCAGGGTGCTGGGCTCCGTGGTGCCTGATGGTGCCGGGCCCCTGGTTGTGCCTGGTGCTGCCGGGTGACTGGTTCTGCCCGGTGCCGGAGACTGGGAGCTTCAGAGGACTAAGCTGCCGGGTGCCTGGTGCCAGAGACTGGCAACCGCAGAGGAAGAAGCTGCCGGGTGCCTGGTGCCGGAGACTGGCAGCCGCAGAGGAAGAAGCTGCCTGGTGCTGGTGAGCGGGAGACTGGCAGCCGCAGAGGAAGAAGCTGCCTGGTGCTGGTGAGCGGGAGACTGGGAGCCGCAGAGGAAGAAGCTGTCTGGTGCCGGCAAGCGGAAGACCGGGAGCCGCAGAGGAAGAAGCTGCCAGGATCAGGAGTGTGGAGTCAGGTAAGGCGCTGTTACAGCTGAAGATAGCAGCCGGGGGGACAGAGTGGATTGGATGAATGGTGGATGGATGGGGCGGCCTGAAAGAGGGGGCAGAATGGGATGGATGGGGGGGCGGCATGGAAAAGGGGGGAGAACAGGATGGATGGATGGGGAAAAGGTACATGGATGGTTTGGTGGATGGGGGAAAAGGTACATGGATGGATGGGGGAATAGAGGGAGAAGGAACATGGATGGATAGAGAGGAGAAGCTACATTGAACGTGGGGGGAGAAGCTACATGTATTACCTATACACACACTGACACTATATACAGAGTTCATGCGTATAATGTCAATGGTGATCATTGTATTACCTGTACACTGACCCAATATAAAGAGCTTTTTTACATTTCTGTTAATTTAGTATTATATGTGGTGGACCGTGGCATTATGTGCGTTGGTCATGACATGACGGTATTTGTCCCCTGTATATGGTATTATTTGGTCTCTATGTGGTGGTAATATGAGGTCTCATGGTGTGGCAGTATTTATACCTTGTATATTTGGTAGTATTTGATCACTATGTGGTGGTATTACCGTATGTGCTTTTGGCATGGTGTGGCGGTATTTGTCTGGTATGTGGCATTATTTGGGCGCTATGTTGTGGTAGTATGTGATCTGGTCAAGGTGTGGTGGTATTCTGACTTCTATCTGGTAATATTGGTCTTGGTAGAGTGGATTTTGGTCGGTCATTTGTTTTATCTGATATCAATAAGTGGAAACTATTTTATTTTCAATAGATATTAAATACTTAGATATTTAAACCCTCCCTGTCCTGTGACACAGTAGCAGAGATGTAGAGGTTTGCCAGAGAAAGAAAGTTGAGCATTTAGTGACTTCAGTATTTTTTAAGACAAATCCAGGATTACATCTGCTTGCTTTACTCCTGGTTTTGTCTTAGGCTGGCTTCACACCACGTTTTTACCCCTGTCAGGCTGTGTCCGGTGCTCTGCAGGAGGCATCGGACACAGCCTGACAGGTCCGGACAAATAGAAGCGGAGGGTTAATATGCCCTCCGGTCCTGTTTGTAGCCAGATTCTGCAGAGTGAAGCTTCAGGAGCTGTCCCTGCTGAAATGGTGCTGAACATCTTCACAGGGGGCAGCTCCTAGTGCTGAAGTTCAGAGGAGCTCACGCTGAACTGCAGCAGCCGGCGTCCGGGAACCTGACAGACTCTGTCAGGTCCGGCACGATCCGGCGCCCCATAGACTCTCATGTTAGATGGTGCCGGATCGTGCTGGAACCGGGAGAATCTGTTAGGATCTGGTTTGCTTACATTTTTCGCCCCGGACACAAAAATGTGCAAGCTCCGTTTTTGTGTCCGGGGCAAAAATCGTTTGCAGCCTGATGCTGCCGGACAGGGACAAAACCGGATGGCAAATAGCTGCAATCCGGCCCTGTCCAGCACCATTGGGCTACATTATGTCAAAATTCGGTCCGGGGCTGTCTGATTCACATCGGACAGCCCCGGACCTGATCACAACGTGGTGTGAAGTCGGCCTTACAAATACTGAGGCACAAAACTCACCAAATACTCAAAGCTCCACATTCTTCTGATGGTTCGGATTCCACCAATAAATAAGTGATCACCTTCCTAACCTGTGCACAGGGGCGGACTGGCCCAGGTTGCAGGGAGGCATTTGCCCCCAGGCCGGTGATTTAGACCTAGTTTAGAGCCGTCCCCTCAGTGAGAGCGGGACCCGGGACGCAGCAGGTAGGACGCGGGTGTCAGCGTGGAGGCTAACTGTGACCTGGGATTGGCGCGGTGGCAGCTGGCAGGCTAGTGAAGCAGCGCCAGCACCCACATGCTCTTCAGTTGGCCTCTGTAGTGGTAGCACCCATCCCCCCGCACTCAGTTGGCCACCGGCTAGAAAAAGTCAACTACCCCCCAGGGCAAGATCTGCCAGCCAGCCCCTGCCTGTGCTACACTGATAACTTGTTTTCACCAAAAAATCCAAATTAATGCAAACTACAGTAATGATACATCACAGTAATGGTGAGCGCACAGTGGTGTGCAGGAGCCGCCTGTGTTTTGCTGTCCACGCTACACTATAATAGGTATAACGGATAACAGGTATTTGCATATAGCTGAAGAATGGGTGGGCCCGGGTGGGTGGGCCCCTGGAGTCAATTTTCCTGGTGGGCCCCAGACACCCCAGTCCGGCGCTGGTTATAGGTGTCGGTCCATATGAAATATAAGGACCTTAATCCTGTATCAACCCTTAATATGGGTATTTAGGTCAGCTGAAAAGTATCTCCCAATCAATTTCACACCAGAGTCATCATAATGATTGATACAGTGAGGGGGTTAATTTGTCAGAGATTATCAATTCTGTCCATTATATTGCACATTGAAGTTGTGGCAGGCTGGAGAATAACTACCAATGTCTGTCACCTAATATCCCATGCTAGCACTTTTGCTTTATTTATGGACAGCCTGTTCAGAGCCCTAATATACCACTACAACACCACTATCAAAGGTATGGCACAGACTGTAAAAGGGGAGAGATTGCTTAACTTACCCAGATAAAGTAGAGCCTATGTGCTGCCACCTGTCCTGGACCCACCCAGCCATGTCTCCCATGGCTGCAGCAACTCCAGACCTGTTTACCATTAGCTGCAGCATATCTGCTCTTGACTTCCCTGGCTACAGCATCTCTGGACTTGTCTCCCCTGGCTGCAGCATCCCTGCACTTGTCTCCCATGGCTGCGGTGTCTCTGGACTTGTCCCTATAGCTGCAGTGTCTCTGGATCTGTCTGCCATTGCTGCAGCATCTCTGGACTTGTCTCCCATGGCTGCAGCGTCTCTGGACTTGTCTCCCATGGCTGCAGTGTCTCCGGACTTGTCTCCCATGGCTGCAGCGTCTCCGGACTTGTCTCCCATGGCTGCAGCGTCTCCGGACTTGTCTCCCATGGCTGCAGCGTCTCCGGACTTGTTCCCATGCTCAGTTCGACTTTCTCCCATGGCTGCAGCGTCTCCGGACTTGTCTCCCATGGCTGCAGCGTCTCCGGACTTGTCTCCCATGGCTGCAGCGTCTCCGGACTTGTCTCCCATGGCTGCAGCGTCTCTGGACTTGTCTCCCATGGCTGCAGCGTCTCTGGACTTGTCTCATATTGAGCACACCTGGGATGTCATTGGTTGGTAATTACACTAGAGCTGCCAGCAGAGGATCTTGACGATTTGCCTAAGGCGGCCGTCACATGGTTCAATATTGCGAACGATATCGTTTAAGCGATCTGCTTTTTGATCGCTTAAGCGATATCGTTTGTGCATCGCTGCGTGCAATCAAGCGATTTTACAATGTAATATCGCTTGATCGCTAGATCGCAGATTGGTGAGCCGGAGCTCATATCAAGCGATAAAGGCTTGAACAATCTGCTTCATCTGGTGTATGACACCACGATGAGCGATCTCCCAGCGGCAGAGCCTATGCTGGGAGATGGTATCTATGGTAAACGTCGGGTTACTAAGCGCGGCGCGGCGCCTAGTAACCCGATGTGTACCATAGTTACCAGCGATCTCGCTGCTCCACATCGCTGGTGAGTCTGTCTGTGTGACAGCTCACCACGATGTGAGCGATATTGTTAGCGATCGCGCGTGCATCGCTAACAATATCACTATCGATATAGATACGTGTGACGGCCGCCTAAGTGCATTCAGCAGCAGACCTTTCCTCATTAATGACCTCAGTGATGGCAGCTGAGGTTGTAAGTGCTGAAATTTCTGCCCACGGCTCAAACTTCACGCTGAATGAATCAAGTTTTGTAAATTTTAATTCCATTTTTTTCAGCATTTGCAGATCAGTGATATTTCCATCCTGTGATTTCCATCATTCCACAACTTTCTCTTCTGTGTTAGT
Organism: Allobates femoralis; assembly: GCA_033576535.1. Classification (NCBI taxonomy): domain Eukaryota; kingdom Metazoa; phylum Chordata; class Amphibia; order Anura; family Aromobatidae; genus Allobates; species Allobates femoralis. The sequence continues at coordinate 118,486,708 of JARQOC010000010.1, forward strand.
TTCATTGTTGAGGAGTGTATATACAGGCGGGTCCTGGGGTGTGCGCAGCCTCAGTTTGCAGTGTTTCCAGGAGCTTCTTATATTTCTTGCAATGTCCGAGATAAGCGGTTTTATTCTGAAGCTGTAAATCCCGTCTATTGGACAATGTAATATGTATCACTGGCACAATGCACCAGGCGCCTCAGCTTAGAAATGGCCTCTCACCATATAAGCAGAATATATTATCACTGCAGTAAGCCTGTAACTGGAAGCCTTAGCGGGCGGCGAGCAAGAAATGGCGCAGGAATCCGGGGAATTTGTGTAAAGTTTCAAAGTAGCAATGATAAGAGAAAATGCATTATTGTTTGCTGAGCTGCTGTATCTAAGCTTATCATGTGGCACTTTGTAAAAAGGAGCTGCAAAGACAAAAAAAGCACAATGGGGTATTAACTGTTTAAAAAGAAAACACGAGAGGGAGACAACAACTTGCTCACCTGATGGAGACAGGCACAACTCCTATAAAAGCAGGGGTGCACCTACAATGAGGCAACTTTAGCATTTGGCCTCAGGCGGCACCACTGGCTGGTGACAGAGGGCAGCACCTACACTGAGGCTACAAAAAAGTCGGTGGACACTGAAACGTCGCAAGGCATGCCAAACAAAGGCAATATTATACATCTTTGATAAGGAGTGCTGCAATCCCTTTGTTACTGGTACATGGTAGGATAGCTAGATCATCTTACCATTGTCCCGCTGCTGCTTCCAGGGCACTTATTAAGCTTCATGCATAATCACTGCACTGACTGGTAACAGCCAATCACAAGCGCTCGCTCTCCTTGAGAGCCTGTGATTGGCTGTTAAAATAAGACTGCTCACATTTCTAAACACACTTGCTTCATCATCAGGGCAAACCATCATCCTCATCATGAGGGTTCGTTCTGATGAAGAAACCAGTGGGTGTTGAAACGTGTTGGCCATAGACCGGGATAAACCTCATGTTCTTCACTCCTTAGTCTGAACCTTTTTGTATAGCCGTCAGCCTGGACCACATACAATGTCTGGAATACTCTGATATCATGTGGCACTGTCTGATCAGCTGTACCTAAGCCTATTATGTGTGATACTGTCTTCTGGTTTGGTCTATAGTGATACCTCTTTTTGTGAATTACCAGAAATATAATCTAAATCTCTTCAGTACATGGTGGCCTCCTCCATCCTCAGTATTCGGTGATCGTCTATCTCCTCCATCCTTATCTCTCAGTGACTGTCTGTCGCCTTCATCCTCAGTATCTGGTGATTGCACATTTCCTCCATCCTCAGCATTCAGTGACTGCCCATCTCCTCCATCCTCAGTATTCAGTGATAACCCAACTTCACCAACCTCAGTATTCAGTGACCACCCGTCACCTCCATCCTCAGAATTCGGTGACGACCCATCGCCTCCATCCTCGGTGTTCGGTGACAGCCCTTCTCCTCCATCCTCAGTATTCAGTGACAGCCCTTCTCCTCCATCCTCAGTATTCAGTGACTGCCTATCTCCTCCATCCTCAGTATTCAGTGACTGCCTATCTCCTCCATCCTCAGTATTCAGTGACTGCCTATCTCCTCCATCCTCAGTATTCAGTGACTGCCTATCTCCTCCATCCTCAGTATTCAGTGACTGCCTATCTCCTCCATCCTCCGTATTCAGTGACTGCCTATCTCCTCCATCCTCAGTATTCAGTGACCGCCGTCTCCTCCATCCTCAGTATTCACTGATCGCCTGTCTCCTCTATCCTCAGTATTCAGTGACCGCCTGTTTCCTCCATGTTCAGTATTCAGTGACAACCCATCGCCTCCATCCTTAGTACTCGGTGACCACCCGTCTCCTCCATCCTCAGTATTCAGTGATCGCCTGCCTCCTCTATCCTCAGTATTCAGTGACGACCCATCGCCTCCATCCTCAGTACTCGGTGACCACCGTCTCCTCCATCCTCAGTACTCGGTGACCACCCGTCTCCTCCATCCTCAGTATTCAGTGATCGCCTGCCTCCTCTATCCTCAGTATTCAGTGACGACCCATCGCCTCCATCCTCAGTACTCGGTGACCACCCGTCTCCTCCATCCTCAGTACTCGGTGACCACCCGTCTCCTCCATCCTCAGTATTCAGTGATCGCCTGCCTCCTCTATCCTCAGTATGCAGTGACTGCCCTTTTCCTCCATCCCCAACATTCGGTGACTGCCTGTCACCTACATCCTCAGTATCTGGTGATTGCACATTTCCTCCATCCTCAGTATTCAGTGACTCTCCCCCCCCATCTCCTCCATCTTCAGTGTTCAGTGGCTACCTGGCGCCTCCATCCTCAGTATTCAGTATTCAGTGACCGCCCAACACATCTATTCTCAGTATTCAGTGACGACCCGTTGCCTCCGTCCTCAGTATTTAGGGACCATCTCCTCCATCCTCAGTATTCAGTGAACGCCCGTCTCCTCCCATCCTCAGTATTCAGTGACCACCTGTCTCCTCTATCCTCAGTACTCGGTGGCCTACCGTCTCCTCCATCCTCAGTATTCAGTGACCGCCCATCTCCTCCATCCTCAGTATTCAGTGACCACCTGTCTCCTCTATCCTCAGTATTCAGTGACTGCCCATCTCCTCCATCCTCAGTATTCAGTGACTGCCCATCTCCTCCATCCTCAGTATTCAGTGACCGCCTATCTCCTTCATCCTCAGTATTCAGTGACTGTCCATCTCCTTCATCCTCAATATTCAGTGACTGTCCATCTCCTCCATCCTCAGTATTCAGTGACCGCCCGTCTCCTCCATCCTCAGTATTCAGTGACCGCCCATCTCCTCCATCCTCAGTATTCAGTGACCACCTGTCTCCTCTATCCTCAGTATTCAGTGACCGCCTGTCTCCTCCATCCTCAGTATTCAGTGACTGTCCATCTCCTTCATCCTCAATATTCAGTGACTGTCCATCTCCTCCATCCTCAGTATTCAGTGACCGCCCGTCTCCTCCATCCTCAGTATTCAGTGACCGCCCATCTCCTCCATCCTCAGTATTCAGTGACCACCTGTCTCCTCTATCCTCAGTATTCAGTGACCGCCTGTCTCCTCCATCCTCAGTATTCAGTGACCACCTGTCTCCTCTATCCTCAGTATTCAGTGACTGCCCGTCTCCTCCATCCTCAGTATTCAGTGACCGCCCATCTCCTCCATCCTCAGTATTCAGTGACCACCTGTCTCCTCTATCCTCAGTATTCAGTGACCGCCCGTCTTTTCAGTATACAGTGACGACCCATCGCCTCCATCCTCAGTATTCAGTGACCGCCCATCTTCTCCATCCTCAGTATTCGGTGATCTCCCGTCTCCTTCATCCTCAGTATCTGATGACCGCCCTTTGTGGAGGCACTCGGCAGGATGTTGTTCCAAACATCTTGGAGACCTGACCCCCGATCTGTATATGAGGCTTATCCGGATCTTTCTGTCTCTTGATCCCAGACAGACGGATGATGTGAGATCAGGGCTTAGTGGATCATCACTCCCAGGACTTCTCATTCTTAATGAGATCAATTGGATGTTCGAGGTAGTTGTTCCTTCCCTTTGCAGAATAAATTTGTAGCCAATCTGATGCCTCCCTGATGGTATCACATGATGGAGTAGTACGGTATCTGCCCGGACGTCTTAGATACTTATAAAAAAATATCACTGGAGTAAAACTGTAAGAACAGTTCATCATAACTGAACTGAAACGTCATACCCCATAGAAGCCTTAAATAAGGTAAAGTGACCGGTTCAGTGGAGACCCCCACAGAGCGCCACAAGGGGAGGTGGAAATTACTGCTCATTAGTGGGGTGAAGCAACAACGAGCAGCAACCGCACAGCAAGAACTCAATTAACATCTCAGGAGTAAAGTTCTGCTGCTCAGATGTTCCCTCTTCTTAACCCCATAACTAGCGGTAATGACACCGAAAGCAAGAACACTGAGGAAAGCAAGTATAAACCCTGTATGTAATGATATAGACCACGCTGGTATAATAAGACCCCTATATGGATTATATAATTATATATGTACAGCCGGTATAACCTGGACACCCCTACCGCGTATAATACATATATATATGTACAGCTGGTATAACCTGGCATCTCCTGTATATAATTATATGTACTGTACCAGCACTGGTATAACCTGGACATCTCCTGTATATAATTATATATGTACAGCTGGTATAACCTGGACATCTCCTGTATATAATTATATATGTACAGCTGGTATAACCTGGACATCTCCTGTATATAATTTATATGTACTGTACGGGCCGTTATACAGTACCTGGACATCTCCTGTAATAATTCTATATGTAAGCCGGTATAACTGGACTCTCCTGTATATATTATAGTACAGCCGGTATAACCTGGCATCTCCTGTATATAATTATATATTACAGCCGGTATAACCTGGGCATCTCCTGTATATAATTATATATATACAGCCGGTATAACCTGGACATCTCCGGTATATAATTATATATATACAGCTAGTGTAGTGTGCACATTGTCCTGTGCACAGTGGTGTACGCTTCTTGCACCGTTCTTCAGTATCGTCCTTTCTTGCTCAGCCCCTTTGCCAACAGAATCCACTTATGTTCTGTCATCCTCATTTTTTCTACACGCCATATGTTACAGAGTGAACTTCAAACATACATCTCCTGTCAAATGAAAACCACTTTAATTTTCACAGCAAATCTCACAAGGTTAATTAGTTCTCTTAAAATATACATGGGGAGATTGAATCATTAGGAATGAAGACTGACGTGCAAAGAAGCCAAATTGTCTTCTCAGGCACAAAATTCTGATGAGAAATGGATTCCTTTTTTTTGAGCCTGAAATTATAGGAGCAAGTGTAGGATGATAAAGGTCCAAAGAAAGAAAGGAAGGATCGGAAGTGAAAATCAGAGATCAGAAGAAAATCTCATGTACACAAACTCCAGTGTAATAGATACAGAAGATCTCAGAGCTCATGATGTGTTGTCTGACTCCACACCAAGCACCTATTGCCCTGACATACAAGTATATAACTACTATAATACTGCTCCTATGTGCAAGAATATAACTACATAATACTGCCTTAATGTACAGAGATTAACTACTATAATACTAGCTCCTATGTACAAAATATAAACTACTATAATACTGCCCCTATGTGCAAGAATATAACTACTATAATACTGCCCTATTGACAAGAATATAACTACTATAATACTGCCCCTATGTACAAGAATATAACTACTATAATACTGCTCCTATGTACAAGAATATAACTACTATAATACTGCTCCTATGTACAAGAATATAACTACTATAATACTGCCCCTATTACAAGAATATAACTACTATAATACTGCCCCTATGTACAAGAATATAACTACTATAATACTGCTCCTATGTACAAGAATATAACTACTATAATACTGCTCCTATATAAAAGAATATAACTACTATAATACTGCCCCCTATGTACAAGAATATAACTACTATAATACTGCCCCTATGTACAAGAATATAACTACTATAATAATGCCCCCTATGTACAAGAATATAACTACTATAATACTGCCCCCTATGTACAAGAATATAGCTACTATAATACTGCTCCTATGTACAAGAATATAACTACTATAATAATGCCCCCTATGTACAAGTATATAACTACTATAATACTGCTCCTCTGAACAAGAATATAACTACTATAAAAAATTACCCTCGGGGGGCGTGTCCGGAATGCAGGGCTGAGCGGCCGCACGAGGAGAGAGCTCCCGCCAGCACCCGGCATATAACGGTGCCAGCGGCGCTCAACCAGCGGCAGCACAACACAGGATGGGCCCAAGAGACCCAGGACCACCCAGATGCCGGTAGCCCCGCCGCCGGATCAAAGGACGGTCCTGGAGGCATTCAAGATAAGGGGAGAGGACGCGCTCCGGGAGCCGGCGCCATCTTCCCTTCAGCACATGGAGGAGGAGGTGCCTGCAGCGATGCAGGACAGAGACGCAGTGGCTGTGGAGGTAGGAGAAGGAGAGGACACACTGGGGCAATGTGCTGGGGGAGAATCTAGACCCCCTGGGAGCCCCAAATCTACATGCATGGACAGACTCCCCCCTCACTGGATCCCCCCCTCCCCAATACCATGGCAGGTATGAAGCCCTCATGGCTGATGATCCTGGGCACATGCTAGACCCCCAGCCCCTGAGAGAGGACACCTTGCGACGGGGACGCTCCAAGGGGGGACCACCCAGGACCTTACAGACCCCACATACGGCTGCGTCTGCCTACATGACTCCCCAACACCTCCAGGCTCTGAGCTATCCCCCTAAGACCAGCTCTACTATGGCATCTGTTACAAGCAAATGTGGCACCCCAAGGGTTAAAGTGCCACAGAAATACCAACACAGGTTTAATCCCCACACAACACTACACTAGAAAGTGGGAGGAGCTTAGGTGGCACCTGCACTAGTGGGAGGAGCTAAAGTTGTTTACCACAGAGCAGGAGTGACAGTTAGTTCAGTTTTAGTCAGAGTTCAGTCTAGTCTGGAGCAGGAGCAGAGCCAAGTGTCAGTGGAGGTCCTGAGAGGTCTGAGGAAAGGAGACAGAGGAACAGAGGAACATACCCGGGATAAAGAGTTACCCCAAAAGCTTGATCCCGGGGAGGCGCTTAAGACGGATACCGGATCCGAGGCTGTGCCTGAGACAGACAGGACAGTAAACACAGGCATAGTGAAGGTCCACCATCTTCACCACACCATAGCAAAGCAACACGGAGGAGTCAGTGACACAGAGGACTCAAGTTGCCCAGCAGATTGGTACCCGTGAGCAGAGACAGGGCCAGCAGTACAGCTACAAGCAGCAGCAGGGCCACACACAGCGTTTAAGTAGGAAGCCAAGGACCCGGTCAGGGTGAGAGCAACCCGGTACAGACTCCGTGGACAATACTGTGTAATACCATCTGCCAGTAAAGACTTGGAAAACAACAGAAACCGTGAGTGTGTGTGTCATCCTTATGCTGAAGCCCCACTTTCCCTCATATACTGCGATTACCTCTACTCTCATCATCTCTACTGCTACCCCTACTCTCCTGCAGCATCAATAACTATCCTCACAGACTTTAACTACCTCTACCACTGCCCCGGGAACCCAGTTCTGCCCACAGGAACTATTCCATCCAAGCTGCTAACCCATCATCCCCGGAGGTTCTGCAGCAGCGGCGGCCCCATTACTGGCCGCTTATAGTGGGTGGCGTCACGAGTGACAAATCCCCTGTAAATAACCCCCATTTTATTGTGCGGGCCCGGGACACAGTCCGGACCAGGACCGCCGTGACATCCCCCAGCAGCACCCCGGTCCGGCACCGAGTACCCCGTCCCAGTGGGCTCCACACAAAGCTATTTCACAAAGCCCCGCTCAAGTGACCCCAGGACTCTGGGAGGAACTCCTTGCCCTTATACCCTCCAAGGAGGACTTCAAATCTTTAATTAGTGAAGTGAAGGAGACATGCAGGGCAGAAATTGCCACTGTCAGAAGAGACATTCACCATCTCTCTGGAAGGATGGATGCTTTAGAGGAGGAGCATGACATCACCAGGACCCATCTGGGCGACCTACATGACCTAGTCCTCTCCCAGCAACAAGCTATAGAGGCCTTTCAAAACCATCTAGAGGACCTCGATAATCGGGGACGCCGATGCAACATTAGAGTCCGAGGAGTACCAGAATCAGACGATCAGGAGTCCCCTAGATCCATCCTACAGACTATATTTAATACTGTCCTAGGAGACGCCCCCTTCCTCAATGATCAAATTAGACAGAGCACACCAGGCCCTAAAAACTAGGGGACTGTCTGACCAGCCAAGGGACATCATCTGTTGCCTCCATGATTTTGAAATAAAAGAAAAGATCATGGCGGCTGCTAGGAATAGTGGCCCCACGCACTTTGCAGGAGGAGAAGTACACTTATTTCCTAATTTATCCCTGATTACACTACAGAAACGGAGGCACCTGAAGCCCCTCACCAGAGCCCTCACAGATCAGCAAATCACGTATAGATGGGGCTATCCCTTTGCCCTCATCGCACGCCGTGGGGGTCGCACAGCCATCTTGCGTACTCCAGCAGATTCCCTGGCTTTTTGCAGAGAACTGGACTTTCCTCCTGTGGAACTTCCCCATTGGAACATCATATTACCTGGTCTGCCCCCAGGCCCGGTGTGGTCTAAAAACACCCCTCAAAGGGCCACAAGAAAGAGAGGAGGGGGTCGGGGACTCCCATGATCACGACGCCCCCGTTGACCCGGGGAGACACCCCGATTAGTTATTTTATGAAGATAAGGAAGGGTTACATATGTTGGCCCATTGCTTCCTCCTAACTGTAAGCGACCACCGCTGGTGCCCGAATTTACATTACAGTTGTATTTTCTTTTCTTTTTCTGTATGCATATGTATGTCATGTTGATGCATTTACCTATTGCATTAATTGCTGGATATTTTCCTGCGGAAGGGAGGGGGGACGAATTCCCCCTTCTCTCCCTCTCCTTACTTAATATAGGCGGGGCCACTCCCCTCCTCTCGGGACGTATTTTCCCCAATTGGGAGGTAATTTTTACTCAACTCGATTTGGGTTCGAGTGGCTGCTGGCCTCTGCTGACTGGAGCGTTTTCCCTCTTTATGATCTCTAGACCTCAACTCGGGCTAATATTTTGTTTTCTTTTGTTTTTGTTACCCCTGGCTTATTGGAGATGGGGATTAGCCCTATGTTGACTTCTAGCCGGGTGAAAACTCGGGAATGTTATGTCCACAAGGACTGGTTTTATTTACCCTTTTTTTCTTATTGTTTTCTATACATGTTATTCTGTTTTCAAATGTTCCCCCTACTCCCCCCCTCCCCATCTTCTTCCCCCCTTCTGACATCTATCCCCTTTCCCCTACCTTACTGCTCTCTAGGACCGAGGGGACCCATGTCATCAAGCTCCTATAGTTTTCGATCCATTACCCATGGTACGTCTGATATCACTTAATGTGCGGGGCCTCAACTCATCGCGCAAACGTAAACTCACCTTACAAGAGTTGAGATCCTTGGGGGCGGATATACCCTATCTACAGGAGACGCACTATGACGCCAAGGGCTCCTTTAGCTTCGCAAAGCATGCCTACCCGTCCAGTTATTCTGCTTTCTCTAACAATAAGTAGGGGTGTTGCCATACTGATATCGGCCAAATGTCCTGTCCACGTCTACCAAACACATAAATACCCGGGAGGGCGATTTGTGATTTTGGAGGCTCAGCTGGGTGAGCAGAGGCTAATCCTGGCAAATATCTATGCCCCAAATTCGGGTCAGGCCCTTTTTTATAGGAGGGTTCTCTCCCTTATTTGTGGCCTTCCTCCAGCAGCTGTGGTACTGGGCAGGGACTTTAATGCTCCCTTCTCAAGCACACAGGACCGCCATTCGATCAGGGGAGTTCCCCCCTCTGAGGGCCTGCAGAGGCTCTCTTAGAGTTTAGAAAGGTTATTAGAAAGAATATCCTATTCAACACGTGGAGGATTGACCACCCAGGGGAGAGAACCTTCTCTTTTTACTCAACCCCCCATCAGACACATACACAATTGATTATTTCTTTGTGAGCAGCGCCTTGCTTCGTATGATGGATAGATCCGAAATTGGGGTCATCACCTGATCCGACCATTCACCTATAGTTCTGGACCTTAGGGACGCTCAGACCCCGAGGTCCTTTGGACATTGGCGTCTGAATGAATTTCTGGTCAAGGACCCTCTCACCAAGGCCTCACTACATAAGCACCTAGAAGAGTATTTTCAACTCAATCAGATGTCGGTTTCCACGATGTCTACTTTATGGGAGGCCCACAAGGCGGTGATGAGAGGTCATTGTATCAGAATTAAGAGATGACGCAGCTCAGCGTTTGGCGCTGACTTCTCAGGTGACGCCCTTGGAGACTAAATTGGCGACCAACCCCTCCCTTCCCTTACTGCGGAAGGTGCTTTGCCTCCGAGAAAAGCTGAAAGATCTATCCATCAAGAAAGTGGAAAAGCTGCTCCTTTATTCCAAATAAAGATACTATGAAAGGGGAAATAAAGCTCACACACTACTAGCACGGCAACTTAGGGAACGCACCTCTGGGGCCTGCCCACAGGCTCTGAGAGGCAGCGATGGTATGATCCATTATAACCCCTCAAAAATCTCGGACATATTTCTCTCTTATTATAAGCATCTTTATAACCTGCCTTCCCCTGGAGGGGGAGATCCATCTGAAAGAAGGAGGGGCACGGAGACTTATCTAGCTGGCCTCCAGTTGCCTAAACTCCCAGAGGAAGCTCTAGCGGCTCTAGATCAACCGATCACAGGCGAGGAGGTGGAAGAGATCTTGCATGATTTGCCGCAGGGCAAATCTCCGGCCCAGATGGCCTTACTTATCTGTACTATAAAGTCTTTGCCAAAACTCTTCTCCCCTTTATGACCTCCTTGTTCAATTCCTTCATGGATGGCGCTGAGATTCCCAGCTCTATGTCACATTCCCACTTTATACTTATTCCTAAACCGCCCAGGGATCCTATGGATTGCGCCAACTATAGGCCTATTGCGCTGTTGAATTCCGATATTAAGATCTATGCTAAGATTTTGGCAGTTAGGCTGGGTCCTTGGCTCCCTCAGATTGTCCACAGGACCAAGTCAGGTTTATGCCCTGTCGGCAAGGTGGAGACAACACGAGACGTGTCATTGACTTGATAGATGTGGTCAATCGGAGGAGCAAACAGATGCTAGCATTAAGTTTAGATGCCGAGAAGGCCTTTGACTGTCTGGACTGGTCCTTCTTGTTTGCTTGCCTCCAGTCTTTTGGCTTTCCAGGAAGATTCCTCAGCGCAATAAGAGCTCTCTACAGATCCCCTACAGCAGCCGTCAAACTCCCCTTTATTACGTCCCCCACTTTCCCTATTTCTAATGGGACGAGGCAGGGCTGCCCGCTATCTCCCCTCTCTTCGCCCTGTGCATTGAGCCGCTGGCCGTTGATATCCGCAATAATAAAGATATCTCAGGAGTGACACTTGGCACTAAAGAATTCAAGGTGTCTCTCTTCGCTGATGATGTCCTCCTCACCCTGACGAACCTCCACGTCTCCCTCCCCAATTTGATGTCCTCTTTACAGCTATACGGCTCTCTCTCGGGATACAAGGTTAATCGAAGTAAGACAGAAGCCCTACGTATCAATCTACCACCAGACGTTCTAGATCATTTGAAGCTAAACTTTAAATTTCGATGGAAGCCAGATATCATAAAATACCTGGGGGTTAATATATCGGCCTCCTATGGTTCCCTTTACAAATTTAACTTCCCACCACTCTTTAAAGAGCTAAGAGCCTTGCTCTTCAAATGGGCACCGTTATCTTTGTCCTGGCTGGGTAGAGTGGCCGCGCTAAAGATGACGCTAATTCCCAAGCTTCTGTATTACTTTGAGACCCTTCCAGTAGTGGTCCCTCTGGGGACCTTAAATCTCTCCAGACGGCCATTATGAAATTTATTTGGAACAATAAAAGGCATAGGTAGCTAAAGATGTTATGACAACACACAGATCACGGGGTGGTCTCTCGGTCCAGATATTGTGAGGTACTATTGGGCTTCACACCTCCGCAGAATACCATCCTGGTCATCTTTATGGGCATATAACAAATGGACCGAGATTGAGAAACTATGGCTAGCACCTGTTCACCCTAATTCTTTGCTTTGGCCTCCAGCCCAGATAACTCCGCAGACCCCACTATTAGGCCCTATGCAAGCGACTTGGGATGTTTGGAAGTACTGTCAAAGGAGATTTGCTCTAGCCTCCCAAGCATCACCAATGGTCTCATTTATATACCACCCCCTCCTTCCCAGTGGGTTGGAGACGGACATGGTCCACTCATGGCTGTCCGCGGGCCTCTTTAGGTTTGCAGGCATTATTGATAAGGGGACTATGCGAATCCAATCCTTTGACTTCTTGAAAACCATTCCTCCCATTTCAGATAAGATATTTTATCAGTACCTCCAAATTCGGGATTACGCAACGACATTATATGGCACCTCGGGGGTATCGGTCCCATTGGAGTTTGAGAAACTATGCAGGAGGGGAACGAGTACCAAAGGTTTGATCTCAGAGATCTACCAAATCCTCACTTTTCCTGCGGATGGAGGTCTTGTGAGCTTTCCATATATGAAGAAATGGGAGGGCTTGCTGGGTAGACGGATCACTTCCCAAACCTGGCAATATATTTGGGACAGGGCGGCCAAGACCTCCATTTGCACGTTATATAAAGAAAACCAATACAAACTAATGATGTTCTGGTATCATACCCCTGAATTCCTTCACAAGTTAAATCCTCTCCTCCCTGATACATGCTGGAGGTGTAGCTCAGAAGTGGGTGACCTGCTCCATATCTTCTGGGCATGCCCAAGGCTTCAGGGCTACTGGAACTCTATTAGAGATCTTATTATGAGGGTTCTCTTTATAGAGATGGAGCTGGACCCATTGGTGTACCTTCTTAACGCACATACTGGACGGGTGGGCAAACTAGCCTCAAAACTCCTTATACATATTCTTACTGCGGCTAGATGCTTAATCTCCCTCTTCTGGAGGAGACTGGAACCGCCTTCCATAAAAGATCTGTACACCAGGCTGACTGATATTAGACGGATGGAGTACCTGACGGCCCTGATGACGGCCAGGGTAGACCAATTCAACCAGGTCTGGGCGCCATGGGACTATTTTGCAGCCCAAGAGGGTATGTAGCGGGATGGGGCTCCTTTCGGTCCTGGGGGAATTTGCTCCTTCACCCTCCTTTATCTTACCCCTTGCTTTACCTTACCTACCTCTTTTTCCTCTCCTTTCTTCCTTCTCCCCTCCTACTTGACTACTTCTGGTCATTTTACCCTGGTTTTGCCTATCGGTTTGTCTGTTGATAACTGTTGAAAAAGATATATATCTATATTCTTGCCTTTTCGTGCCTGGAAGTTCCTCCTAAGGACTCTACAATGGACTCAGATTTCTCCTCGAATAGACACCAATTAATATGTACAAAGACCGATGAGGAAGATTATAACTTGGGCATAGAGCCCCTTGGGGCTTTTTAGCCAAAAATTACAATAACCCAGGCTTTCTAATTCACACTTTACACTGTAACCTGTTGTCTTGATATGATCTAATGATATGTTTTTTCTTATGTATCTTGAAATTGTTAATAAAAATTATAGTTGAAAAAAAAAAAAATTACCCTCTATGTACAAAAATATAACTACTATTATACTGCTCCTATGTACAAAAATATAACTACAGTATATACTCGTGTATAAGCCGAGTTTTTCAGCCCAAAAATTGGGCTGAAAAGTCCCCCCCTCGGCTTATACACGGGTCATACGGTATGCTGTGGGGGGGGGGGGGGGCTGTGACCGGGGGCTGGAGGAGGCAGGAGGGGGCCGCGGTGACCGCATGCGGTCACGTGGGGCCGCCTCATTAGTGCAATGAATATGCACGGCATCCCCCCGTCCATCAACGGCGGGGGGATGCCGTGCATATTGCACTGCACAGCCCCCTCCTTAATATGGGTCCCCCGGTAGTAATAAACAGCCCCCCCCTCCTTATCACGTCCCCCCAGGCTGCGGCAGCTGTCAAAATAACAAACACTGTATACATCACCTTCCGACGCAGCTCTCCGGTCCTCTGCCCTCCGCTCGCCGGCTTCTTCTTCCTTGTTGTGCCGGTGTCATGTGACCGGGCGCAGGAGATGACGTCATTTCCTGCGCGCGGTCACAGGAGTCGGCACATCAAGGAAGAAGAAGCCGGCAAGCGGAGGGCAGAGGAGCGGAGAGCTGCGTCGGAAGGTGATGTATACAGTGTTTGTTATTTTGACAGCTGCCGCAGCCTGGGGGGGACGTGATAAGGAGGGGGGGCTGTTTATTACTACTGGGGCTGCTGGATACTACACTGGGGCTGCAATACCACTGGGGCTGCTGTATACAGGGGCTGTATACTACCACTGGGGCTGCAATACCACTGGGGCTGCTGTATATAGGGGCTGCAGTACCACTGGGGCTGCTGTATATAGGGGCTGCAGTACCACTGGGGCTGCAATACCACTGGGGCTGCTGTATACAGGGGCTGTATACTACCACTGGGGCTGCAATACCACTGGGGCTGCTGTATATAGGGGCTGCAATACCACTGGGGCTGCAATACCACTGTGGCTGCTGTATATAGGGGCTGCAATACCACTGGGGCTGCTGTATATAGGGGCTGCTGTATACACCACTGGGGCTGCAATACCACTGGGGCTGCTGTATATAGGGGCTGCAATACCACTGGGGCTGCAATACCACTGGGGCTGCTGTATATAGGGGCTGCAATACCACTGGGGCTGCTGTATATAGGGGCTGCAATACCACTGGGGCTGCAATACCACTGGGGCTGCTGTATATAGGTGCTGCTGTATACACCACTGGGGCTGCAATACCACTGGGGCTGCTGTATATAGGGGCTGCTGTATACACCACTGGGGCTGCAATACCACTGGGCTGCTGTATATAGGGGCTGCAATACCACTGGGGCTGCAATACCACTGGGGCTGCTGTATATAGGGGCTGCAATACCACTGGGGCTGCTGTATATAGGGGCTGCAATACCACTGGGGCTGCAATGCCACTGGGGCTGCTGTATATAGGTGCTGCTGTATACACCACTGGGGCTGCAATACCACTGGGGCTGCTGTATATAGGGGCTGCAATACCACTGGGGCTGCTGTATATACCACTGGGGGCTGCTGTATATCATACTGCTGGGGCCTGTATACCACTGCTGGGGGCTGTATACCTGTGCTGGGGTCCACCCTCGGCTTATACGCGAGTCAATAGATTTTCCCAGGTTTTGGGGGCAAAAGTAGGGGGGTCGGCTTATACACGGGTCGGCTTATACACGAGTATATACGGTACTATAATACTGCCCCTATGTACAAGAATATAACTACTATAATACTGCTCCTATGTACAAGAATATAACTATTATAATACTGCCCCTATGTACAAGAATATAACTACTATAATACTGCCCCCTATGTACAAGAATATAACTACTATATATACTGCCACTATGTACAAGAATATAACTACTATAATACTGCTCCTATATACAAGAATATAACTACTATAATACTGCTCCTCTGTACAAGAATATAACTATTATACTGCCCCTATGTAGAAGAATATATGTAGCACTGGGGCTGCTATGTAGCACTGGGGCTGCTATGTAGCACTGGGGCTGTTGTGTAGCACTGAGGCTGCTGTATATACCACTGGGGCTGCTGTATATACCACTGGGGCTGCTGTATATACCACTGGGACTGCTGTATATACCACTGGGGCTGCTGTGTACCACTGGGGCTTCTGTATATACTGCTGGGGCTGCTGTGTACTGCTGGGGCTGCTGTGTACCACTGGGGCTGCTGTGTACCACTGGGGCTGCTGTATATACCACTGGGGCTGCTGTATATACCACTGGGGCTGCTGTGTACCACTGGGGCTTCTGTATATACTGCTGGGGCTGCTGTTTACCACTGGGGCTGCTGTGTATACTACTGGGGCTGCTGTATATACCGCTGGGGCTGCTGTGTA
The DNA here is from genome assembly GCA_033576535.1 of Allobates femoralis. Taxonomy (NCBI): domain Eukaryota; kingdom Metazoa; phylum Chordata; class Amphibia; order Anura; family Aromobatidae; genus Allobates; species Allobates femoralis. The sequence continues at coordinate 118,502,363 of JARQOC010000010.1, forward strand.
CCACTGGGGCTGCTGTGTTCCACTGGGGCTGCTGTATATACCGCTGGGGCTGCTGTATATACTGCTGGGGCTGCTGTATATTACCACTGGGGCTGCTGTATATACCACTGGGGAGGCTGCTGTATACTACCACTGGGGAGGCCTGTATACCACTGGGGGGGCCTGTATACCACACTGCTGGGGCTGTATACCTGTGCTGGGGTCCACCCTCGGCTTATACACGAGTCAATAGGTTTTCCCAGGTTTTGGGGGCAAAAGTAGGGGGGTTGGCTTATACACGGGTCGGCTTATACACGAGTATATACGGTATATTCTTGTACATAGGAGCAGTATTATAGTAGTTATATTCTTGTACATAGGAGCAGTATAGTAGTAGTTATATTCTTGTACATAGGAGCAGTATTATAGTAGTTATATTCTTGTACATAGGAGCAGTATTATTAGCACAGGTATACAGCCCCAGCAGTGTGGTATACAGGCCTCCCCAGTGGTAGTATACAGCAGCCTCCCCAGTGGTAGTATACAGCAGCCTCCCCAGTGGTATATAGAGCAGCCTCCCCAGTGGTATATACAGCAGCCCCAGCGGTATATACAGCAGTCCCAGCGGTATATACAGCAGCCCCAGCGGTATATACAGCAGCCCCAGTAGTATACACAGCAGCCCCAGTAGTATACACAGCAGCCCCAGCAGTATATACAGAAGCCCCAGTGGTACACAGCAGCCCCAGTGGTATATACAGCAGCCCCAGTGGTACACAGCAGCCCCAGCAGTATATACAGCAGCCCCAGTGGTACATACAGCAGCCCCAGTGGTACACAGCAGCCCCAGCAGTATATACCTCAGCCCCAGTGGTACACAGCAGCCCCAGTGGTACACAGCAGCCTCAGCAGTATACACAGCAGCCCCAGTGGTACACAGCAGCCCCAGTGGTATATACAGCAGCCCCAGTGCTACACAGCAGCCCCAGCGGTATATACAGCAGCCCCAGCGGTATACAGCCCCCCCCATCAGTGGTATACAGGGCATACAGAGCCCCCCTTGCTGCCGCACACCTGTAAAGTAAAAGATCATTATACTTATCCCTGTCGCCGTCGCCGCTCTGCACTGCGCTCCTCCGGGTCTTCCTGCTTTTTCCTGCTGTGACCGGTGGGCGCAGGCAATGACGTCATTGTCTGTGCGCCGGAGGAGGAAGCAGGAAGAAGCATGAAGACCCGGAGAAGCGCGGAGCAGAGCGGCGTCGGTGACAGGGATAAGTATAATGATCTTTTACCTTACAGGTGTGCGGCAGCAAGGGGGGCCCTGTATGCCCTGTATACCACTGATGGGGAGGGGGGGTGCGCTGTATACCACTGATATGACTCGTGCATAAGCCGAGGGGGGGACTTTTCAGCACATTTTTTGTGCTGAAAAACTCGGCTTATACACGAGTATATAGAGGAGGGAGGAAAGGAGGGAGGAGAGGGGGGGGGGAAAGAGGAGGGGGGGAGGAAGAGGAGGGGGGGGGGGGAAGAGGGGGGGGGGGAAGAGGAGGGGGGGGGGGGAAGAGGAGGGGGGGGAAAGAGGAGGGGGGGGAAGAGGAGGGAGGAGAGGGGGGGGGAAGGAGGGAGGAGAGGGGGGGGAAGAGGAGGGAGGAGAGGGGGGGGGGAAGGAGGGAGGAGAGGGGGGGGGAAGAGGAGGGAGGAGGGGGGGGGGGAAAGAGGAGGGAGGAGAGGGGGGGGGGAAGAGGAGGGAGGAGAGGGGGGGGGGAAAGAGGAGGGAGGAGAGGGGGGGGGAAAGAGGAGGGAGGAGAGGGGGGGGGAAAGAGGAGGGAGGAGAGGGGGGGGGGGAAAGAGGAGGGAGGAGAGGGGGGGGGGAAAGAGGAGGGAGGAGAGGGGGGGGGAAAGAAGAGGAGGGAGGAGAGGGGGGGGGAAAGAAGAGGAGGGAGGAGAGGGAGGAGAGGGGGGGGGAAAGAGGAGGGAGGAGAGGGGGGGGGAAAGAGGAGGGAGGAGAGGGGGGGGGAAAGAGGAGGGAGGAGAGGGGGGGGAAAGAGGAGGGAGGAGAGGGGGGGGAAGAGGAGGGAGGAGAGGGGGGGGAAGAGGAGGGAGGAGAGGGGGGGGGAAGAGGAGGGAGGAGAGGGGGGGGGAAGAAGAGGAGGGAGGAGAGGGGGGGGGAAGAGGAGGGAGGAGGGAGGAGAGGGGGGGGGGAGGAAGAGGAGGGAGGAGAGGGGGGGGGGGAGGAGGGAGGAGAGGGGGGGGGAAGAGGAGGGAGGAGAGGGGGGGGGAAGAGGAGGGAGGAGAGGGGGGGGAAGAGGAGGGAGGAGAGGGGGGGGGGGAAGAGGAGGGAGGAGAGGGGGGGGGAAGAGGAGGGAGGAGAGGGGGGGAAAGAGGAGGGAGTAGAGCAGGGGTGGGGAACTCCAGTCCTCGAGGGCCGCAAACAGTTCAGGTTTTCACGATTTCCTTAGTATTGCACAGGGATTGGAATCATCACCAGTGCAAGTGATTATGTTATCACCTGTGCAATACTAAGGAAATCCTGAAAACCTGCACTGATTGCGGCCCTCGAGGACTGGAGTTCCCCACCCCGGGAGTAGAGGGTGGGAAGGAGAGGGGGGGGGGGGGGAAAGAGGAGGGAGGAGGGGGGGGGAAAGAGGAGGGAGGAGGGGGGGGAAAGAGGAGGGAGGAGGGGGGGGAAAGAGGAGGGAGGAGAGGGGGGAAAGAGGAGGGAGGAGAGGGGGGAAAGAGGAGGGAGGAGAGGGGGTGGGGGAGAATGGGTAGGAGAGAGGGGAGAAGGGGGAAAAAGAGGAGGGGGAGAAGATGGGAAGGAAAGAGAAAGGAAATGAAGGGGAGGGGAGGAAGGAGAAAGGGAAAATGATGGGGAAAAGAGGAAGGAGGGGAGAAGAAGAGGGAGGGGAAAAGATCAGGGAGAAGATGGGAAAAGAGAGGGGTGGAGAGAGGGGAAAAAAGAGGAGGGCAGAAAGGTAGCAAGAGGAGAAAGGAAAGGGTGGAATAGAGGGAGAATAGAAGGAAAAGAAGAGGGAGGAGAGGGGGAAAAGAGGAGGGGGAAAAGAGGAGGGAGGAGGGGGAAAAGAGGAGGGGGAAAAGAGGAGAGAGGGGAGAAGAGAGGAGAGAAAAAAAGAAGTGGAGGAAGGAGACGGAAGAAATGAGGGGGGAGGAGATAGGGAAGGAAGGAGAGGGTAAATGAGGGGAGGAAGGAGAAAGAGGAAATGAGGAGGGAAGGGAGGAAGGAGAGAGGGGAAATGAAAGGGAGGAGAGAAGGGAGGAAGGAGTGAGGGGGGATGAGAGAGGAGAAATGGGGGGAGGTGATAAGAGGAGGGAGGGTGCAGGGGAAAAGAGGAGGGATGAGAGGAGCGAGGAGGAAAAGAGGAGGGAGGAGAGGGGGGAGAAGGAAAGAGGAGGGAGGGGAAAAGAGGGAGGAGAGAGGGAAAAGAGGGACATATTCATACACAAATGTTTTCTTTTACACTGTGTGCGGAATTATTAGGCAAATGAGTATTTTGATCACATGATACTTTTTATACATGTTGTCGTCCTCCAAGCTGTATAGGCTTGAGAGCCAACTACCAATTAAGTAAATCAGGTGATGTGCATCTCTGTAGTGAGGAGGGGTGTGGTGTAATGACATCAACACCCTATATAAGGTGTGCTTAATTATTAGGCAAATGTCTTTCCTTTGGAAAAATGGGTCAGAAGAGAGATTTGATGGGCTCTGAAAAGTCCAAAATTGTGAGATGTCTTGCAGAGGGAGGCAGCAGTCTTGAAATTACCAAACTTTTGAAGCGTGATTACCGAACAATCAAGTGTTTCATGGCAAATAGCCAACAGGGTCGCAAGAAGCGTGTTGGGCAAAAAAGGTGCAAAATAACTGCCCATGAATTAAGGAAAATCAAGCGTAAAGCTGCCAAGATGCCATTTGCCACCAGTTTTGTAATATTTCAGAGCTGCAACGTTGCTGGAGTATCAAAAAGCACAAGGTGTGCTATACTCAGGGACATGGCCAAGGTAAGAAAGGCTGAAAAACCACCACCTCTGAACAAGAAACATAAGATAAAACGTCAAGACTGGGCCAAGAAATATCTTAAGACTGATTTTTCAAAGGTTTTATGGACTGATGAAATGAGAGTGACTCTTGATGGCCAGATGGATGGGCCAGAGGCTGCATCAGTAAAGGACAGAGAGCTCCACTCCGACTCAGACACCAGCAAGGTGGAGGTGGGGTACTGGTATGGGCTGGTATCATCAAAGATGAACTTGGACCTTTTCGGGTTGAGGATGGAGAGAAGCTCAACTCCTGGACCTACTGCCAGTTTCTGGAAGACAACTTCTTCAAGCAGTGGTACAGGAAGAAGTCAGTATCGTTCAAGAAAACCATGATTTTCATGCAGGACAATGCTCCATCACATGCATCCAACTACTCCACAGCGTGGCTGGCCAGTAAAGGTCTAAAAGAAGAAAAAATAATGACATGGGCCCCTTGTTCACGTGATCTGAACCCCATAGATAACCTGTGGTCCCTCCTAAAATGTGAGATCTACAGGGAGGGAAAACAGTACACCTCTGGGAACAGTGTCTGGGAGGCTGTGGTGGCTGCTGCATGCAATGTGGATCGTAAACAGATCAAGCAACTGACAGAATCTATGGATGGAGACTGCTGAGTGCCTCATAAAGAAAGGTGGCTATATTGGGCACTCATTTGTTGGGGTTTTGCTTTTGCATGTCAGAAATGTTTATTTCTAAATTTTGTGCAGTTATATTAGTTTACCTGGTGAAAATAAACAAGTGAGATGGGAATATATTTGTTTTTTTATTAAGTTGCCTAATAATTTTGCAAAGTAATAGTTACAGTATATATTTTATATAATTTGATACATATAATATGTTATTACCATATATACTCGCGTATAAGCCGAGTTTTTCAGCCCAAAAATTGGGCTGAAAAGTACCCCCTCGGCTTATACGCGAGTCAGTGACGGCAGCCATACAGCCCCACAGCAGCCCCAGCATCCCCAGTAATGCAGGGCCCCCCCAGCCTTGCTCCGGTCACCTGTAAAGCAAATTATACTTATCACTGTCCCGCTGTCCGCGCCCGCCGCTGCCGACATCCGCAATCCTCCATCTTCATGCGTCTTCTTCCTGTTTCCTGTGTTCATCGCAGACAATGACGTCATTGCCGGCGACGAAGACAGGAAACAGGAAGAAGACGCATGAAGATGGAGGATTGCGGATGTCGGCAGCGGCGGGCGCGGACAGCGGGACAGTGATAAGTATATTTTGCTTTACAGGTGACCGGAGCAAGGCTGGGGGGGCCCTTCATTACTGGGGATGCTGTATACTACCACTGGGGCTGCTATATACTACCACTGGGGCTGCTATATACTACTGGGGCTGCAGGATACTACCACTGGGGCTGTATATACTACTGGGGCTGCGTGTATACTACCACTGGGGCTGTATATACTACTGGGGTTGTATATACTACTGGGGCTGCGTGTATACTACCACTGGGGCTGTATATACTACTGGGGCTATGTGTATACTACCACTGGGGCTGTATATACTACTAGGGCTGTATATACTACTGGGGCTGCGTGTATACTACCACTGGGGCTGCTGCTGTATACTACCACTGGGGCTGCTGTATATACCTCTGGGGCTGCTGTATACCACACTGCTGGGGGCTGTATACCTGTGCTGGGGTCCACCCTCGGCTTATACACGAGTCAATAGATTTTCCCAGGTTTTGGGGGCAAAAGTAGGGGGGTCGGCTTATACACGGGTCGGCTTATACACGAGTATATATGGAATATTTACAGTGCCTTGTGAAAGTATTCGGCCCCCTTGAACTTTTCAACCTTTTGCCACATTTCAGGCTTCAAACCTAAAGATATAAATTCTAATTTTTTTGTGAAGATTCAACAACAAGTGGGACACAATCGTGAAGAGGAACCAAATTTATTGGAAATTTTAAACTTTTTTAACAGATAAAAAACTGAAAAGTGGGGCGTGCAATATTATTCGGCGCCTTGAGTTAATACTTTGTGGCGCCCCCTTTTGCTGTGATTACAGCTGCAGTCTCTTGGGGTTTGTCTCTATCAGTTTTGCACATGGAGAGACTGAAATTCTTGCCCATTCTTCCTTGCAGAACAGCTGGAGCTCAGTGAGGTTGGATTGAGGCGTTTGTGAACAGCAGTTTTCAGCTCTTTCCACAGATTCTCCATTGGATTCAGGTCTGGACTGTGACTTGGCCATTCTAACACCTGGATACGTTTATTTTTGAACCATTCTTTGTAGATTTTGCTTTATGTTTGGGATCATTGTCTTGTTGGAAGATAAATCTCCGTCCCAGTCTCAGGTCTTTTGCAGACTCTAGCAGGTTTTCTTCCAGAATGGTCCTGTATTTGGCTCCGTCCATCTTCCCATCAATTTTAACCATCTTCCCTGTCCCTGCTGAAGAAAAGCAGGCCCAAACCATGATGCTGCCACCACCATGTTTGACAGTGGGGATGGTGTTTTGAGGGTGATGAGCTGTGTTGCTTTTACGCCAAACATATCGTTTTGCATTGTGGCCAAAAAGTTAGATTTTGGTTTCATCTCACCAGAGCACCTTATTCCACATGTTTGCTGTCTCCCAGGTGGCTTGTGGCAAACTTCAAACCAAACGTTTTATGGATATCTTTGAGAAATGGCTTTCTCCTTTCCACTCTTCCATAAAGGCCAGATTTGTGCAGTGTACGACTGATTGTTGTCCTATGGACAGACTCTCCCACCTCAGCTGTAGATCTCTGCAGTTCATCCAGAGTGATCACGGGCCTTTTGGCTGCATCTCTGATCAGTCTTCTCCTTGTTCTAGATGAAAGTTTAGAGGGATGGTCGTGTCTTGGTAGATTTGCAGTGGTCTGATACTCCTTCCATTTCAATATGATCACTTGCACAGTGCTCCTTGAGATGTTTAAAACCTTGTATCCAAATCCGGCTTTAAACTTCGTCACAACAGTATCTTGGACCTGCCTGGTGTGTTCCTTGGTCTTCATGATGCTCTCTGCACTTGATACAGAACCCTGACACTATCACAGAGCAGGTGCATTTATACGGAGGCTTGATTACACACAGTTGGATTCTATTTATCATTACCAGTCATTTAGGACAATATTGGATTATTCAGAGATCCTCACTGAACTTCTGGAGGGAGTTTGCTGCACTGAAAGTAAAGGGGACAAATAATATTGCACGCCCCACTTTTCAGTTTTTTTATTTGTTAAAAAAGTTTAAAATATGCAATATATTTTGTTCCACTTCACGATTGTGTCCCACTTGTTGTTGATTCTTCACAATAAAATTAGAATTTATATCTTTGTTTGAAGCCTGAAATGTGGCAACAGGTTGAAAAGTTCAAGGAGGCCGAATACGGTACTTTCACAAGGCACTTGTACCTGCACAAACAGATATCCTCCTAAGATAGCCAAATCTATAAAAAAAACACTTCAACTTCCAAAAATATTAAGCTTTGATATTTGAGTCTTTTGGGCTGATTGAGAACATAGTTGTTGATCAATAATAAAAATAATCCTCTATAATACAACTTGCCTAATAATTCTGCACACAGTGTATGTAATACCGTATATAACATTGAATGTCACATGTTCTCTGTCATTGTCACGAGGGTCCCCTGTCCTTGGGAGACTGGTGACAGGTTTGGGATTTGAGTTTAACATCTTGTGAGACTCTGATGTAGTTGCTTGCTTTTGGTGGAGCAAGGGTTAAGGAATCTTTCCTTGCTGGTTGTTCCTTGTTACTCCTATCTCAGGTGCTGCAGGTTTGTGACCATTCCCCTCCACTCTAAATAGTCCCATGTTTCATCACCTGATGCCGGTTGTAGAGATAGAGATTCATGTCTAATCTGGCCACGTAGGAGGAAGGAGGCTTGGTGTAGCTGCTGGATTTCTGTTGCCTGCAGTTTTGGTGTCTGGCTGCAGCTTGAAGTAGGAGTATATCCTTTTGTCCATGTTTCCCTTTGTCGGACTGTTGTAGAAGTGATGTCGCTAGCCAGGGTTAGTTGAGTGGAGGGACATTCAGGGACTTGGCACGTGGCGGCAGGGGATGGACCTTAGGAGCCAGACACAGGTTAGTGTAAGGGGGTGACTGTCTCCCCTCTCCCAACCATTAGGGCCTTTTTACCCTTTTCCATCCCACATTGTAACGTTCTGAATTGCACCGTGCACCGGACATCGCCTTGTCCGTGCGGTGATAGTTATCTTGCAGATTTTCCAGGTTTGGATTGTGGATCTTCCCCTTTCATTTAATGAATGAAATGCAGCAAAGTATCACCTTTTAAAGAAATATTTCAGTTATTATAAATGTATACGTTTTATCTCTTAATTTAATCTTTGCAGGTCAGACATTTACCTTTAATGATGCTTTATTTTATGTATTTAATTTACATTCTTAATACTTTTTTTTTTTTTGCGTTCTTCAACATACTAGTTTATCTAGCCGCTCTTCACAGCACCCCCCCTACATCTCCTCCTTCATATATGTCCATCAACCTACCCGTTCTCTCCACTCTGCAAGTGACTTACGACTAACATCTGCACTAATCCAAACCTCCCGACTCCAAGACTTCTCTGGAGCTGCGCCAATTCTCTGGAATGCTCTACCCCAAGAAGTTAGAAGTATAATGTACTCCATCATTACATGGTCATGACTTGGTCAGTACTTCTCCCAAGCTGCACTAATTTTCTGGAACGCTCTACCCCAAGAAATTAGGTGTATCCCCAACTTACATAGATTTAGGCGCTCCCTAAAAACACATCTTTTTAGGGCGGCCTATCATGATCCCTAACTATATATAGACCATTCACTATTTCTCTTAACATAACGCTCCGTCAGACTCCACCAAACCCAGTAGCATTACATAGATTGGCTGGTGACTGGCTCATCCAGCTTTTATCTATCCCCCATATCAGCACCAGTGTTCAAGTAAAAAGATTACTATCATAACTCATTTTGGTAGAAAAGTACAGTTCATTGCAGTCTGCAGAATGGACACTAGATGGCGGTAACAAGCTGAACCGCTTTTTCCCCCTTTTAGTTACAGAAACTTCTATCTTTTTGTTTAAAAAGATTAAAAAACAAAAAGAAAACTTGAAATGATCAGAAAAAAGTGCAACTTCAGCCTGTGCAGCCACTGTCCATACGATACGGTTTAGGTATCTGTTCTCCTTCTGTTACAATAATTGGCCTTAAAGGGACTCTGTCACCAGGTTTTTTGCCATTTCATCTGACTGCAGCATAATGTAGAGATAGAGATACTGATTCCAGCAATGTGTCACTTACTGAGCTACTTGCCGTCATTTAGATACATTTACTGTTTTCTCTGCTGCAGATTTAGCAGTAAATGAATCTGCTGGTAGTCCTCTAATGATAATCTCCAGCTGATTAAACAGTGATTTTTATCAAAACTACACTGAGCAGCCAGTAAGTGACACATCGCTGGAATCAGGGTCTCTGTCTTTACATTATGCTGTTTTCAGATGAGATGGCAAAAACCTGGTGACAGTCCCTTTAAGATCATTCACTGACCCTTGATTCCATTTATTATACCAATAGATTGCGCTGTTTTCTTGAGGAGGCCATTATTAGCCACCTCTTTTAGGAAATTGCTATTTAAGCAATTGTTTTTTACATATTCTTAACCTACAGAGGAACTTTCCCATATGACATCTCCCCTTTAATTATGCATTTCATTACAATCAGTGACATAACTTGAAGTTCATGGGCCCCAATGCGAAAGCTCCAACAGGGCCCCAATTATTGCAAATCTTTAATAGCATTAGTCTTTTTCTATAGTCCAAAGGGCCTTTTGTGGTCCCCTGGGCTCCAGGGTTCAGGTGTGATTGCAACCCCTGCACCTGTTGTAGTTACACCCTTGATTACAATGTTAACTTCATAAAAGACTTTTCTTATCTTCTATGTTCCTCTTGATTGACAGTTCATGGTTGATCCGCTTGGGGTGGGCTTGGATTGGGGGGGGGTCATCCTATTTGGTTCTGAAACTAAGTTTCATTAAACACTTAACCCAATTTGCCTTTTAATAGCGTCTGTGTAGTACTGTATGAGTTAACTGAGAAATCATCAGTGAGCTCGTTTAGACTCTTTTACAGGAGAGTATTTCTAGCCCTTTCTTTTTCTGAGTAATTTTTTTAAAATAAAAACTAAATTGCTAAGTTTACAAACACTTTGCAACTTTATCCATTGAAGAAGACGAGTGAACGTTTTCAAGGAGAGACCCTCTACCACACTGGAGTCTCCATCCTGGACCATCCCTATATGCACTGGAGGACATAGACGGAAAAGGGCCCCTGTACGAGAACAGTAGAAGGGCCCTTTGTAGCCCAATAGCTCTGTTAATACACAATTTTACCTGCTGTGGAGGTGGAAGCACACCTCTTGGGCTACACCAATGATATGTCCGCCCCTGCCTATATCATCATATGGAAAGAGAACTGTATTCACAGGATAATTTAACCTTAAAGGTTGCAATCTTAATAGTAATTTCCTTGGGATTTTCTAGAACCAACCCTGAGCGGATGGATAAAGCAGAGCCGTGTGTGTTCGGACCACCCATGGAATAGTGACCATCTCAGCCGTATCCACCAGACGGTGTAACCCCCTGGACCTGGTTCCCCTATGGAGCCATTGTTGGATATACGGAGCTTTAATCAACAGAAGGGTAAAGCCTGCGGGGGGGGACGTGTATGGCTGGAGCCCCCGCTGTCATCTCATCCCCTCACTGTCACAGCCTCACACATTAACATTTCGGCTAATAGACTTGTCATCGTTGTTTAGAGATTAGGCGATCTGCGTCAGGCGCTAATTAACAAGACGGCAGAAGGTCCCCGAGTGATGGCGGCGCTGACCTGGATTTCATCTGTAGCTACAAGAAACCGGAAAACCCGACGGTGGATTCACACGTGGCGCATTCCTGCATCCCCAAATTGTTCACAGCACAATCCACATGGGGGTACTCACAGAGGCGTAACTACAACAGGTGCAGAGGATGCAATCGCACCCAGGCCCTGGAGCCTAGGGGGGCCCCAACAGTCCCTCTGACCTATAGAAAAAGACTAATGCTATTAAAGATTTGCAATAATTGTGGGCCCTATTGGAGCATTCACTGATTGCACGCTACATTGGAACAAAACCTCAGCTCTGAATGGCTGCATCTTCTCTAGACACTGGATACTTGGTTGCTGAAAGTTTTACCCTTTATATGATGTAACAATACAAAGTTATATAGTTTTACTGTGTCAGCAAGGAAAATCGATTTACATTGACAAAAAAGTATCCTACAATTCTTTTTTTACATCGACCCCCATATATGGGAAATTCACATGTTTTTGTTGCGGGATCACTGCACTAAAGATACATTGTATCAATATATATGTGATGCGTCCCAGGGCCGTGGGGTACTTGGAACCGGGCTTTTTGACGCTTCCGTGGAGTCACAGGGGTTGAGAGCTGTCTCCATGGCGAGTTAAAAGCACTGGGGGTCTTGAACTAGGGATAGTTGTAGTGGCAGTGGCTGCAGTATGGGGCCTCTGGGGATGATGGCAGTGCAGCGGTGATGGCTTCGCTCCCCACAGGTGGAGCGGTTCCCCAGGGCAGCCGGTGAAGTCTGTGGCGGTGGCAGGCCTTTGGGGGTGCAGGACTGAGGGCGCGGAATGATCGACAGACACACAATATGTCTCCGTTACCTTTATTGGCAGTAGTACCGTAGCAGGTTTAGTCCAGGGTACCGTCCACAAGAGATGTTGGGAGTCCGGGTGTCCTGGAAGCAAGTTGGGGATCTCTTCACCCGGTGAGTTCTGAGGCCTCCCTGCTGCGCTCCTCTTTGATGGTCCTGGCTGCCTGTAGCTAAGCTGCAACCCTCTCCTCCTGCTGTTAAGTCTCTCACCCGTATGGCAAGCAGCTCGAGCCCTTCCCGGGCACCACTCCTCTGGTGACTGTCCCTGAGCTCTCTGGTGCTGCTGTGCCTCCTGGGCTTTGTTGTGAATGGAAGACTTAGAATCTCTCCGCTCTCCGGTGTTGGCTGCTGGGCCTGGAATCCCTCACAACCTCGGACTCCGGTGTCCGCTCCTGGCGCTCTGCACTGGGGTGAGCTGGGGTGAGCCCGGTCACTGGCTCCACTCCCCAGGCCTACTCCTCTCCTTCCTAAGACCTTCTCCTACGGGTCCCTCACGCTGACTAGTCTCCATCCCGGGACGAGCCTTACTTTGCTCTTGTTCACAGGACCTCCTCACAGTCCTCCTAGGAGCTGAACTCTCTGACTTTCTGACTAACCCCGCCCCCAGGCCAGAATTTATAGGAACAATACAGAAATGGTGGTATTTAGATTACGAGCGCTATACAAGGACACTGCACTGATTAGTATTACCTTTAGGTCTTTATTGAATATTGACAAATGTGAGTCCTCGCCACAACATGTTTCAACGGTAATGCGTCTTCCTCAAGTGGAGAATTTATAGGGGAGCTCCCCTGAACTCGGGATTCACAGCTCCCCCTTCTGGGCTGGAGTTGAGAAGGTGTTGTGTGTGGTGACTTACCTGGTGTGGATACCTATCCTTGCTTCGAAGCACAACATGACCCCCCCAATGTCATTGTGGCAACCGGACTCTGGGGTGTCACATTTGATACCCATGTAAAGCCTCACGGACGCAGAGGGTCATGTGACGGAGAAGGTCGGCTGCAAGAACGGCGCAGTCTGTGCAGACGGAACCTATAGAAAGTAATAGCTTTTGTTTATAAATCTAAATCTGTAACATTCTTCCACTCTTTCGTAGCCTTTTCTGTTTCATTCATCATTCTTTTCAACACCTCTGCTTCTTGTCAGTGAATAGAGGCTGAAAATTCTGGAAGATCTCACAGAGAAGGGATTGTTACAATGTATCAGTTGTAGGCAGCCGTCTTATACATTGTAACAAATAGGACTGCAGAGAGATTGTGCTGCCATGTGTTTAGATTGTACGCAGGGGTTAGGTGCAGGGGTTGCAATCGCAGGCCCCGGAGCCTAGGGGGCCCCAAAAGTCCTTTTGGCCTATAGAAAAAGACTAATGCTATCAAAGATTTGTATTAATTGGGGCCCTGTTGAAGCTTTTGTATCGGGGCCCCTGAGCTTCACGTTACACCACTGATTGCATGATACATTGGAACAACACTTCAGCTCTGAGAGGCTTCTCAAGTATCTCATACAAAGAAGAAAACAATACAGGACTGGATGAAAAAAAATAGCATCGAATCAAGAAAATGTAACTTTATATAAAGATTATCTTGTTTAAGCTGAGATGCTGTATCTAAACTAATCATTTACACACACTGCTGAGATGCGGTATATTTCTATCATTGATTATACCTAGATGCTCTATCTTAGACGATCGTGTTATGCTGTCTCCTGAGCTGCTGTATCTAAGTTTATCATAGGATACAAGCTCTGCTGAGATACTGTTTATAAACCCATTATGTATGTTATTGTCTGCTGAGATGCTGTATCCAAGCCTCTCATGGGCTATACTGTCTGCTTAGACAGTGTATATAAACTATCATGAATCATACTGTCTGCTTAGATGCTGTCTCTTAGCCCATCATTGCTTTGATGTACATTGAGCTGCTGTATAAAATCTAATATTGTGATACAGTGTGCTGAGCTAGTGTAGCTAATCATATCATATGTGATACTCTTCGCTTAACCAATGTATCTAAGCCCGTCACATGTTATTAGCTGTAGCTAATCCAAGTAATACTGTCTGCTGAGCTGTGTATCTAATTAATGTGTGATATTAGCTGCTGTATCTAATCCTATGATGTGTGATACTCTCTGCTTAGCTTGTGTATCTACTCCTATCATGCATGATGCTGTCTGCTTAGCTGGTGTATCCAAGTCTATCATGTGTGATGCTGTATCTAAGCCTATCATGTCATTCAGTCTGCTGTGCTGGTGTATGTAACCCTATGTGACGCCATTGTATCTAAGCCTATGATGCGATACACCCTCATTCCAGCCCATGTTCCCGTTGTCTGACAGCGCCCCCTCTGGCCGTGTGACTTGGGGCCACACTTGACTCTGTGTCTTGTAGATAAGTGGTGAGCGTTGCCGCTGATCCCTGGCTCCAGCCCTAGTGATGATGGGCAGCTTTTGAACTGCTGTAAATGAGGCCAATCAAGATTACTTTCATTTCATTAATTCAAGAGCGCTCTTCTATTCCAGCTCGGCCGCTAATTCCTCTCTGGTCTTGAATTATTCCGTGCCCATTATGCACGGCTTTATTCTTCTTCTGCATACTGGGAGCCGTGATCAATGTCAGATGCCGGTGCTGGGGGCGCTGCTCTACAACCGGGGATATCGGACGCCCAGCAGTGGATAGAGGAGGCACTGAGAGATGACACACTGCTCTACAGCCAAAGTCATCCCTCCTTGGGGCATTACACAACTTCCCCAGACTCCAGAACACCCCAGAAGATCATGGCTTAAAGTGTCGGCACCTACAAATTGTTCCAGAAGATAAACTTTTTCCTTCCAGAAAATTATCACAAGTACACATATTTTGTCACACACTTGTTTATTTCTTTAGTGTTTATTGGAACAACACAAAAAACTGAAAAAAAAAGGCAAATTAGACATAATTTCCCACAAAACTCCAAAACTGGGCTGGACAAAATTATTGACACCTTTCCAAAATTGTGAGTAAACCTCTGTTTCCAGCATGTGATGCTCGTTCACACTCACCTGTGGCAAGTAACAGGATGGGCAATGTGAAAATCACACCTGAAACCAGATAAAAAGGGGAGAAGCTGACTTATTCTTTGCTTTGTGTGTGTGTCACACTAAACATGGGGAACAGAAAGAGAAGAGGGCGCAAGAACCAAAATTGCTTAATAGTATCAACAATCTCAAGGTTACAGTTTCATCTCCAGAAATCTTGATGTTCTTTGTCCACGGTGCGCAACATAATCAAGTTTACAACCCATGGCAGTGTAGCTAATCTCCCTGGATGAAAAAAATTGATCGGTTGCAAAGCAGGTTAGTCCAGGTAGTGGCTAAGCACCAATCAAGTTACCAAGAAATTCAACCTGTCCTGCAGGCTCAGGTGCCATCAGTGTCAGCATGACCTATCCGTCCACATGTGAATAAAATGAAACACTATGGAGAAGACCCAGGAAGAGCCAGAGATAGAAAAAAGCCAAAATGTACATGAGAAACCAAAATCCTTTGGGAAAGCGTCTTGTGGACAGATGAGACAAGATAGAGCTTTTTGGTAAAAAAAAATATAATTCTACTGTTTACTGAAAACTGGAAAAAAAAAAAGAGCACAGGACTACAGTCACATATGGAGGAGGACAGAGAAAAGAGCACAGGACCTACAGTCACATATGGGGGAGGTCATAGAAAAGAGCACAGGACCTACAGTCACATATGGGGGAGGTCAGAGAGGTTTTTTGTTTTGCCGCCTCTGGCACTGGGGGTTTTGACTGTTTCCAAGACATTATGAAATCTGATGATTACCACAGCATTTTAGGTGACAATGTAGAGTCCAGTGTCAGACAGCTGGGGGCGTCCTAGGTCAGGGGTTTCCAGCAGGACAATGACCCCAAACATCAAGAAGCCCCAAAAATGGAGACAAAGCGCTGGAGAGATCTGAAGTGGCAGCAATGAGTCCGGATCTAAATCCCATTGATCACCTGTGGAGAAATCTGAAGTGCCAGCAATGAATCCGGATCTAAATCCCATTGATCACCTGTGGAGAGATCTGAAGTGCCAGCAATGAGTCCGGATCTAAATCCCATTGATCACCAGTGGAGAGATCTGAAGTGCCAGCAATGAGTCCGGATCTAAATCCCATTGATCACCTGTGGAGAGATCTGAAGTGTCAGCAATGAGTCCAGATCTAAATCCCATTGATCACCTGTGGAGAGATCTGAAGTGCCAGCAATGAGTCCGGATCTAAATCCTATTGATCACCTGTGGAGAGATCTGAAGTGCCAGCAATGAGTCCGGATCTAAATCCCATTGATTACCTGTGGAGAGATCTGAAGTGTCAGCAATGAGTCCGGATCTAAATCCCATTGATCACCTGTGGAGAGATCTGAAGTGTCAGCAATGAGTCCTGATCTAAATCCTATTGATCACCTGTGGAGAGATCTGAAGTGTCAGCAATGAGTCCTGATCTAAATCCCATTGATCACCTGTGGAGAGATCTGAAGTGGCAGCAATGAGTCCGGATCTAAATCCCATTGATCACCTGTGGAGAGATCTGAAGTGTCAGCAATGAGTCTGGATCTAAATCCCATTGATCACCTGTGGAGAGATCTGAAGTGGCAGCAATGAGTCCGGATCTAAATCCCATTGATCACCTGTGGAGAGATCTGAAGTGGCAGCAATGAGTCCAGATCTAAATCCCATTGATCACCTGTGGAGAGATCTGAAGTGTCAGCAATGAGTCTGGATCTAAATCCCATTGATCACCTGTGGAGAGATCTGAAGTGGCAGCAATGAGTCCTGATCTAAATCCCATTGATCACCAGTGGAGAGATCTGAAGTGTCAGCAATGAGTCGGGATCTTAATCCCATTGATCACCTGTGGAGAGATCTGAAGTGTCAGCAATGAGTCCGGATCTAAATCCCATTGATCACCAGTGGAGAGATCTGAAGTGTCAGCAATGAGTCGGGATCTAAATCCCATTGATCACCTGTGGAGAGATCTGAAGTGTCAGCAATGAGTCCGGATCTAAATCCCATTGATCACCAGTGGAGAGATCTGAAGTGTCAGCAATGAATCCGGATCTAAATCCCATTGATCACCAGTGGAGAGATCTGAAGTGGCAGCAATGAGTCCGGATCTAAATCCCATTGATCACCAGTGGAGAGATCTGAAGTGGCAGCAATGAGTCTGGATCTAAATCCCATTGATCACCTGTGGAGAGATCTGAAGTGTCAGCAATGAGTCCGGATCTAAATCCCATTGATCACCTGTGGAGAGATCTGAAGTGTCAGCAATGAGTCTCGATCTAAATCCCATTGATCACCTGTGGAGAGATCTGAAGTGTCAGCAATGAGTCCAGATCTAAATCCCATTGATCACCTGTGGAGAGATCTGAAGTGGCAGCAATGAGTCCGGATCTAAATCCCATTGATCACCTGTGGAGAGATCTGAAGTGGCAGCAATGAGTCCAGATCTAAATCCCATTGATCACCTGTGGAGAGATCTGAAGTGGCAGCAATGAGTCCAGATCTAAATCCCATTAATCACCTGTGGAGAGATCTGAAGTGTCAGCAATGAGTCTCGATCTAAATCCCATTGATCACCAGTGAAGAGATCTGAAAATTGGGAGAAGACACCTCCAATATGAGAGACCGGGAGCAGATTATAAAGAAGAGAAACTCCAGGAGAAGAAGCTTGTGGAGGTTATAGGAAGAGACTGACTGCAGGGATTTATTACAGAGGGGGAAGCTGAATATTAAGGTGAGGGGGAGACTATTGTGTCCGGAGCATTACTGGGGTTTTGTATGAAATTCTGTCTAATTTGCCTTTTTTCTCTTTGTTTCTCTTATACACAGACAGAAAATAAACCTGTGTATAACAAAACCTGTAACTGTAATAATGTTCTAGGAGAAATGCGTCACTTTCTGTAACAATTTTGAGGTGTCATCACTTTCAGCCATGACTCTGTATCTCTGTCACTATGGTGGACCGTAGACTCACTGGTTTCCAGATTCCACATTATATGAAACATTGGGTGAGTGCGCTTTAAAGTGCTGATTTGGAAGGGGACACTAATACCCCTGTCCGGTCAGGGGTCCCCGATGGGCCCTTAGGTTACGGCTCCAGTGGTTCTTTGTACAGGGACACGTCCCTGTGTAGCCCACGGGCCGAGCTCCCACCATCACCTCCTCTGCCCGGCGTCTCATCCGCTCATTGATTATGATAATGCCGCTGTTATTCTGTAACCCAAATTCTTTAATTGGGAAAAAGCAGACTGTATCCTCTGAAGCCGCGTTCTGCCTCAGTAATGCTGTACGCCCCACAGAGGCGCCGGTGGAGGGTCACCCATCCTAACAGCTCGGAGGGGATATTTGATCATAAACTGAGCGTGTTAATGTGCCGCATGCGTCATTTTTACTGTCCCGCGTCCCTATTTTAAATGCATAAATGGCACATTAAACGTGGACCGAGAGAGCGGTGCGGCCATAAAACAGCTCTATTGCACCGACGGGGAGGGGGAAGACAGCGGCCTTAAAGGGACGTTCTATACAGACCAGAGGACTTTACTGGTAAACATTTATAGCTATTTTGATGCTTCTGTTACAGTTTCTTACCCCTCGGGGGCGTCCTGCTGCAGGGTATGGCTATGGAATGTGTGGTAGTCTCAACTACAGGGTATGGTTATGGGATGTGTGGTAGTCTCACCTGCAGGGTAATGTTATGGGATGTGTGGTGGTCTCACCTGCAAGATATGGTTATGGGATGTGTGGTAGTCTCACCTGCAGGATATGGTTATGGGATGTGTGGTGGTTTTACCTGCAGGATATGGTTATGGGGTGTGTGGTGGTCTCACCTGCTGCAGTGTATGGTTATGAAACGTGTGGTGGTCTCAGCTGCTGCAGGGTATGGCTATGAGACATGTCGATGTCTCACCTGCTACAAGCTATGGGACGAGTGGTGGTTTCACCTGCTGCAGGGTATGGCTGTGGAATGTTTGGTGGTCTCACCTGCTGCAGGCCATGGCCATGGGATGTGTGGTGGTCTCACCTGCTACAGGCGATAGTTATGGGATGTGAGGTGGTCTCACCTGCAGGGTATGGCTATGGGACAGTTGGTGGTCTCAGCTACTGTAGGGTATGGCTATGGGTCGTGTGGAGGTATCACCTGCTTAACATAAACATAAAATGACGACAATTGAATCATACAAGTACAGTAGGGCAGAGGACCCTGTCCACGAGGGCTCACAGTCTACAAGGGATGGGTGGGAGACAGTAGGAGGGGGAGAGATGAGGGTGATATGGTGCAGCGGATTAGGTCTCAGTGTGGGTTATAGGCTTGAAGGAAGAGGTGGGTCTTCAGGTTTTTCTTGAAGGTTCCCAGGGTAGTGGAGTGTCTGATGTGGTGGGGGAGAGAGTTCCAGAGTATGGCAGATGCACGAGAGAAGTCTTGTATGCGGTTGTGTGAGGAGGTAATGCAGGGGGAGAAGAAAAGGAGCTCTTGAGACGAGCGCAGATTGCGTGAGGGGAGGTATCAGGAGACCATGTCAGAGATGTATGGAGGGGACAGGTTGTGGATGGCCTTGTATGTCAGGGTTAGAGTTTTGCAGAGGGGGGAGACAGGTTGATGAGTCGGGCAGCGGAATTGAGGATGGTTCGGAGAGGTGCGAGAGAGGTAGTGGGGAGGCCAGTAAGCAGGAGGTTGCAGTAGTCGAAGCGGGAGATGATGAGGGCGTGGACGAGTGTTTTAGCAGTGTCTTGGTCAAGGAAAGAGTGGATTTGGGTAATGTTTTTGAGCTGGAGTCGTCAGGCGTGGCGAGGGCTTGGATGTGGGGCTTGAAGGAGAGGGAAGAGTCAAGGATTACCCCGAGGCACTTGGCGTGGGGGACGGGTGAGAGTGTGCAGTCATTTGCAGTGATGGATAGATTGGGAGGGGGGGAGAGCAACTTGGGGGGGGGGAGACAATGAATTCAGTTTTGTCCATGTTGAGCTTGAGGAAGCGGGCAGAGAACTAGGATGAGATGGCGGAGAGGCATTGCGGAATTTTGGATTGTAGGGAGGAGATGTCTGGGCCGGACAGGTAGAGCTGGGTGTCGTCGGCGTAGAGGTGGTTTTGGAGGCTGTGGGACTCAATGAGCTGGCCCAGGCTGAGGATGCAAATGGAGAAGAGTAGTGGCCCCAAGACTGAGCCTTGGGGAACTTCAACAGTTGGGGGGTAGGGCGAGGAGGAGGTGTGGGAGTGGGTGACACTGAAAGTACGGTCCGTTAGGTAGGAGGAGATCCAGGAGAAGGCTAGGTCAGTGATGCCAAGGGATTCTAAAATTTGAAGTAGGAGGGAGTGGTCGACTGTGTTTAAGGCAGCAGAGAGGTCGAGGAGGCGAAGGATGGAGTAGTGTCGCTTGCTCTTGGCAGTCAGTAGGTCGTTGGTGACTTTGGTTAGGGCTGTTTCGGTGGAGTGGTGGGCTCGGAAACCAGATTGTAGGCGGTCAAAGAGGGAGCAGAAGGAGAGGTGGGAGAACAGTTCGGAATAGACGTATTGTTCAAGTAATTTTGAGGCTAAGGGGAGGAGAGATATAGGGGGATAGTTGGAGACTGTTGCGGGGTCGAGGGAGGGTTTTTTGAGGATGGGTGTGATTAGGGCGTGTTTGAAGGGTGAGGGGAAGAGGTAGGTTAGGGCAGCGATGAGGACTGTGGTGAGGTTAGGGATGAGGTGGGAGGGGAGTGAGTCGAGGGCACAAGTGGTGAGGTGTGATTGTGCTAGAAGGGAGGAGAGGTGGTCTTCAGTCATGGGGGAGAACTACATTTGGGTGAGGGGGTTTGGACAAAGGGGGGGAGAGGGGATTGTGGATCGAAGCTTTGTCTGATTTTGTAGATCTTATCTTTTAAAAAGGCAGCAAAGTCATCGGCGGAGATGAGGGGAGAGGCACTACAATGCTTGAGAACTACGTCAGCACTACAATGGACAAGCACAGCAATGTCAGCACTACAATGGACAAGCACTACAATTAGCGAGCAATACTATGGGTGAGCACTATAATGGACAAGCACTGCAATGCTTGAGCACTACAATGGGCGAGCACTACAATATCAACACTACAATGTGTGAGCACTACATTGTCAGCACTACAATGACCAAACAATACAATGTCAGCACTACAATGCATGAGCACTACAATATCAACACTACAATTGTGTGAGCACTACATTGTCAGCACTGCAATGACCAAACGATACAATGTCAGCACTACAATGCATGAGCACTACAATATGCGAGCAGTGCAATGAGCAAGCACAACAATGCATCAGTGCTCTGTACTGGATGCTGAGTGTAATGGAAGTCAATGGGAAACTCAAGCATTTTTTCAGAGTCTCTACCAGAAAGCTGCTCAAGTTTCCCATTAACTTTCCATTATACTTGGTACATGATTTGCGCTCATCCGAGTGTCCGACCTGCTCGTTTCGAGTGCGTTGTAGTGCTCGCTCATCACTACTATAAACTCTTTCCATTTTGCAGTGATAAATGATGCAGATGGGAGGATTTTATTGTGAACTACTCTCTCCTGAGTACTAGGAGATGACAAACAGAGGGGGTGATCTCTATCAGCACATTATCATTGTCATTCTTTTTGACTAGATTGGGAGGGTACATGTATCATTCCATCTAACTGCTGTCTGGTGTCTTGGTGGGGTCAAAATTCCCTTATTGTTCGGGAGACCTACATTGATCTAATAATCCTCTATCCTGAAAATAGTATCGGGAGGATGAAAACCAATTGAGGATGACCCCAATTCTCCTCCAACAGGACAAAACTGTTACGAGTATCTTATGTGATTAGACTTGTGACAGCTTTGGATTTTAAATAAGTACGGTACTCTTTTGGACCAGCAAGTGTTAATGACCTTTTCCTGCTGGTAGCTCCTGGTTAGTTCATCTCAGCTGTAGGAGGATTGTGACCTGTCCCCCTCCCTTTAAATAGTCAAATGATCCATCACCTGATGCCGGTAATAGATTCATTCTATCCTGATCACCTTGGAGGAAGGAAGTTTGATGCAGCTACTGGAGTTCTGTTGCCTGCAGCCCTGGTGTTTGGCTTCAGCTCTGAAGTACTATATATCCTTTTGCTTTGTTTTCTTGTCGGTCTACCCTCCCCTGTGTTTTGTTACAATAGTAGTGACATTTAGTGCACTCATTGAGTTCTAAGGGATGAGTACCCAGCAGCTGGGCAGGGGTTACGTTCATGGTGGCTATGTCCAGTGCTGTGACCCTGATTCACATTGAAAAGGGAGAGGAAAAATAAAAGTAATAAGAAAATAAGTGTTTGTGATACCAGTTAGGATAATCAGCTAGATATGGCTGGCACTGCAGGAGATCCATGGGAGATAGAGTAGAAGTGGAGATGTTAAACCTTCCCAACTAGGGCTGGCTCCCAGTGGATGATGATAGAAGTAGTGGTAATGATGAGATACAGAGAGAAAGGAGGCACACAGTCAGTCTCATTGCTTTACCTTTTACTGAAGATGCGCATTCAGGTTTAGAGTATGCAGGCACCACTAGGCATGTGGTCTGGCCAGTCTGAGAAGAACCGTAGTCCGCTCTGCTGGGTCAGTATAGTGGCCTACCCACTGACTTGTCCTTTTTGTCGGTGTATAGGAGCCTTTGAGCTATCCTTTACACCAGAGGCCCCCAAATCCAGGCCTCAAGGGCCGCCAACAGTGCAGGTTTTCAGGACCTCCTTAGTACTGCACAGGGGTTGGAATCATCACCTGTGCAGATGATCACATTAGCACCTGTGCAATACTAAGGAAATCCTGAAAACCTGCACTGTTGGCGGCCCTTGAGGCCTGGAGTTGGGGACCTCTGCTTTACACCCTTTTAGTTGCTGTGGATAACTTGCAGCCAGGCTAGTAGTGTGGATTCTGTGGGTATCCTCATTCGGTGCAGTTAACTGATCCTATGTACTACACCTTCCCAGGAAGGTTCCACTTAAGTACCTTGTGAGCATGGAACTCACTAGCCTCCAGTTTCTGTCACTAGACCTTGGAAGCCTAGTAACCTAGGGCCTTGTACCCTGGCTTGCAGCTGGTCCCTCTGGAGAACTTCTCAGCTCCATCCAGACTGAACATCTCCCGTTCCCTAACTCAGCCTTACTATCCAGCTAACCCATGCCTCCAAAGCAGAGACTATCAAAGCCCAGTCTTTTAGTGCCCAGCCTCCTGGTTAGAGATCAGGTTGTGTTGGATGCTTTAGACTTCAAGCAGAGGGAACTCCAATTCTTCTCAGACATGGCATTACAAGCAATTGTGGTGAAATACCATTTGTGGCAGCCAGACCACAGTGGCGCCACACACACATCGGCCTTCACACCTATACAGGGTGGGTGGAGGAACACGGTCAGGGGAAAGACCAAATTAGGAATGAACGGATGCTGGTCTTGCATTACAAACAATTTTGAAGAAATACCATTTGTGGCAGCCAGACCACAGGGGCGCCACACACACATTGGCCTTCACACCTACGCTTGTGGCCAAAAGTATTGACACCCCTGCAATTCTGTCAGATAATACTCAGTTTCTTCCTGAAAATGATTGCAATCACAAATTCTTTGGTATTATTATCTTCATTTAATTTGTCTTCAATGAAAAAACACAAAAGAGAATGAAGCAAAAAGCAAAACATTGATCATTTCACACAAAAGTCCAAAAATGGGCCGGATAAAAGTATTGGCACCCTCAGGCTAATACTTGGTTGCACAACCTTTAGCCAAAATAACTGCGATCAACCGCTTCCAGTAACCATCAATGAGTTTCTTACAATGCTCTGCTGGAATTTTAGACCATTCTTCTTTGGCAAACTGCTCCAGGTCCCTGATATTTGAAGGGTGCCTTCTCCAAACTGCCATTTTTAGATCTTTCCACAGGTGTTCTATGGGATTCAGGTCTGGACTCATTGCTGGCCACCTTACAAGTCTCCAGTGCTTTCTCTCAAACCATTTTCTAGTGCTTTTTGAAGTGTGTTTTGGGTCATTGTCCTGCTGGAAGACCCATGACCTCTGAGGGAGACCCATCTTTCTCACACTGAGCTCTACATTATGCTGTAAAATTTGTTGGTAGTCTTCAGACTTCATAATGCCATGCACACGGTCAAGCAGTCGAGTGCCAGAGGCAGCAAAGCAACCCAAAACATTAGGGAACCTCTGCCATGTTTGACTGTAGGGACCGTGTTCTTTTCTTTGAATGCCTCTTTTTTTCTCCTGTAAACTCTATGTTGATGCCTTTGCCCAAAAAGCTCTACTTTTGTCTCATCTGACCAGAGAACATTCTTCCAAAACGTTTTAGGCTTTCTCAGGTAAGTTTTGGCAAACTCCAGTCTGGCTTTTTATGTCTCGGGGTAAGAAGTGGGGTCTTCCTGGTTCTCCTACCATATAGTCCCTTTTCATTCAGATGCCGACAGATAGTACGGGTTGACACTGCCGTACCCTCGGACTGCAGGGCAGCTTGAACTTGTTTGGATGTTAGTCGAGGTTCTTTATCCACCAACCGCACAATCTTGCGTTGAAATCTCTCGGCAATTTTTCTTTTCCGTCCACATCTAGGGAGGTTAGCCACAGTGCCATGGGCTTTAAACTTCTTGATGACACTGCGCACGGTAGACACAGGAACATTCAGGTCTTTGGAGATGGACTTGTAGCCTTGAGATTGCTCATGATTCCTCACAATTTGATTTCTCAAGTCCTCAGACAGTTCTTTGGTCTTCTTTCTTTTCTCCATGATCAATGTGGTACACACAAGGACACAGGACACAGGTTGAGTCAACTTTAATCCATGTCAACTGGCTGCAAGTGTGATTTAGTTATTGCCAACACCTGTTAGGTGCCACAGGTAAGTTACAGGTGCTGTTAATTACACAAATTAGAGAAGCATCACATGATTTTTCTAACAGTCCAATTACTTTTTGGGTGTGGAATTAGATCCATTTGGCTTTAGGACAATTCTTTTTGTGTTTTTTCATTGAAGACAAATTAAATGAAGATAATAATACCAAAAAATTTGTGATTGCAATCATTTTCAGGAAGAAACTGAGTATTATCTACAGAATTGGCAGGGGTGTCAATACTTTTGGCCACAACTGTATACAGGGTGAGTGGAGGAACAGGGTGAGAGGAAGGACCCGCTTAGGGATGTTAGGGGAGCTCAGGGGCCATCAGGATCTGGTGGGGGCTCGATTTTGCTCTTGCCCCTTCCCCCTGTTTCTATCCATCAATACAAACAATCCCGTAGCTCATCTCTTCGTAGTGGCGCCGTCGGACCCTGTAATTTCTGCTCGTCTTTGTTTATCACCCATGAATGGAGCAGTGATTGATATTAGTGAGCGGGATATGGTTAGTTACTGCGGAGCTGCCCAGGGTTAGCGGGAACCTAATGTAGCGTCATCTGGCCTCACATTACAGCTGATGGGCGCTCGCTGACAGTACCGGCGTCTGATGAATCGCGTCGCTCCTCGTAAACAGCTGAACTCCTTCCGTTTGGGTGATTAAGATGCTTCTTTTTTTCTTCTCATTTTGTCAAAAGCAAAATTAAAAATTGTTTCTGACGTGAAATTAAAAATGAAAAGAAGCAAACTGAGAATGAATTGTATCGGAGGCGTCAGGTGTCAGATGTATGGTCGCACATGGGGGTCTCGCCTGGACGAGGGAGGGGGGCTCATGTCTTACCCACATGTGGAGGAAGCCATACTGAGAATGTGGGCAGTGATGCACTTTGGGCAGGGAAACTATTCACATACCCCAATCCTCACTGCACTAGACCACCAGGACCTATATACAGTTAACTCTTTACATTTCCGAGACCACCGGGAATTTCACAGTTAACCCTTTCACTGCAAAAGACCAACATGAATTTAGAGTTAACCTTTCCACTGTCCTAAACCACCAGGGCATTCACAGTTAACCCTCTAACTTAGCCCACCAGGGGATATACAGTTAACCCTCTCACTTCTGTAGACTACTAGGAAATCTACAATTAACCCTTTCACTACCCTATGACAGTGGGGAGTTTACGGTTAACCCTTTCCATGCCCTACCAAAGAATTTCCACTTCCTGATGAACCAGCAACCAGAGCACTTGTGAGCTTTGGTAACAATTTCACTACCCTAGACCACCAGGGAGTTTGATTAACTCTGTCACCACAATATAACCTTACAATAACCCTTTCACTACCCTAGACCACCAGGGAGTTTGATTAACTGTCACCACAATATAATCTTACAATAACCCTTTCACTACCCTAGACCACCAGGGAGTTTGATTAACCCTGTCACCACAATATAATCTTACAGTAACCCTTCACTACCCTAGACCACCAGGAGTTTGATTAACCTGTCACCACAATATAACCTTACATAACCCTTTCACTACCCTAGACCACCAGGGAGTTTGATTAACTGTCACCACAATATAACTTACAATAACCCTTTCACTACCCTAGACCACCAGGGAGTTTGATTAACTCTGTCACCACAATATAATCTTACAGTAACCCTCTCACTACCCTAGACCACCAGGGAGTTTATGATTAACCCTGTCACCACAATATAATCTTACAATAACCCTTCACTACCCTAGACCACCAGGGAGTTTGATTAACCCTGTCACCACAATATAATCTTACAGTAACCCTTTTCACTACCCTAGACCACCAGGGAGTTTGATTAACCCTGTCACCACAATATAACTTACATAACCCTTCACTACCCTAGACCACCAGGAGTTTGATTAACCCTGTCACCACAATATAACCTTACAGTAACCCTCTCACTACCCTAGACCACCAGGGAGTTTGATTAACCCTGTCACCACAATATAATCTTACAATAACCCTTTCACTACCCTAGACCACCAGGGAGTTTGATTAACCTGTCACCACAATATAACCTTACAGTAACCCTTTCACTACCCTAGACCACCAGGGAGTTTGATTAACCTGTCACCACAATATAATCTTACATAACCCTTTCACTACCCTAGACCACCAGGGAGTTTTATTAACCCTGTCACCACAATATAATCTTACAATAACCCTCTCACTACCCTAGACCACCAGGGAGTTTATGATTAACCCTGTTGTCACCACAATATAATCTTACAATAACCCTTTCACTACCCTAGACCACCAGGGAGTTTATGATTAACCCTGTTGTCACCACAATATAATCTTACAATAACCCTTTCACTACCCTAGACCACCAGGGAGTTTATGATTAACCCTGTCACCACAATATAATCTTACAATAACCCTCTCACTACCCTAGACCACCAGGGAGTTTATGATTAACCCTGTCACCACAATATAATCTTACAATAACCCTCTCACTACCCTAGACCACCAGGGAGTTTATGATTAACCCTGTCACCACAATATAATCTTACAATAACCCTCTCACTACCCTAGACCACCAGGGAGTTTGATTAACCCTTTCACCACCACAAGATACTGTTACAATAACCCTTTGCACTGCCCCAGACTGCCAGGGAATTTGCAGTTAACACTTTAATTGCCGTGGACCACAAGCAAGGTTTTGGTTAAACCTCTCATTCTCACAGGTTCTCCAGTGAGTATATGGTTAATTCTTTCACTGCTTTAGAGTTTAAATAATTTAGTTAAACTTTTCCTTGCTCTAGACCACCAGGGCTTTTATACTTTAACAATTTCTCAGGGATGTTGGGGATTTGCAGAGGATCTCCCCAGCTCTCTACTAGCTACACGTGTTAATAAATCAGACATACGGTACATACAGGAGACCAAACTGTTCTTCCAAATTGGGTCAGGTGCCCGGAGAGCGGCGGCTGCGGACCACGATGGTGATTGAGTCCGGTCTGCCAGGATAGATTATGTGTAATAAGGCTCTGGTGTAACCGGCTGTCCGGTTGCTCATGATGAACCCGGGATCGTCTTATATTGATAGTCCAGGATCCTGTAATTACAGCTGCTTTCTCTTGTGTGAATTAACATTTATTACCTTAATGTGGAGGGGGATTTTTTTTTATTGGAGCAACCACCAGGGGGGTAACTATAACAGGTGCAGGGGTGCACTCGTACTGGGGCCCTGGACTATAGAAAAAGACTTATGATATTAAAGATTTGCAACAATTGGAGCTTTCGCATCGGGGCCCATGAGCTTCAAGTTACACCATTGGCAACCACCGTCCTGTAACTAGTGAGTGGGCCTCAATGAGGTGCGGGGGTCACTCATACAGTATGTGACTGCAGTTATGGATGTTATGTGCCCTTCTTTGTTCTTGGGTGAATTGGGTAAAAGCACAGTCACTTGTTGTAACCAACTATAGGCAACAAAACAAGGGCAGGAGCATCTCATTATTGCCTATAGGCAACAGCATTGACTTTTCTTGAACCTATTCAGCTGACTCACCGTAGCCGGGGGTACACGTCGCGGGCGTTGTTTCTCCTCCAGTCACGGAACCGCGCCTGCGGCTGTGAGGCCCGGTGGTCCAGATCAATAGGGGAATGGCGGAACAGTAGGGGTGATTTGTCTTCGTGACGCCACCTGCGGGTGTTCTGGTAACTTTACCAGCGCTGTTCGGGTTTCCGGGGGATGTTATACAGCGAGATGGAACGCTCCCCACAGGATGAGCGGGAATCCCCGGAGCCGGGAGCTGCGCAAGATGTTGTGAGGCAGCTGCGGTAATGCTGCTATTAGGCCAGGATTCAGACACAGACACGCCAAAGTCTTTTAAGTACCTTTTACTGGTGATATTCAGGTACGCCAGACCGGGTTCGTGAAGTTTAGCAATCCTGGAGGTTCACAGCAAGCAGTTGTGTAGGCTTCCTTCTCTCTATACATCTGGTGCTAAGGTCGGGTGGATGTGGAATCCATCCGGACCGGGCAGTGTGTTCAATAGAACGGATTTCACCTGGTTGTCAGCACTGAGGGCACTGTAAAAGGGCGATGATAATTCTACCTTCTTCCCTGGGCTCTCGTTGGTAGGTGCGACAGGTGAACAGGGGGTTAGACTCCCTGTGAGGTATGCTGGTTCTCTGTGATGGCTATGTAGCTTCTACAGCTTCGGTTCCAGTAACCGGTTATTAAGGGAGAGAGTTATGATCACTCTGGTGTCCCTGAGAGGTGCTTCTCCTTGTCCTCTTATCCCAATTGCAGGGATCTCCACTTGCTAACAGGCTGGTTGGGCCTAGTGTGTTCCTCATAGGATGGAGGTTTCACACAGGCTGGCAGCTATTGTAGCGTCTACCACACTCTGGTGTTTCTCCCTCCAAGACTCTATTTATAGGGGGAACTGGTTCAAAGTGACCAGTGGAGCTCCCCCTAGAGGCTCGGGGTGAAACCAGGTGTTCTAAGTGTTGTTGTTGTGTTTGGTGTTTTGTGAGCTTTGCTTTGCTGTTAATACTCCATTCATGCCCTAAGGATTTCTGTGGTGCCCAACAGGTGCCAGGGTGCCACACAGCCACTACAGGGTCAATGTTGATCCACAGTATGATCCTCTGGATCTGGTATTACCTGGAAGCCATCAGCAAGTAGGTTGGAAGGGTCCAGACTAGAATGCAGTAACATAACAGTGAGATGTCCAGTGTTTTCTTAGAGGACTGAGATGCAATAATAAATGTAGCCTCAGTAACAATCTCATACAACCAGATTATAGGCTGAGACTTTAAAGCGAACCTGTCACCCCCCCCCGGGCATCAAAAGCTCTAATAGCCACCTTCTGCAGCACTAAGGCTGCATTCTGAGAAGGTGCCTATAGGCTTTTGATGCCCTTTCTAGTATGAAATATTAAGTTAGGTAAATGCTCACTCTTCAGAAGATCGAAGACCGGGAGGCGGGGTTTCACGCTCCTCCGGCCCGCCCCCTCTTGTCAATCATTGTGCGCGCCTGCTGCTGTCTCCCCTCAGTGTGGAAAATGAACGCGCGTCTCCATTCTCCTGTATGGAGCCGCGCATGCGCTGTGCGCCCGGTGTCCAGGAAGTCGACACCGGGCGCACAGCGCATGCGCGGCTCCGTGCATGAGAACGGAGACGCGCGTTCATTTTCCACACTGAGGGGAGACAGCAGCAGGCGCGCACAATGATTGACAAGAGGGGGCGGGCCGGAGGAGCGTGAAACCCCGCCTCCCGGTCTTCGATCTTCTGAAGAGTGAGCATTTACCTAACTTAATATTTCATACTAGAAAGGGCATGAAAAGCCTATAGGCACCTTCTCAGAATGCAGCCTTAGTGCTGCAGAAGGTGGCTATTAGAGCTTTTGATGCCCGGGGGGGGTGACAGGTTCGCTTTAAGTTTAAGATCCACTTTCTCGAGCGCTCAGTGTATGAGAACGCCTTCCTATCGGCAGGTCATCAGGGCTGCATGAAGGGGGGTGGCTGACTGTTCACTGAAGTAGCCAAGCCAGACCCCTTCTCTTTCTGTGTATTGATGGTGACAGAGAGAGGACTTAGCTATTCAAAGCTATTTTAAATGGTTAGACATATTTACAACTGGTTACTTCTATAGAGAAAGGGGGCTGGTTTAGCTAGTTATATAGGCAGTGGATTTTTTTTATGGCTGCCCAGCTGCAGTCATTAACTCTGACTTCAACCAATTAGGAAATACTGCAGTCTATATGAATCCTCTGTGTGCTTCTGCTGGTTGCCAGATATATTCCTTGGTTCACTTGTTATTATCCTGCTTTGTATTACTGATTTTCCGGATTGACCTTTGCTTGATTTTGTACTATTCCCCAGCTTAATGATTTTGTACTTTTCTGACCTCTCAGATTTGAACCTTCTTGGCGACTTTTCTATTCCTGGACTGCCACCCATCTATTGGCAGCAGCCCCCTGGACCTTGTAGTAAAACCAGATCCCTGTATAGGGGTAAATGGTGTCTAGGTATCTCGGGGTTCTGCCTGATGGTGCTGTTTGTATTTAGGCTGTCCGGGATTCCTCTTTTTACCTGTAACTTGGACGGACGTGACAGCTGTGTTCTATAGAAATCATGGACACAAACCATGCATGCAGTGACCAACTTGTCCACGGAGAAAAAATGGACATCTGCACCTCCTCATTGAATAACTTTGGTCTGAATTTTTATGGATGGATAGCACTCAGAACATTGGACCGAACTCAAGTGCCATCCAAGTTTGGTCTGATTTTTTTCATTGACCCAAAG
Organism: Allobates femoralis; assembly: GCA_033576535.1. Taxonomy (NCBI): domain Eukaryota; kingdom Metazoa; phylum Chordata; class Amphibia; order Anura; family Aromobatidae; genus Allobates; species Allobates femoralis. Next base: position 118,533,285 of record JARQOC010000010.1, read on the forward strand.
ACTTGAATGGCTGTTGTCACATCCTCAGAGTTCTGCTTCTGCAACTTCCTTGTCTACCACCAGGCGCCGCTGCATTAATTCCAAAAGTGGGGCTGTTGATGTAGTAGATGGATGTGGATGTGTTGTATGGCTGCCCAGCTGCAGTCATTAACTCTGTCTTCAGCCAATTGGGAACTACTGCAGTCTATTTGAATCCTCTGTGTGCTCCTGCTTTTTTTTGAAGGATAGCACTCAGACCGAAATCATGGTCATCAGCACGGGCCCTCCCTAATACAGAGGAGGGAAAAACAAACAAAAGTGCAAAAATGAAAATCGGCTAATGGTTGGATGGGATTAAGTGGACAACTTCTTTGAGTACAGTCTAATAATTATTAATTGTATTAAAGTCAATACAAACCGTAATAATAAAAACAATATAAATATTACTCATAAAATATTACAAAAGTATCATTTGGACTCATAACATGATACGGTATCAATTCTATAAAATCAAAACAGTTAAAACATAATAATAAACAATAACCTTCTAACCAGGCAACGCACTACTTTATATACCCCCTTCCTTGTGGGCTGGCTTCATTTTACACACACAAAATATTACATATGTATCTTATGGAATCATAACATGATATCAATTCTATACAATAACAGTTAAAACACAATGATATACATATACAATAACCTTCTAACCAGGAAACATTCTACTTTATATACCCCCTTCCTTGTGGACCGGCTTCATTTTACACATATAAAACATTAAAAATGTATCATTCGGAATCATAACATGATATCAGTTCTATACAATAACCGTTAAAACATAATAAAAAACAATAATAAAACCAGATAATTAACTTTGTGTAGCTAAATGACTCTACCTTGAAATAACATTCTCTCCTCATACATCAGGCAGCTGTAATATAGAAATTACATCGTTCTTGGGCGTGAGATAATTAGCATTTGTGATTACATGTAGAATACCTGCGCTGCATTTTTTCTAGAAAAAAAAAAAAAGCAAAAAATTTCAAAAAAATAATAAAAAAAATCCTCCTTTTAATTAACTGATAAACTATTAATCACATTTTTGCAATGTTAGGTGACACATTATTCATTCAGATGGGACGCCGGTGAACTTCCACTAATCACATCTGATTTGCCCACATAGACTTGATTGAAACACATATACGGAGAGGAACGCGTCGGCTTTGTCGCTAATCTTCAGAGTCTGCTGCTGAGTTAATAAGGGCAATTTCCCCCCCTCCCCTTTAAATGAGACCACCATTCCTTAATCTGCATATCAAAATCAAGAGGAAGGTAATTGCAAAACACATATTCCTGAAATCTAATCACTATACAACTTTAGGGTATTTTATTGAAGCATGTGAAATTATGGACAGAATATTAATGACTGGAGCTAATCAAACCCAATTAATGATTTCTAACAATAGTCACATAAATATACGAGTCAGGTATCCAAATGCCAGGAAGGAGTTAACCCCACAAATGCCAGCATAGGCTTAATGCAAAATTGATATATGGAAAAGACAAACATTTGCCCAAAATCTCTTCTATGGTATATTCAGAGGTGCACCACATATAAGTAGAGAGGGGTACCATGAGACCTCTTGTGGCATCATCAGTCAATATCCTATGTGTGGTGGTAGTTACTGCAAAAACTTGGGTCCACTTACAGGAGTATAGACAATGGGGAAGTCAGGTAAACCAGGTCAGGTTCTAGGAGAGCTAATAATATTCAGGGAGTAGATGGACAGTTGTGGCACCCCAGGGTCAAAGTGCCACAGTGTCATCACTGCCCCCAGGTAATGGTGTCACCAGAGAGCAACAAAGGGTATTCTCATCAGGCAACACACACACAACACCAACACCTCCAAGCCAGAAGGGGGAGACCAATCCTGGGTTCAGGGTGAGTTCCCCTATATATTCTGGTCTGGAGAGGAGAAAGTTCAGTGCAGTACGGAGCAGTACTGTGAAGAGTGCAATTCCTGGGAGGACTGTGAAGCAGACCTAGGTGTAAAAGAGCTGTGCTTAGCTCATCCCAAGGTCCACTGACTAACACCAGGCCTAATGCCCCGGTCACACATAACGAGATTGTTAGCGAGATCGTTGTAACGTCACAGGTTTTGTGACATAACCGCGATCTCGTTATGTGTGACACTTAGCAGCGATCAGGCCCCTGCTGTGACATCGCTCATCGTTACAAAGTGCTCTGGGTCATTTTTTGGTCGTTGCGCTCCCGCTGGGAAGGCTGCATCGCTGTGTTTGAAAGGGGCAACGACCAACCATCTCAATACTACGCCCGAGAGTGACAATTCCCAACGACCTCTGTATCATTCCGGATCGTATAATTTTCGGGATCGCTGGTGCGTCGTTGTGTGTGACGGGAGCTTAAGGCTAGGGTCTGAGGAAAGGAGAGGAAGAAACACACCTGGAGGTTGAGCAGCACCTTGCTTTCCCCAAAGAACAAGCGCATAGAATGAACACCGGAGTCAAAGACTGTGCAGGGTCACACATCCCAGCAGTCAATACTGGAAGGTGGGGGTTCCAGATTCCCAGCCACACTGTACCAAAAACACAGCAACACATAGACTTCAGCAACACTGACTCCCAGTTGCAGGGTAGAGAAAGTGAAGGACTCGAGTTGCCTGTTATACTGGTACCCCACAGGAAGAGACAGGGCCGGCAGCCTAGCTTAAGCAACTGCAGGAGCCAAATTACAAATGCAGCAAGGGAGCCAAAAGACCCGGCCGGGCAGGGCCGGACTGGGACCAAAAAGCAGCCCTGGAAAACAAGCCCCACCAGCCCACATACTATAACACCCATCAGCCTCGATCAGTGAAATTTGCTTTTACGTTGTCATGACCTCATCACTTTTGCAGGCTGCTTTCACATCAGCGGTAAACTGATGTTTGCGGCCAATCCAGCAGGTGGCACCGCATCTGCCGGATCAGCCGACTTGCAGCCCAGATGCGGCAAGCCCCATGCATTGTGTACGGCAAGTGCTGTTCTGCCAGGTGCGGCAGATCCGCCACTTGCGGCGGCGCAAAAACCCCCCACCACTTACAGCCACGTTTCTTGGGATCGTGGGGTCCCAGTGGTCAGATCCAGAGCGAAGGGCGTCACCATCTATACAGAAGAGAAGTGATGACTTCCAAATTGGGGATAATTAATTTAAACAACAGTTATATGCTGAAAATCAAAGTCCAATACCCCCTCTGACAACAGAGCAGGAGAAGTGGTACTGTGCAGTGTATACATACAGAATAATACAGATACTGAGGATTACACCCAGTATACAGGACAGGAGATATGTACTGTGCAGTGTATATATTCAGAATAATACAGATACTGAGGATTACACCCAGTATACAGGACAGGAGAAGTGGTGCTGTGCAGTGTATATATACAGAATAATACAGATACTGAGGATTACACCCAGGATACAGGACAGGAGAAGTGGTACTGTGCAGTGTATATATACAGAATAATACAGATTTTGAGGATTACACCCAGTATACAGGACAGGAGAAGTGGTACTGTGCAGTGTATATATACAGAATAATACAGATACTGAGGATTACACCCAGTATACAGGACAGGAGAAGTGGTACTGTGCAGTGTATATATACAGAATAATACAGATACTGTGGATTACACCCAGTATACAGGACAGGAGAAGGGGTACTGTGCAGTGTATATATACAGAACACAGATACTGAAGATTACACTCAGTAGACAGGAGAATTATACCCAGCATACCCAGGAGGCTGTGCTTTATAGATAGCCTGATCCTAAAGATGGGGAAAGATGAAAGGTGGAGGCAAAAAGTCCAGTGCTAGGCGCAGAGAGAACAGAATTCATGGAGACACCGGGAAGAACACAAAGAGAACTCTCAGGAAAATTTTCTGTTGCTGCACATTACAGACTGCGGGCCGTATACACAACACAGACTGTCCGCAGTGTACACACTAGAAGCTGCCTGATGTATACACGTTACACAGTGCGGACTCTGGGCACGCTACACGCTGCAGACTCTGGGCACGTTACACGCTGCAATCTCTGCGCACATTACACGCTGCGGACTCTGGGCTCGTTACACGCTGCGGACTCTGGGCTCGTTACACGATTGTGGACTCTGGGCTCGTTACATGCTGCGGACTCTGGGCATGTTACACGGTGTGGACTCGGCTCGTTACACGCTGTGGACTCTGGGCTCGTTACATGCTGTGGACTCTGGGCACGTTACACGCTGTGGACTCTGGGCACGTTACACGCTGTGGACTCTGGGCACGTTACACGCTGTGGACTCTGGGCTCGTTACACGCTGCGGACTCTGGGCTTGTTACACGCTGTGGACTCTGGGCTCGTTACACGCTGTGGACTCTGGGTTCGTTACACGCTGTGGACTCTGGGCACATCTGAGACTGTTGGTTATATCTTGCATACACAGCACTATACTGTATATACAGGTCTACACTAAATATACACAGTATATAGGCACACTAGTACAGCATGTAGTGTGGACCTGTATATACTGTATAGTGTTGTGTAGAGACAGAGAGACACACAGACAGACACTGTCAAACACACAGATAGAGACACTCAGACAGACAGAACAACACTCAGAAAGACACACACAGACATGATACTCACATATACCAGTAGGACCTGTGAGGATGTCATATGGAGGGGAGGCATCAGGGGTCACATAATCATCTCAGAGAGAGATCAGGAAAGTGATGAAGATGGTGGGAGGGCTTGGGACCTGCCCCTGTCATCCTGATTGCTGAGAGAAGGGCACTGCTTTGGGGAAACGGCCCCGCTCCCTTCGTGTCCGTGGCCCCGCCCCCTGCATGCCGTGGCCGCTCGGTGACAGATTTAAAGCAATGCTGAGGCTGGAGGAGCGGGCGGCCCACCCGCACCCCACAAGTGGGCGGCCCATAGGGAAAAGTCCCGCCCCTCCCGCCTGTCAGTCCGGGCCTGCGGCCGGGTGAGAATAACCCCAAGTTGCTCTCCAGACTCCGTGGACAGCTTTTATCATCTGCTCTAGTAAAAGGAACTGAGAAAACTACAACAGTGAGTCTGCCTGTTAATTGCGCCAGTTGCCTATAATCCACAGCAGAGACTTCCACCTGCAGAGCCGCCGACTACCAGGACAACAAGCACTGCTGGAGAAGCTGAAGCGACAAAGTAAGTGAACTGCACCGAACACAATCCCTTACCAAGCTCATCCATTACTACTACACCTGCCCTGGGGAGCCTCAGCCTACCCGATGAGGGCTTACCATCCATGAGTCGACAGGGTAGGGGGTACTCGGATACCGGGACAGGTTGTTACCTCGGTGGGGGATCACGGCTGATCGGTTCCCGGTTCTGTGTCCTGGACTCTCAATGGCGGGGATGGTGGCGGATGATGATGATGGATGGGGGAATGGTAACGTGACGCCACCTGTGGTACCTGGTAACGTGGATACCAGTGCTGCGGCCGGCCGCTGAGGTGATTGAGGTGCAGCTCAGAGTAGTACAGCTCCCCACAGGTGGAGCTTTACCTCAGGGCAGCGGGGGTGGATGTGGGGAGTAGTAGTCCTCACTGTTTTGATGCTGTAGGAGCCCTCCGGGCGGCAGAGAAAAGGAGCACAGACACCAGATCAGCTCAAGAAGTTCTTTACTGGCACCAGGTAGAAATCGGGTACACAGTACAGTCCCGTTTAACGGGGACGTAGCCACAGTTTTTTTAGGTGTCTTTGCAGAGTCTGTCGGTGGCCCATTTTGTAATAGCTTGCTGGGTCTGGTTTCCTCTTTACCTCTCTTTAACCACACTGAAGAGCCCTTTCGCCAGCCTCTGGTCTGCTACTGTTAGGTACAGTCGGTTCCTTACCGGTACGGACGGGAGCGACAGAAGAGTAATCCTCCCGCCACCGGAATTTGATCCTTTTCCTAAAGTGTCCTGGACTCAATTTGGAACTGAGGTAGGGATTCAGTCTGTGGCGCTATGGCTCCCTTTTGTTGGTCCCACAGCTTGTCGGTTTGCAATCAGGGATAGATCGACTGCCTCGGCTCCGGTATGCCGTTGTCGACCCCAGACTCCCCAGCCAGCTCCAACCGGACCTGGTTTGTCTCCTCCAGTGTCTGGGTCACCTATTTCCAAAGAGGTGCCCTCCTGTCAGAAACGCAGTCTCCTGACGTCCGTCCTCCTGCTCACTCACTTGCTGACTGACTCTAACTGTCACTCAATGTCACTCAAGTCTCCCGCTCTACTCTAGGCTCCACCCCCTGGGACCTACTGAATATACAGTCCCCTATCCTAAGGTGGCCTAGTGTATGAGTGCTTATGACAGACTCTGCAAGAACCCCATATCCATGACTACGGAGGTACTACACCTTCTGTTTGGGGTGCAGTACCTCCCTGTGGCGCCTTCCTATAGGGTCGCCACAATCCACACTGCCCCAAGTCACCGTCCCCAGCAGGAATACGGCAGCAGTGGTTCTACTAACCATATACCCCGTGTGGTGTCACGACAAATCTCCCTGTAAATACTCCCTTTACTTGCCACATCTGGGATGACTGGACTGGGCCTGTCACCCTGACATCCCCCGTGAGACAGTATAGACCTGGTCTTGAGTACCCCGGTCCCTAGTGTGAGACACAGTTATGCAACGGTCCAGGGTCAAATTTCCAAGAGAGCTCATAGTATTCAGCGAGTAGGTAGACCTACTCATGTATCGGTTTAAGGTCAGGTTTCCAGGAGAGCTCGTAGCATTCAGGGAGTAGACAGAGACTTATTCATTCATCGGTCCAGGGTCAGGTTTTCTAGGAGAGCTTGCAGTATTCAGGGAGTAGATATAGACATAGTCATGCATCGGTCCAAGGTTAGGTTTCCAGGAGAGCTCGTAGTATTTAAGGATTAGATAGAGATGTAGTCATGTAATCAGTCCAGGATCTGGTTTTACAGTAGATTACTAAAAGGATTTAGGAATTAAATAGAGGCACATACAGGTCTCGGTTCAGGGGTCAAAATACCAGAAGAATCTTAATAAGTACAGGGAACAGGCAAAAAAGTAATTAACAGTCCAGATTACAGAGGTCAGAGCAGACACAGGAGAGTAGGCCACACAGAACTTCAGGCAAAATGTACGACTGGCAGCATTCTGGGAGAGGCTGCTCAGCTAAGTAACAGCAATCACTGGAAACTGAAACACCTGAGCAACTCAGCACCTCCCAGAAAGAGAATGGAGGACTGCTCTGAAGATCAAGCATAATGACAGTTCAGCACCCCCAGGTATCAGTAACAGCATAATCACTGTAGCATCCTATACATGCTGTGTTGAGGGATTGTGGCACTATTTTTGCAAAGTATCCAGCCATCCAGGTCGCTCTAGAGAACATGTAGTATTATGTGGTGAACATTTGGTGATGCCTACAGTCTACCAGAACTTCAGGCAAGTGGCTCTCCGCTTTGACTATTATCAGAGTACCTCCATGTATGATGCCTGTATACTCCAATCTTGCATATCTACTTACATAATTGCAAAGTGATGTCCGTTATCCACTTCCACCCGGTTGTTCCCGTATCACGCGCTGGCGGCAGCTATGTGGGTGTGCAAATATGGAGCTCACTGGCAGAACTGCCACATTCCGCAGTACCACCAGCAATGCTTCAGCCACCCACAACTGCTGCCACCCAAAACCGCCACCACCTGAAACCACAACCATCGTCCCCCGTAGCCCACCTGAGTAAGTGCACCTGCATATACCCAGTGCGCATGCGCACTTACTCAAGTGGCCACCATCTTTAGAGAGCTGAGTATACAAAGATGGTGGCGGCACGACCCAGTGCGCGTGTGTCCACTTATTCACACGGCCACCATCTTTGGACACCACAGGGGGCAGAGAGAATGCACTGGGGGAGAGAAGGAGCTTACAGCTCAAAGGAGAGGGCACAGAGGGGAGAAGACAGCAAAGGACGGGAGAGAGACCGCACACGAGGGTAGACAGCTCAAAGGAGAGAGCACATGAGGGGAGAAGACAGCACTTGGGAGAGAGACTGCATACAGGGGGAGAGCGCACATGGAGAAGACAGCACATGGGGAGAGAGACAGCTGCTGCCTCCAGCACCACAGAACCCGCCCCCCATTGTGATGTCACTGCATTTCCAATGCGAAGATAGCATGCTGATATCGAAATGCGTTGTGAAGCATAACATTTTTTAATAAAGGTTAGTCACCTTACTTAATGATTAATATCTCCCTTTGTCCTAGCGCTCCTTAGACCGCTCTAATTATTCCTTCTACATCTAGTATAGGACATATTGGCAGTTACTTGTTGGGACTTCATTCTTTGACTCCATAATTACTATAACAAAGGGGCCACAGTGAGCTTGACCCTGCAACCCTGTCACTTTGTCTCTCTAATTTGTTCATTTGGTTTTGCCATTTCATTCTCTTCTTGCTTTTTCCTCCTTCCCCGAATGGCATATAAAATATATAAAAAATATATCTCACACTCTGATTGCAGTAAAAAGTAAATTGCTTGACAAGAAAAATAACGTTTCAGTCTATAACTCACACCTTCATCAGCTAGTTTCTATTGTTTGTAGTTCTACTCTGATGAAGGTCTGAGTTATGAGTGAAACTTTTTTTTGCTTGGATTGCGATTACCAATAAATGAAAGGATTTACTTTTAACAGCAATTAGAATGTAAGATTAATGTTTTATATACTTTAAGGAGGGCTATCCTATCTTAGTACCCCCTCTTTTTTCCTGATGGAGTGATGTGTGCTTATTTCTTCCCCGAAAGACATAGGCACCACTAGCTTTGTATTGATTGGTCAGGAGTTTTTCGGAGTCCGTAAGGGGCTGTTAATATTGACTGTTCTGATAGGTTGCTGTCACGTACCCACTTCTCAATACGTGATTTGGGGTGCGCCTGCAAGGGTTAATTTGTCTCCTCTCAATCTAATGCTCAACCCTTGTTTTAGGCTAAAAAGTGAGCAAAAATCACACCCGACACAGACCACACACACCCAGCTTCACAACATGCTGCCACCACTCCTCATATACACAGAGTGATGAGTCCATGAAATACACTACTGTCTGCTACCCAGATCACACACTCTAAGGCTATGGATTCTTTAAGAGTATACAAGCGTCAAACTTATTAAAGTTTTAATATAAAACTTGCATTGCTTACAATAAAAAAATATAAAAAGTAAGAATAAAAAGGACATACTGATGCAAAACAGTGATAAGATAAAAGGGAGAAAATGACAGAATAGCTAAACTCTCCAATGTAATGTCTTTTGCTTCCTGGGGGGAGGAAAGAAGAAATATGGATCACAATCAGTTGTCTGATCCCCCATTATGTGAACCAAGACCTCTTTGTTGCAGTTCTTTTTATAGGCTTAAGCTTAAGGTCGAATTTCTAGCACAGCCTTTTAATTTTAATATTCTAATCCCAAGTCTGTGACTGGACCATGGCTAATTTAGCAATGAATACATTACATTTGCCTATGTTTTAAAGCACTTTCTTTACCAAGACAGATTTGGAATGGAAGACCCTGGTACAAAGGGACAATTTTTCAATTCCATTGAAACCTTCCAGAGGCCTTTGTGTTCTCCCGATGACCACCTGGGGTCTCAGATCCTGGAGCCAGGATGACTATAGCCCCTGCTCAGATAAGCTCAGAGAATTTAACAAGTGTCCATGAATTGCTGTGGTCTCCATTCCCCTACAAATACATATTTTTCGCTACAGTTGCGACTGCAGGTCAACAAGATAAGGAGATACAATGATGATTATTATTATTATGTGTTGTCTCAAGTTTCTTTATAATTTTGGCTTCATTATCTGATGACTACTGTTTCCATGATGTTATTTAATGTTTTATTGTACCTTGTTCCTCTCACCCACAGATCTTGCTTCCTATATTCTGTGACATTTGAAATTAAGACGGCCGGCCGGCCGGCATGGTCACTCGGGGGTATTTAGTGGGTGGAGAATATTTAACTTTCTTCTTCATGAACCTAAGAAAAATGGAATGGTGAACTATAGCGATTCTGCAACATGAATTCATATATTTCTTATATTCAGCCTAAACAGCTCTACTGCACTTATCAGAATCTGCTGCAAAGAAAAAAGTATAGTAATTGTCTATTTTTTAAAAGATTTATAGAATGTAGTAGAATACTGCCCCTATGTACAAGAGTATAACTACTATAATACTGCTCCTATGTACAAGAGTAAAACTACTATAATACTACCCCTATGTACAAGAGTAAAACTACTATAATTCTGCCCCTATGTACAAGAATATAACTACTATAATACTGCCCCTATGTACAAGAATATAACTACTATAATACTGCCCCTATGTACAGGAATATAACTACTATAATACTGCCCCTATGTTGAAGAATATAACTACTATAATACTGCTCCTATGTACAAGAATATAACTACTGTAATACTGCCCCTATGTACAGGAATATACCGTAACTACTATAATTCTGCCCCTATATACAAGAATATAACTACTATAATACTGCCCCTATGTACAGGAATATAACTACTATAATACTGCCCCTATGTTGAAGAATATAACTACTATAATACTGCTCCTATGTACAGGAATATAACTACTATAATACTGCCCCTATGTACAAGAATATAACTACTATAATACTGCTCCTATATACAAGAATATAGCTATTATAATACTTCTCCTATGTACAAGAATATAACTACTATAATACTAACCCTATGTACAAGAGTAAAACTACTATAATTCTGCCCCTATGTACAGGACTATAACTACTATAATACTGCCCCTATGTACAGGAATATAACTACTATAATACTGCTCCTATGTACAGGAATATAACTACTATAATACTGCCCCTATGTACAAGAATATAACTACTATAATACTGCTCCTATATACAAGAATATAGCTATTATAATACTGCTCCTATGTACAAGAATATAATTACTATAATACTGCTCCTATGTACATGAATATAAGTACTATAATACTGCTCTCTATGTACAAGAATATAACTACTATAATACTGCTCCTATGTACAAGAATATAACTACTATAATACTACTCCTATGTACAACAATATAACTACTATAATACTGCCCCTATATACAAGAATATAACTACTATAATACTGCTCCTATGTACAAGAATATAACTACTATAATACTGCCCCTTATACACAAGAATATAACTACTATAATACTGCTCCTATGTACAAGAATATAACTACTATAATACTGCCCGTATGTACAAGAATATAACTACTATAATACTGCCCCTATATTCAAGAATATAACTATTATAATACTGCCCCTATGATGCACCCCCAGGCTATGGGGTACTCGGGAACCGGGCCAGTGCGGTCTCTCTGGGGTATCACGATAGTCGTGACCCGGTCCTTTGGCCTGGGATCAGTCCAAAAAGGGGGGTATTTACAGGGGATTTGTCGTGACGCCACCCGGGGTATGTGGTTAGTAGAACCACCGCTGCCGTATTCCTGCTGGGGTCAGAGACTTGGAGCAGCGTGGATGGTAAGCCCTCCTCCGTTATGGCTGAGGGTCCCCAGGGCAGGAGTAGTAGTGCTGAATGGGCCTGGTGAGGGATTGTGTGCAGTGCAGTTCACTTACTTCAAAGCTGCAGCTCTCCACAGTACTGGTTGTCCTGGTGCTGGTTGCAGTGCTAGAAAGGAACAGTCTCAAGCAGGGATGAGCTTACTGGGTACTTTACTAGGTTTTTCACAGCAGGTTCACAGCTCTTTCCGTACAGTTCACACAATTTACACTTCTCCGGGCAACTCAAACTGTGCAGCACAGTTGGCTCCTCCGTGTTGCTCCCTCTAAGTCCGTTCAGGCCTCTCAGTCTCAACGAAGTACCTCACCCACGGGTTCAGTCTGGTCGTCGCGGACTCATGTCACATGACAAACTCTTATCCCCTGTAAATACACCCTTTTTGAAGTGTTACCCAAGCCACGGGCTCAGGCGCTGCCACCCGTGATGTCCCAAGCAACCCACTGAGCCTGGTACCCAAGTACCCCTGGGCCTGGGGCTTGACATATCTTTCTGGCATTCACGAACAGGATTCCATACCCGGTATTACTGGGTACTGTGCGCTTAGGACTACTTAAAGTAACTTTTTTCGGCATTGCTTGACGCCAAAAATGGGTTCCCGCCATCACTGCAGGAGGACCCAAGATGGCGCCGTAGCCATGTACTAAACACCATGTGCAGGCCCGGGGGTGTGCCTCAGGTCCTAGAAGAAGGAGGGCCAAGACAGAGACGCCAAAAAGTGTGGCCGCCCCGAATGCCATCAATCAATCAAGGGGGCGGCCCACAGGAAGTTCTTCGGGAGTGGCTGCCAATAAAGAGACAAACCGGAAGAGAAGGACAGAATGACCAAGACTCCTTTATACCCGGCAACATGGCGGCACCCCGTGCGTGAGGTCGAGGAGCAGGCCAGAATCGCGCAAGGAGACCCGGCAGCGGCACCCCTCTTGACACTAGAGGGGGATGCTAACTACTGGAGGGATGCGTTTGAACGGCTCCGCCAGGACATGGGAGAAGCCCTGATGTGGGTGTGCAGAAGGTGGAGCACGGAGAGGGCCTGTGAGCTGAGAATGATGAGGGAAGGCCGTGAAGGGTGAGAGGCAGCGGTAGCGGTGCAGGCAGTTGTGGAGTACCGTGCCTCGTTGCCACCCGTACCACCATCCGTCCAGACCCGGGACACGGGGTCCAGACTGAAACCCCGATAACACCACCGTCCTGTATCAGCAGCTATCTCCGGCTGGAGACAGCGCGGACGTCCCCTACCGAACCAGACATCATCATTGAAGACGAGACTGACTTCCAGGAACCGAAGGACGTAGAAGGAGCCTCGGGAGTGAGCACCCCAGAAGTTGCGTGGTAGACCGCATGGCAGTGGCAGCAGCGAGGAACCCCTACTGTCATGAGCTCAGCGAAGACAAGAGCGTCATCCAGAGTCCCAAACGGCAACTCACCGCCACCTCAGCACCAGTCATCCCAGTCATCTTTAAATGAAAGAGACCAAGTGGCAAGACAGCAACTTTGAGAGGAATGGTTCCAGAAAGAGCAAGCTACATGGTGACTTCAGGACGAGGCAAGGTCACAGCCCCCGCTTAGATTGGAGCTGCGCTGACAGGGAACTGTAGTGTCAGTTTACCAGGATGAAGGATGGGGATTCCTCAGAGAACCCGGACTTCAGGAGGGCATATTCTTTGCACGATGCGATGTTGAGTCATACCTGTGGCGAGGACACCCGGATCGAGACTTATACCGAGGTGAGCAGGTTACCTTTGAATGCTATCCAGGCCCCTTAGGCTGGTTTGCCATAAGAGTTTCTCGTCAGCAATAGACTCCTGCAGTAGAGATGTTGCATTGTTTATAGCCCTTCTTTTTCAGCAACCAAGCCCCTTTATTTTTGCCTTTCTTCTTTTTTTTTTTACAATCCCAAAATAATGAGCGTGTCCCCGTGTTTTGTTTTTGATCTGAAGATGCAGAGACTTTTATTTTGAACTTTCCCCTTGTTGATGATGTGTGCTGTGTGCACAGTGGCCCAGCGGTGATAATTCACACTGGACTGTGCTGGACAATATATTACTGCTGGGCCTGCGTAGTTAGTACCCATTGGGCCAAGTTAGATAATGTTTTACCTGCATATAGTAGGAGCCGGAGAGTAAGAACTTTGCAAACAGGTGACCCGAGGACCGTGGGGTCTTTTATACTAGCTACTGCAATGTGTGTATATGTGTAACGTTAAAGAATAGTGCCTCCTAGCGATAGGAAGAAATCTAAATATGCTTGATTGTATATAGTTTACCCATTGATATTGTTACAGAAAATATGAAAAATGCTTTTCACTTCCCAGTTAACAGGTACAGATACTCGCGGACGAGTATATTCGATCAGGGGGGTATGTGGCACCCCACGTAGTCAGGCGTCACAGAGGGGTATTGCACCTGTAAAAGAGGTGAAATTGCCCCAGCTGCAAGTGGACCCTAGGTTGGTGGGTGGGACCCATTCCCAGCACTGCCACATTAGCTGAGCGGTGGGAGGTGACCCAGGAGGGGATATATTCGCCTCTAGGGGAACAAAGGAGGCCAGTCAGGCAGTGAGCCTGAGTCAGACAAGAGGCGTCTGAGGAGAGAGGAGTCGAGAAAGAGTGTGGAACGAGGCGGAAGGTTTACCCGGACGGTTTCAAGCTGATCCGGAGGAAAGGAGAAGGGGTCTTGAGGAGATCCTGAAAGAGGGCACCCGACAAGCATAGTTGAGGCCCTAGAGAGAAAGGGAGATCCTCAGAGTGGAGCGACCATACTCCAGGGAAATCTCCAGTCCACCACGGGAACGCCGGGCCCGAGGATCTGGCCAAAGTCCATCTTTGCAGTCGGCAACCGACTGCTGTGGTCCGTATATCGCCACAGCACCCTGCCAGACGGAGCGATCTGCCTGCTGTCTTCCTACGACGGAGAGGACCCCCAATACTACCTACACAGAGCCATTGGGTATAGGCTCATCCTAGGCAACGAAGGAAGAACACAGGTTTGTCAACTAAGGTACACCATGGGTTCCACCATACCACCTAGGATTCACTTGCAGCCACCCGTAGACCTACCTGTTATTGTAACATCTAATGCTGAACTGTGAACTTTGTCTGATGCTGCTAAAAGTTGACAGTAAAGTACCTGGGAGAAAGTGACTTTGCTTGTGTGTGAGTTTCTACATCTACCTGTTCCTTTGCAGGAACACTGTCCTGGAGGAATAGCTCCGCCTGTAGGGAGCTTTGCCAACTTAGCTGCATTACCATCTACCTCCGGCGGACTGTGGCGGCGCTGGTGACCCATCACCAGGTACTACAGGTGGCGTCACATGACAAAAACTCTTATCCCCTGTAAATACATCCTTTTTGAAGTGTTCCCCAGGCCATGGGCTCAGGCGCTGCCACCCGTGACATCCCCAGCAACCCACCGAGCCTGGTATCCGAGTACCCCAGGGCCTGGGGCTCGACACTCATGGGTGAATGTTTCCCTCACAGTCAGGGTCACCAGTCTTAACATGATGACTGTGTTCTTAGTCCATGGTGGAAAGTTAGGCTGCAGGTCATAAAGCAACTCCCCCACACCGATGTGTCTCGTGATTAGGGTCTGGATTATCCCCGGTCACCTCTTCAGAGACTGTCCTCTGGTCGTGGCCATTCTCCAGTGTCCCAGGTTCAGATATTTGGCCACACCAGGCTCCTTCTGTCAGTCACTGTTTCAGCTCAGGGTTCCTCCGGTCAGTTAAGATGTGTGCTGCTGCCGGGCCCTTGTCCTCCCACCTTCCTTCAGCTGTGGGGTCTCTTTCAGTCTCTTTCTCCTTCCGTCACCTCCAGGCTATGGAGTGGGCTTTCTCTCGTGGCTCTGCTTCAAGGGATTCTGCGCCTCCAGGGAATCCAAAACCTCCTGGGAAGACTCTCTCACTGTTCTGTTCTTCTTCTTCCTGACTGTTCTGTCTCTAACTATTTCTTCGACTGCCCCTGTGTGTTCCCGGGTTTTTCTAGTGTTGGACTCTCCACCCACTTTGTCAGTGCTCACCTACATTCCACCCACTTCTCTTAACACCTGCCACCCCTTGCCCAACCTGGAGTCCTAGGCGTAGGGTCGGTGTGTGCTGTGGTGTGGGTGAGTTTTCAACCGTCTTGCCTTACCTGGCTGCACTTCCCTTTGTGGCCACCTGGCATCAGGGGTGCCACACCTATGTACAAGAATAGAACTACTATAATACCGCCCCTATGTACAAGAATATAACTACTGTAATACTGCCTCTATATACAAGAATATAACTACAGGGTAAGCCATTTATAGGGTGGGCCATTTATATGGATACACCTATATAAAGTTGAATCCAAAATGGCTGCCATAGTCACCACCCATCTGGAAAAGATATCCCCATCCCATATACTAATGTGCCACAAACAGGAAGATGAAATCACCAATCGTTTCCATTTTATTTAGGTGTATCTGACCCGCCCCAGGGCCGTTAGGCACTAGGACCAGGCTTTGGCACTTCCGGGGGAGTCACAGGGGTCGAGACTTTGGGTATCACTCTTTAAAAGTTCAACGTAGATTGGGTTTAGGGGATAGGTGTCGTGACACCACCCGTGCTAGCCAGGTATGAGAGCTGGTGCTGGGGTGCAGGACCTTCGGGGAAGATGGAGGGGCAGCTGTGGTGATATCACTCTCCACGGGTGGAGCGCCTCCCCGGGACAACCGGTAAAGTCTTTGGCAGTGGTAGGCCGTTGGGGTGCAGGACTCAGGGCGCTGAATAACTGACAGACACACAGGATTGTTTCCTTTATCCTTACTAAAGCAGTAGAAGCCAGGGTACTGTCCACAGTTTGCTGTTAGGAATCTGGGTGGCCTGGAAGAAAGTTAAGGATCTCCTCACCTGGCAAGTTCTGAGGCCTGCCTGCTGCACCCCTCTCTGCCAATCCTGGCTGCCTGTAGCTAAGCTGCGACCCTTTCCTCATGCTGGAAAGTCTATGACCAGTATGGCAGGCAGATTGAGCCCTTCCTGGGTGTCTCTCCTCTGGCAACTATCCCTGAGCTCTTCACACTGCTGTGCCTCCAGGTACTTTGGTGGCCGGGAGACTTGGAATCGCTTGTCCTCCGGTTTTGGCTGCTGGGCCTAGAGCACCCTCGCAACCTTGGACTCCGATGTCCAGTTCTGGTGCTCCACTCAGGCTCCTCTTCCCAGGCCTGCTCCTCTCCTTTCCTCAGACCCTCCCCTATGGGTCCCTCACACTGGGTAGTGAGTATCCTCAGATGAGCCTGACACTGCTGCAGTCCGCAGGATGTCTTCCTCAGTTTTCCTAGGAACTGGACTGACTAACCCTGCCTCCAGCCAGAATTTATAGGGGAGCTCCCCTGAACTCTTCAGAGCTCCCCCTTCTGGTCTGGAGCCAGGAGGTGTTGTGTGCTGTGGGCTTACCTGGTGTGGATACCCTACCTTGCTTCCAAGCATGACATCACCCCCCGAGGGAGGCAAGGCCATTGTGGAAGCCGGACTCTGGGGTGCCACATATCAATGTAAATTGCCCATCCTATAAATGGCCCACCCTCTACTATAATACTGCTCCCTATGTACATGAATATAACTACTAAATACTGCCTAATCAAGAAATAATACTATAAACTGCCCTATGTACAAGAATATAACTACTATAATACTGCCCTATATACAAGAATATAACTACTATAATACTGCTCCTATGTACAAATAAATACTATAATACTGCCATATACAATAAACTACTATAATACTGCTCCTATGTACAAGAATATAACTACTATAATACTGCCTCTATATACAAGAATATACTACTATAATACTGCTCCTATATACAAGAATATAACTACTATAATACTGCTCCTATATACAAGAATATAACTACTATAATACTGCTCCTATGTACAAGAATATAACTACTATAATACTGCCTCTATATACAAGAATATAACTACTATAATGCTGCTCCCTATGTACATGAATATAACTACTATAATACTGCTCCTATGTACAAGAATATAACTACTATAATACTGCTCCTATGTACAAGAATATAACTACTATAATACTGCCCCTATGTACAAGAATATAACTACTATAATACTGCTCCTATGTACAAGAATATAACTACTATAATACTGCCCCCTATATACAAGAATATAACTACTATAATACTGCTCCCTATGTACAAGAATATAACTACTATAATACTGCTCCCTATGTACAAGAATATAACTACTATAATACTGCCCCTATATAAAATAATATAGCTACTATAATACTGCTCCTATGTACAAGAATATAATTACCATAATACTGCGATGTACACACACAGCAGCCCCACCCTTCTCATAGGCTCTATTTGATTGAATGCACATTTAAATGGACCTGCTAATCCCTCATTCAAGGTCTGCTGGTTTGGCAGTGTGGGGGTCAGATCTGGTAATGTCTGGATGACTGTAGCATTTGCTGCACATGTTTGGGCCTGGTCTACCTTTATCTGCACTTGACCTTCTAGCTCCGTGTGAGCGGTTCAGAAATGTTTCGGGTATGTGTTCCATCAATATGGAACTGCTTTTAACGTATTCAGGAGGCTGTAATGGCACAAGATATATTTAAAAACGTACAGTAGCACCGCCCTATTGAGATTGCCGTGACAGGGCAGGGCGGCTTTTTAAAGTACAGTTAGAAATTAATATGTGCATATGCACTTTTTGTACTGCGTGCTAACCACAAGCAGCACTGGCTTCTTGGCTTTTTTATTTACTATAATAGTTGTCTTTGACAAGGATGTAGACCTGAATAGGTGGATCACAGTGGTGGACATATCTTTGATGCATAACAGGTTGAATTTTTCATTTTTATGAGTTATTTGACTACAGATGGTCCATATATTTTTCTTTTATAGGATCCCGTTTCTGTCTGTGTCCATCAGTGGTGAAACATGACATAAAATATTTCTGGATTGAGTTACTGATCCATCAGATAATGTATGATGGTCGCCACCAATGATATTAAGTGTAAACGCTTTAGTGCGAAAATTGATGAGAAATGATTTCTTTACATGTTTTCTCTCACGGGATGGAACATATGGAGGAAGCAGAGAAATTTACAGCTTTTATTCCTCCGTCATAAATGACATTACAGATCCTCAGCTCGGCTCCGTAATGTAGTGAACTTTAGGGACGTGCACAGGAGCCGATGCAGGGAGCGCTGCAGAGGGCACACATCTGTTCAGCAGGGCACAAGTCTAAATGTCAGGTAATAATAGACTTATCGTGTATGAGACCTCCGAATGAGCAAAGATCCGTCCTGTCACTTCAAAGAAAATGATTCTTGTGCTGTCTTGTGTCATTGGGTGGCTCTGCAGGTACGCTGCCATATGTGATGTGGAACAACAAACACTGCAGGGTGCAGCCGTCTATGAAACAAGGTGAAAACGATCCCCAAAGAAGAATACAGGCATGATGGGATGGTTACAATCTCAATGAGGGGCATTGCTTTATGGTTGCCTTAAGGTACCTTTACACGTGGCAACTTTTCTAGGAATTTCACTGGCAACTTACTGGTTGCAGTGAAATCATGGAGACATTGTTCCATTTGAACACGGCAACAAGATAGAACAATGTGTCCATGATTTCACTGCAACCAGTAAGTTGCCAGTGAAATTCCTAGAAAAGTTGCCACGTGTAAAGGTACCTTAGAGAGTCACATATACTTTTCATTTCCCCTGAAGAGGCACATGTGCTCTATGGTTTTCACAGAGAGGAGCATACGCCTTATCAATCTCACAGAGAAGAGCATACGCCTTATCACTCTCACAGAGAGGAGCATATACCTTATCATTCTCACAGAGAGGAGCATACATCTTATCAGTCTCACAGAGAGGAGCATACATCTTATCAGTCTCACAGAGAGGAGCATACATCTTATCAGTCTCACAGAGAGGAGCATACATCTTATCATTCTCACAGAGAGAGCATACATCTTATCATTCTCACAGAGAGGAGCATACATCTTATCAGTCTCACAAGAGGAGCACATACTTATTATCCCAAGAGGACATGCCTTATTTCACAGAGAGGAGCATACGCCTTATCAGTCTCACAGAGAGGAGCATATACCTTATCATTCTCACAGAGAGGAGCATACATCTTATCAGTCTCACAGAGAGGAGCATACGCCTTATCATTCTCACAGAGAGGAGCATACATCTTATCATTCTCACAGAGAGGAGCATACATCTTATCATTCTCACAGAGAGGAGCATACATCTTATCAGTCTCACAGAGAGGAGCATACGCCTTATCAGTCTCACAGAGAGGAGCATACGCCTTATCAGTCTCACAGAGAGGAGCATATACCTTATCAGTCTCACAGAGAGGAGCATACACATTATCAGTCTCACAGAGAGGAGCATACACCTCATCAGTCTCACAGAGAAGAGCATAACTTATCATTCTCACAGAGAAGAGCATACCCTTATCATTCTCACAGAGAGGAGCATACATCTTATCATTCTCACAGAGAGGAGCATACATCTTATCAATCTCACAGAGAGGAGCATACATCTTATCAGTCTCACAGAGAGGAGCATACGCCTTATCAGTCTCACAGAGAGGAGCATACCTTATCAGTCTCACAGAGAGGAGCATACACCTTATCAGTCTCACAGAGAGGAGCATACACCTTATCATTCTCACAGAGGGGAGCATACACCTTATCAGTCTCACAGAGAGGGGCATACACCTTATCATTCTCGCAGAGAAGAGCATACACCTTATCATTCTCACAGAGAGGAGCATACACTTATCATTCTCACAGAGAGGAGCATACACTTTATCAATCTCACAGAGAGAGGAGCATACACCTTATCAGTCTCACAGAGAGGGCATACACGCTTATCATTCTCGCAGAGAAGAGCATATACCTTATCAGTCCCAGAGAGGAGCATACGCCTTATCATTCT
Source organism: Allobates femoralis (assembly GCA_033576535.1). Lineage (NCBI taxonomy): Eukaryota > Metazoa > Chordata > Amphibia > Anura > Aromobatidae > Allobates > Allobates femoralis. Next base: position 118,553,868 of record JARQOC010000010.1, read on the forward strand.
CACAGAGAGGAGCATACACCTTATCATTCTCACAGAGAGGAGCATACACCTTATCATCTCACAGAGAGGGGCATACACCTTATCATTCTCACAGAGAGAGCATAATCTTATCATCTCACAAGAGGAGCATAGCACCTTATCAGTCTTCACAGAGAGGGAGACAATACAAGACACTATATCTAGCGTTCAGGAGAAGGTACAGGAGGGCATACCCTTTCCAGAGGGCTCACATCTAGAGGGATGGAAGAGCATACATTACCATTCGAAGGTGCGTATCTACAGAGAGAGCATATACCTTATCAGTCTCAGAGAGGAGAATTCGCCTTATTATTCTCACAGAGAGGAGCATACATCTTATCATTCTCACAGAGAGGAGCATACGCCTTATCTATCTCACAGAGAGGGCATACACCTTATCAGTCTCACAGAGAGGAGCATACATCTTATCAGTCTCACAGAGAGGAGCATCACCTTATCAGTCTCACAGAGAGGAGCATACGCCTTATCAGTCTCACAGAGAGGAGCATTCAGCTTATATTCTCACAGAGTAAGGAGCATACCCTTATCAGTCTCACAGAGAGGAGCATACATCTTACCAGTCTCACAGATAGGAGTATACATCTTATCATTCTCACAGAGAAGAGCATACACCTTATCATTCTCACAGAGAGGAGCATACCCTGATCAGTCTCACAGAGAGGAGCATACATCTTATCATTCTCACAGAGAAGAGCATACGCCTTATCATTCTCACAGAGAGGAGCATACATCCTTATCATTCTCACAGAGAGGAGCATACATCTTATCACTTCACAGAGAGGAGCATATACCTTATCAGTCTCACAGAGAGGAGCATACGCCTTATCATTCTCACAGAGAGGAGCATACCCTTATCATTCTCACAGAGAGAACCCTTATCATTCTCACAGAGAGGGCATACACCTTATCAGTCTCACAGAGAGGAGCATACATCTTACATCTCACAGATAGGAGATACATCCCTTATCATCTCACAGAGAAGAGCATACACCTTATCATTCTCACAGAGAGGAGCATACCCTTATCATCTCACAGAGAGGAGCATACATCTTATCATTCTCACAGAGAGGAGCATAATCTTATCATTCTCACAGAGAGGAGCATACGCCTTATCAGTTCTCACAGAGAAGAGCATACAATATCAGTTTCACAGTGAGAGCATACGCCTTATCATTCTCACAGAGAGGAGCATACGCCTTATCAGTCTCACAGGGAGGAGCATACACATTATCAGTCTCACAGAGAGGAGCATACACCTTATCACTCTCACAGAGAGGAGCATACGCCTGATCATTCTCACAGAGAGGAGCATACGCCTTATCATTCTCACAGAGAGGAGCATACGCCTTATCATTCTCACAGAGAGGAGCATACGCCTTATCATTCTCACAGAGAGGAGCATACGCCTTATCAGTCTCACAGAGAGGAGCATACGCCTTATCATTCTCACAGAGAAGAGCATACGCCTTATCATTCTCACAGAGAGGAGCATACGCCTTATCAGTCTCACAGAGAGGAGCATGCGCCTTATCATTGTCACAGAGAGGAGCATACATCTTATCAGTTTCACAGAGGGGACCATACATCTTATCAGTCTCACAGAGAGGAGCATACACTTTGTGATACAAATAGAGAAGAACATATGCTTTATAGTATAAAAAGGAAGGACCATACTTGTACCTACGAAGAGGCATATACACTTGGAGGGGGACATACACTCTTAGGTACTAACAGAGAAGAGTGCCTGCTTTATGATACTCGTACTCGGGCATATATACACATTATGGTACCTGCAGAGGGGCACCTGCACATTTTGATAGTCATGCAGTGGAACATATGTTGAGCGCACTGGGACGGGGTACTCGGTACCGGACCGGGTCTGCTACTGGGGAAGTCACGGGTGGTCGTGGTCCGGACCGTGTCCCAGGCCCTGGCAATAGTAAGGGGAAATTTACAGGGGATAATGTCAGTCATGACGCCACCCACAGTGTGTGGCCAGTATGGGGCCACCGCTGCCGCAGAACCTCCGGGGATGATGTAATGGCAGCAGGGATGGAATAGTTCTCCGTGGGCAGAACTGGGTTCCCCGGGGCAGTGTTGATTAAAGTCTATTGTGTAGTGTGCAGGCCTGGTACTGAGTGTAGTACACTTACTGTCCAGATGCTGCAGGAATCCTCCTTCAGTGTTGGAGCTGACAAGCTGTGGCTCTCCAGGCGGGATCTTCTGCAGACCTGTGTGGAGGGAGTCATATGCAGGCAAACACATACAAGGGAGTCAGATTCAGGGTTCACCGTGTTTACTTCTCAAACTTCTCAAGTACAGTTCACAGTTCCAGTTCCAGTTCACAAGTTACACTCTTTACACGGGCACACTTTCCCATCCGGGTTCCTTTACTCCCTGCAGCCAGGTTACTCCTTCTATGACCCCTCACTCTGTCTCTCTGTCCTTTCCAGGCTTTCTGTTCTATTTCTCTCTTATTCACTTTGGTGTGCGTGACTCCGGACAGTATGGCGGTGGCTCGGACTCCTGTCAGCCCTCCGGGTTGCCACTGAGCTGCCTGTCCTTTGGGGTAGGGACCCTAACGTGTAGCTGAGGTCCCCCGTGGATTGTCTGGGGATGCCGGGTAAATCTGCGGTCCCCTCTAGAGCCGACACTCTACTCTAGCCTAGCCTCCAATAGTCCTCAGTGGCGAGGCTCTACTAGGCTCACTCTAACCATGTCTTTGGGTTCAATAGGAGGGTTACTCCGCCTGCAGTCTGCCGTCTCAGCCGTGTTTCTAGGGCCCAGTGTCACTGGCCCTCTCGTCCCTCACACTCCTGGGGTGCTGGCTTCGGACGTGCTTTCTCTCTGCGGCTCGCACTGGCTCTTCCAGATTCTGCGCTCCTTACTCCCCACTCTTCCAGGACGTGTGCTTCAGTCTTTGCATCTCAGCCTACACCGGCCTACTGACTCCTTTCTCCTCCCCCTGCTCTATATCTACCCTATGTCACCTGACGTACGTGTTGGCCCACCCACTGTCTCTAAACCCACCACCCCTTGCCTGCCTAGAGTTCCCAGGCTCCGGGTTGGGTGCTGCTTTCTACTGCTACGTGGGTTGTGTGGGCTGTGAGGGTGTTGGTGTTCAACTGTCTTTCCTATCTTTCTGGCTGCAGTTCCCTTTGTGGCCCCCTGGACGCAGGGGCGCCACACATACACTTCTGATTCTCGCACAGTGGCACATACACTTTATGGTATTTGCAGAGAGGCACATACACTTTATGCTAAACACAGAGAGGCACAGACGCTTCATGGTATTTGCAGATAGGCTCATAGACTGTATGGTTCTTGGAGAGAGGCACATACACTTTATGATGCTCGTTACTATTAATACATACAGTATATTAATATTTACTATATATATATATATATATATAATATATATATGAGTGTGGGTGCCACTGAGTTATCTTAGGGTGTCAACCTCTGCGGTCAGGTAGGGACCAATCAGGGTCAGATTTAGGGCTTCTTCCGGTCTGAATCGGGACCTGTGGTTTACAGGTATTACATCTTTCCTGATTTGTTCATCCCCCTTGTGAGTGGTAGGGCTCAGTCCTTACAGATACTCGCGGAGAGGCACAATAGACTACATGGCACTTGCTAAGAGGCAAATACACTTTATGGTATTTGCAGAGGGCATATACACTGTATAGCACTTGCCGAGAGGCACATACACTTTGAGGTGTTCATGGAGAAGCACATTGTCACTTCACTGAGGAAGTGAATGAACTCTAGTGTCACCTTTCGGTAGCTGTCCTCACATACACCTTATGGTACTCGCAGTGAGGCGCATACACTTTATGGTGTTTATGGAGAAGCACATACACTTTATGGTACTCGCAGAGGGGCACTTACACTTTATGGTACCTGCAGAGAAGCACAAACACTTTATGGTACTGTGGCAAGACGACTCGCTCAGCTGCAGTCAGTAGTAGACACAGGAATGGTGTTCGGCTGCAGGTTTATTGGTACAGCATAAACCCAGTAGACTTTGGCACAAAACAACGGAGCCTCACTGGCTTGTAAGGTAAAACAAAACAAAAACCATAATGGGTATACACAGTCCATATGTACCCAGGTCCACCTGTACTGCCTGGCAGGGGCGGACCGTCACCCCCGGGGGCCCTGGTGCAGGAGAAAACCGGGGGGGGGGGCGGGGCTACTGGCCGTCGGTGCAGCCCGGGGGGAGGGGTTCCGCTGGCTGTCGGCGCGGCCCGGAAAGGGGAGCCGCAGGTGCGCTGCTCTCCTACCTGGGAGCCGCGCCGGATGTCTGCTAGGGGCCGGAGGAGCAGAGGAGAGGAGGGGCGGGATCAGGCAGGGGAAGCAGGAAGCTTTCTGCTTCCCTTGCCTGACCCTCCTCTCCTTTGACGGCGGCTTGCGGGGGTCGGCTGGGGGCCCCCCTCCAGGCTTGAAGGGGCCCCCAGCCGGTCGGGGCCCTGGTGCAGCTGCACCAGCTGCACCAGTGTAGTTCCGCCCCTGCTGCCTGGCAGCAAACTCCAGCTACTCCTCAGCTGATCTCCACAGTCTGGAGGCTGCACACTCCAGTCTCTCCAACAACAGAAAAAAATCGAGGACTGAGCGTTCAATCTGGCTCAGCCACTCTTTCAGGGGAGGTAGGGTGAATGACCTCCCACCCTCTTAGTCATTCCCCTAAAACCATATACTCTTTTGAAATTAACCCCGCAACACATAACATGCTGGGGAACTTTAACAGGTTTTAGGTCACACATGCTACCGTGTTTCCCCGAAAGTAGGGTGCCCCCGAAAGTAAGGCATGCTTGGGGGGGCGCCCTACCTTCTAATATAAGGCACCCCCCCGAATGTAAGGCGTACCTGAGGACTGTGGTGGTCCTCCGCTCTCTGGTGGTCCCCCGCTCTCCGGTGGCCCCCTCCGCTCTCTGGTGGCCCCCCACTCTCTAGCGGCCCCCCGCTCTCCTGATTCCCGCTGTAGCTGCCAAACTCCGCCCAGGCCAGGAGCCCTGCGCCAATTACAGCGCAGGAACCGTGAGCCAATCACAGCCCAGCCAATCCGCGGCCAGCTGACATCGTGCATGGCCTCTGATTGGCTAGCGGTTCCTGGGCTGTGATTGGCTCACGGTTCCTGCGCTGTAATTGGCGCAGGGCTCCTGACCTGGGCGGAGTTTGGCAGCTACAGCAGGAATAAGGAGAGCGGGGGGCCGCCAGAGAGCAGGGGGGGCCACCGGAGAACGGAGGGGGCCTCCGGAGAGCGGAGGGGGCCACTGGAGAGCGGAGACCAGCGGGGAGAGCGGGGGACCACCGGAGAGCGGAGGCCAGCGGGGAGAGCGCAGACACCGGAGACTGGTAAAAAACGGTGTATGGGTATTTGTGTGTGTGTATGGTTATGTGTGTGTATGGGTATGTATGGGTGTGTGGGGTGTGTGGTGTGTATGTGTGTGTATGGGTGCGTGGTGTGTATGGGAGGCTGCAGTGGGATGTAGGGTATATAAGACACCCCCCGAAAGTAAGACATGGCGGACTTTTTGGAGCAAAAAAAAATATAAGACAGTGTCTTACTTTCGGGGAAACACCGTAGTAACCTGTGTGACACGTACCTTCCCTCATCTACAAGGCCAGTGACCCCGTCACACATTCCCCCCCTCTGCCCAAAGCCGGGGGTTTAGGCACCTACCAATACCAGGTAGGGAAGTCTAGACAGGGCATCGGCATTACCGTGCAACTTTCCCGGCCTATGCTCTACCTGAAAGTCGAAGTCCTGAAGGGTCAGGAACCCTCTTGTGACCCTGGCATTGTGTCCCCTCTTTTCCCTAAGCCATCTCAATGGAGTATGGTCTGACATCAATTTACAGTACCTCAGGGTATCTACGGCCCACTTTTATGGCTAGACACTCCTTCTCCACTACTGCCTAGTTTTTCTCACAAGATGAAAGTTTGCGGCTCAGGTAGAGAATGGGATATTCTTTCCCATTTATCTCTTGGGAGAGCTCGGCTCCCAACCCCACCTCCGAAGCATCTGTTTGGACCACAAACTCCTTTGTAAAGTCTGGTGAGACCAGAACCAGCTGTTTGCACAGTGCTAGCTTCAACTGTTGGAATGCGGCCTCTGTTTCCTCCATCCATTTCACCATGGTAGATCTGGTGCCTTTGAGGAGATCTGTCAGTGGAGCGGCCATCATGGCAAAATTCGTGATAAACCGCTGGTAGTATCCCACCAAGCCTAGGAATGCTCTCACTTGCTTCTTGGTGAATGGATTGCGGCCAGGTCTGGATTGCCTCCACTTTCTTGACTTGTGGCTTTATCTCACCTCTCCCGACGACATAGCCCAAGTATTTGGCCTCCTCCTTGCCAATGGCACATTTCCTGGGATTTATAGTAAATCCCGCCTTCCCAAGAGCTTCCAAAATGGCCTGAAGTTTAGGAAGATGACTAGTCCAGTCTGAGCTAAAGAGTACGATGTCTTCAAGGTAGGAGGTTGCATATTTCTTGTGGGGAAAAATCACCGAAGTAGGACATAAAACTTCAAAAAGACTCACCAAAATTTAGCCACTTCAAATATGCATTGCACCTAGCAGGAGGCTGCTGGCTCCTCTGAGAGGCAACACATGTTTTTGAACACTGATGCTCAATCTCCTGCAACCTAAGCATGGGGGCGATTGTAGCACCTGCGACCAGCCAGGCTAACAGGAAGGAGACTGGTGGTATACATAGACACAAGGTTACCAACAGGGCGTCAGACACACAGGTCTATGTGAGACACAATGTCAGAGCTCAGTTTATTGGTCATGCCCAACTCTTAGACAAGGTGTACACTGCACAAATCTGGCCTTTATGGAAGAGTGGCAAAAAGATATCTAACGCACCCGGGGTATGGGGACTGGGGTATCGAGGCCCTCTGCTGCGGTAGGGATGTCACTGGTGGCCTGCCCAGACCCGTAGCCCTGGTTATCTGCTTTCAAAAAGGGGAAAATTTGAAAGTAATAAAGTTCTCGTGACGCCACCTGCAAATTCTAGTGACTGGACACCAGCGCCGCTTCAGACCTCTGGGAGGCGATGGTACTGCAGCTTTAATGGAACTGCTCCCTGCAGGTGGAGCTGGGCCTCCGGGGCAGGAGGGCACCGATGATGGGGATGCAGACTGTAAATGTCAATGATCAGCAGTACGGTAGAAGAACAAACACACGGAGACTCTATCACTCTACCTGGGTACTTTACTGGAACAGTTCTGGTGGCAATACAGTTCACAGTGCAAAGCAGTCTTTCTCAAGAGGTAACCGGCCAGATAGTCACAGGGGGCTGCAAGGTCTCTCGGGGACTCCCGTGGTATGCCTTCTTTAGTCGATCCCGTGTCCTGCTGCTGATCCATGTCCTTGCACTACCCCTTACTACCAGGCCGGTGGGATGCTATTGAGTTCCCGTGCTTCCCAGCTCTTGTGAAGGGGGCTCGACCTCGGTGGGTGATCCTGGTGTGGCGGTGCTGTTTGGACAGGGTGTCAGGGTCGGTGAACTGACTCGCAATGGCCGGTATTGGCGGCTCAGGGTATAGACTCCTTGCACCGCGTCGTCGGAGCCGGCTCCCCGTGGTGGACTAGGGTTCCCCCCGGAGTGTGGGCGCTCCAGTACGGGGGTTCCCTCTCTCTCTTCCTGGGCTGCCTGTTCCTCTCTCAGGCCCCCTCTCTTGGAGTCCCCTTTTCTCACTCAGGGCTCCCTTTCCTTCTTCTCCTTGGAGCAAACTAGAACTCCCCGTTTTGCTACCTCCCTCCTCCCCTTACTCTCCCCCCAGGGACTGGGCTTGATCAATTTTCCTTAGGTTCAAGTGTGGGAGTGCTGAGGTGGGAGCCTCCTACAAACCTTGCATTCCCACTGTGACAGGGATAACTGCACACTCTTTAACGGGTGCAGTACCCCAACTGTGACGCCTGACCAGGGGGTGCCACATTCTCCCTTGGTGGAATACACTGGTCCTCGAGTTTGTTTACCTGGTGTACCAGCAGAGTGAAATTTTCTTTTTCAGTGAACAACATTAACATGTAACATATTTACAAAAGTTTCGCATTCTCATTCTTCCCTTTATGGGAGGCACCAAACTTAGAACGTTGCAAAAAAATCCACAAAACATTATTTAACTATTTCATCGGCCACACGGGGACTGGTGTGGCGCCCCTGCGTCCAGGAGGTCACAAAAGGGAACTGCAGCCAGGCAGGTAGGACAATTGTTGCACAACAACACCCTCACAGCCCACACAACCCATGTACAGTAGATGTAGCATCCAGCCCTGAGATTGGAATACTCTAGGCAGTTGAGGGGTGGTGGATTTAGAGGAGTGGGTTGGGCACACACGTAGTCAGGTGACTTGACAGTAGAAATAGTGAGGGGGAGGAGGAAGGAGTTCAGTAGGCCCAGGGTGCCGAGCTGTGAAGACCAAGAGTAGGCCATGGTGAGCTGAACTTAAAAGAAAGAAGCTGAGGAGCACAGGCCAGAGAACAGCAGAAGGCTGAGTGAAGCTGAGCAGACAGAAAGACTCACATGTCCTGAGAGTGTACGGTGTAGGAGCGCAGAATCTGTACCGAGCCAGTGCGAGCCGGAGGAGAGAGAAAGCACGTCCAAAGCCAATACCACCAGGAGTATGAGGAGAGAGAGAGAGGGACGGTGATACCCGGGCCCTAGACATACAGCTGAAGCGACCGACTGCAGGCGGAGTAGCCCTCCTATGATACCGAGAGACGCAGAGAGAAAGAGCCTGGTAGAGCCTCACACTGGAGGCCTGCTGGAGGCTGGGCTGAGTAGAGTGTCGGCTCTAGAGGGGACCGTAGTTTACCCGGCATTCCCAGACACCGACGGGGGACCACAGCTACACGTTAGGGTCCCTACCCCAAAGGACAGGCAGCTCAGTGACAAACAGGAGGACCCACAGGGGCCCGAGTTACCGCCACACTATCCGGTGTCGCACACAACGAAGTAAACCAGAGAACGTAAACAGCCCGGAAAGGACACAGAGACTGTGTGAGGGGTCACAGAGAGAGAGACCTGGCTGCAGAGTTAAGGGAACCCGGAGAGGGAGAGTGAGCCCGTGTATTAAGAACTGAGACGTGTAAGAACGGTACTTGAACTGTAAATGACATGTGAACTGTCTGAAGAACTGAGAGTAAACACGGAAAACCCTGAGATTGCTTCCCTTGTGTCTCTGCATGAAAGCGATTCTCTCCATACAGAATTACAGAAAGCCCTCCACCTGCAGAGCCACAGCACAGCCTGTCAGCACCAGCAAAGAGGAGAGATCCCTGCAGCGTCTGCACAGTAAGTGTACTGAACATTCCACAATAGACTTAACCCTTACTGCCCCGGGAAACACAGTTCTACCCACTGGAACTATACCACCTAAGCTGCCATTACATCATCCCCGGAGGTTCTGCAGCAGCGGCGGCCCCATCACTGGCCGCATATAGTGGGTGGCGTCACGACTGACAATCCCCTGTAAATATTCCCCTTTTATTGCCGAGCCCGGGACACGGACCGGACCAGGACCACCCGTGACTTCCCCAGCAGCGGACCCGGTTCGGTACCGAGTACCCCTGTCCCAGTGGGCCCGACAAACCTGGCGTCACGAACAGGATCTACCCGGTCCAAAAGAATTGGACCTCGTGCACCGAAACAACGTGTTCTGGACTTTCCCGCCAAAATCTGACCTTAATGGCGGCCATGTGCAGAGGAGGCGTAACCAAAACTCCCATCGTGGGCCAGCCCAGTCCAAGGCGCGAAGAGAAGGACCTGCCCTGGCTCCCCTTAACTCCGGGAGAGCCAGCTGTAACTCTCAAAGAAGAGCCTCCGACCCTAGACCCTCCTCCTAACAAGCTGGCGGGAACCAAGAAGGAAATCGTCATCAGGAGGGGGCGGAACGAAAAACTGGAAGAGAAGCAGTCGCCATTGCAGTACATGAGGACGGAAGCGGAGGACGCCGAGAAGAACGCTGCACCCGGAAGACCACGAGTGATCCCGGAGGGCCCACGGAGTGAACCGGTGGAGGAACCCGGCAAGGGAAAGAACTTGTGTGACCCAGACGAGATGGCGGAAGGCGGCAGAGAGTATTCCCACGTCCAAGACACCCGGCGGGGTGTGCTGCGGCTGCTAACCCAGCAGATGACACGGGCCCAGGAGGAGCATCGGACCCGGATCCAGATTGATGTCGAACACTGCCGAAGCTATGAGACTGTATCCATACAACCGGCTGGGTTGGAGTGCCACGTGATCGTGCAGAGAGTGAAACCACATGCCGTACCGCGACCCCGGTGAATGTGACTATCCCACAAGCTGCACCGCGCTCTGCAAGGAAGGAGGCTGACCCACTAGGAGCTCTACAGGAGGGATATCTGGCATTGCCGCAGCCCCTGATACCACCACCGACTACTACCGAGGTGAGAGGGGAGCAGCTCCGTTGCTGGTGGGAGCGAGACAAGGACTGTGAGGATTTGATGGGCTTCTTAGGAGATCCCGGCAGTGGGGTAGGCCCTGCAGAATTGATTACATGTGAAGAGTACATCCGCAGATGTGTACGAAAGTGGGAGAAAGAAGAAATAGAACGGCAGGTGCAGAAACAAATTATGATAGCCCGTGCTAAGGAGGCTAAGAATGTAGCCCGAAGAGATAAAGAGGTACAAAGATCCCCACGGCACGAGGGCAAGATAGTGAAGGTCATAGAGGAAAGAGGATTCGCATTTGCACGTGAACCCGGTACCAGATGTGACATCTTTATTAATAAAAGAGAAGTGGAAGAGCAATTGCCATCAGACCACCCAGACAGGCAAGCGGAAGTAGGAGAATGGGTGTCATACCATATTGTTCAAGGTGAGCGTGGCCCATACGGCATTAAAGTAAAAAGACTATGCCTGGATACCGCAGAAGTGGATGATATGCCCGCACTAGAATATCCTGAGTCCATTGATGATCCGGAAATAACAAGCTACACGGACGTGGCAGTGAACACTGATCCTTTTACCATCCTAGAGACTATTGCACCAAAGAAGGATGCTATAACTCAAACCCCAGAAAGTTACCTACTAGTGACTGCGTTACAGAACCTGGAGGTTTACCCAAGAAGAAGACCATCGCAGATGTTACCTTGGAAGCAAGCCAAGACAGAGTAACGACACGGGTTCTGCATCCAGAAGACAAGAAGAGAAGACTTGTAAGTGTGAATGAGGTGTTTTCCTTATTGACCCCATCCCATACCTGAATGAACGCTAGCATTCCCCTGTCTGTCTTATATGTTTTATTGACATTGGCTACCACGAACAATGAGCTGGTACGAACTTTGAACTGTATATAATTGAGCACCTTGGTATGCTCCCCTTTGGTTTTAAGACCAGTTATGCACATGAGAGGTAGTGCATGAAGCAGTGACTGTTTGAACTTTGAATCGTGAACTTTGCACTTAGAACTGCTTTTTGAGAACTTTGAGAATTTTTGCACTTTTTGAATGAAGAAAGAAAGAATGTTTTTTATACTTTTGATACAAAGTAATGTTTATAATGTGTTTTATACTGAAAGAAAAGAAAGAAAATGTGCTGTAGCATTAGACCCCGTAGAGGTCCAGAAGGGTAATGACGTAGATGTACCCATGCACTTGTTTATAGTTAAAGTAACGTTTAAGAAGACTCGAACCTTCCGGATGGGAAGAACCAAGAATGCTTAATGTTTAATGTTGTTATGAAAAATAAAATGTTTTCAGGGGAATCCATGACGGGCAGCACGGGGACGCGCTAGTTAACTCCGGGAGAGTGTGGCGCCCCTGCGTCCAGGAGGCCACAAAAGGGAACTGCAGCCAGGCAGGTAGGACAATTGTTGCACAACAACACCCCCACAGCCCACACAACCCACGTACAGTAGATGGTAGCATCCAGCCCTGAGATTGGAATACTCTAGGCAGTTGAGGGGTGGTGGATTTAGAGGAGTGGGTTGGGCACACACGTAGTCAGGTGACTTGACAGTAGAAATAGTGAGGGGGAGGAGGAAGGAGTTCAGTAGGCCCAGGGTGCCGAGCTGTGAAGACCAAGAGTAGGCCATGGTGAGCTGAACAGCAAAGACCAGAAGCTGAGGAGAACAGCCAGAGAACAGCAGAAGGCTGAGTGAAGCTGAGCAGACAGAAAGACTCACATGTCCTGAGAGTGTACGGTGTAGGAGCGCAGAATCTGTACCGAGCCAGTGCGAGCCGGAGGAGAGAGAAAGCACGTTCAAAGCCAATACCACCAGGAGTGTGAGGCGAGAGAGAGGGACGGTGATACCCGGGCCCTAGACATACAGCTGAAGAGACCGACTGCAGGCTGAGTAGCCCTCCTATGATACCGAGAGACGCAGAGAGAAAGAGCCTGGTAGAGCCTCACACTGGAGGACTGCTGGAGGCTGGGCTGAGTAGAGTGTCGGCTCTAGAGGGGACCGTAGTTTACGCGGCATTCCCAGACACCGAGCACAGCTACACGTTAGGGTCCCTACCCCAAAGGACAGGCAGCTCAGTGACAAACAGGAGGACCCACAGGGGCCCGAGTCACCGCCATACTGTCCAGTGTCGCACACAACGAAGTAAACCAGAGAACGTAAACAGCCCGGAAAGGACACAGAGACTGTGTGAGGGGTCACAGAGAGAGAGACCTGGCTGCAGAGTAAAGGGAACCCGGAGAGGGACAGTGAGCCCGTTGTAAGGTAGCGGTTAGGATCGGCACGACGGAAGGCAGTGACTCAGGCAACTGTTCACACAACACACAGTTTAATGGTACAGGTCAGGTATATTACAGACCTCCAGGTTCTGGGGCACAGCTGGTACAACTCTGTTCACCCAACACACACAGTACCTCTGTACCTAGGACAGGCTCTGTCCTGGCCGGCTCCACTGGTGAGGGCCAGGTCCTCACTGCTAGGCTGTGTTATCAGCACACAACCACTCTCAGGCTCTGCACAGTCCTCTCTGAGAGAGCTCCCAGGCTGCTGTTTGCTTCACACAGCAGTTCCTCCTCTTCTCTCCCACTCCTCAGCCCAGGGCAGCTCATATCATCTCCTATCCCATCACAGGTGGGCTGAGTGCTTTCCATCAGCACTTAGCTCAGATCTCACTTCTGTTAACCCTGTGAGTGCTGCCACAGAGCAAAAGATACATTCCCCCATGTGCTGTGCACCGGTCAGGGGACACATCGGGGTCGCATCACCACATACCTCCCCCCTCTGGTCAAGCCCGTGGGGCGGAACACCAGCCCACGATCCGGGGCCTCGAGACAGGGGCTCCCCGTCCTCGGAGCCCACTGGTCGAGGGGACAGTCGACCAGGGCCGTCCGCGTCTGACACGCGGTCCCGTACCGGCACCAACTGTTTCCTTGTGTACCAAGACCAATCGGACCCAGTCACTCTATGTCTCAAAGGCATATCTGTGGGAGGTCTCCCCCTCCCCCATCGGCCAGTGTGGTAGCGCGGTCCACCTATCCTTTTAGCTATGTGGAGTCCTGACGCTATGTCGTCTGCTACACGATTGGGCAGGTCATCTGAGTCCCGTAGCCCTAAGTCCACAGTGGAGTCACTGTCTGTACCATGAGTACATCTACGGGTCTTGGGACGTTGTGGTTGGCGCTTCTACACCTGTATGCGGGGGTTGTACGCTCTGAAACCTCCTGTCTTTACCTCTAGGGAACACCTATCGGGATTACACTCTTTCCCTATAGTGGTGACCCCTATGGCAGGTGTCCCAGAGTCGGGATCTTTGGGCTCAGGGCCTGGACCATTCACTACCTGAGGATTAGTTTGCCTCTCCCACAGAGTCCAGAACAGAGGAAAATCCCTCCCCAAAATCATATCGAAAGGCAGTGTCTTCACCACCCCCACTTCATGTCGAACCCGTCCGGACAGGGTAGTGATAGTGACCCTCCTTGTTGGATACCTACGGTGGTCCCCATGGACCCCAAGCACTCGCACCGTACGGCCGTGGGTTGGGATCTAGAGGCCAAGGAGGCCCACACAAGGGTCACACCACTCCCTGAGTCCAACAGGGCCATAGCGTCATATCCATTGAGCCGAACCTGGCACAAAACACTCCTTTTACGCCCAGTCCCATAGCGTCCTGCCCTGGCAGATTGGGCGAACATGGACATCCGGCGGGTATACCCACAGTCCATGGACTCCGTGTTGAGGGGACACTGCGCCATTGCGTGTCCTGACTCCTGGCATCGCCAACACCTTATGGCGGGGAAAAAATTATTTACGGTGCCCCGCTTAGGAGACCCGGGTTTCCGTCTCACTTCTGGGCGGTGCACATTCTCTGCCTGTGGTGGGGTTGAACCCAGCAGAGGCCCGGGTTGGGGGTCCCTAATTGCCGGTTTGGTGGATGCGGTCCGCCGTGCTGCACGCAGTGTCCCAGAGTCCCGAATCAAGTCTTGTGTAGCCACATGCCGCTCCACCACACTCACTACCTGATCTAGGGTACCCGGGTCACCTTGTCCCACCCACTGTTGGATGGAGACAGGCAGAGTGCGCACAAACCGGTCAACAACCACCCTCTCTATCATTTGTGCGGGGCTCAGGCTTTCAGGCTGCAGCCACTTCTTTACCAGGTGCAACAAGTCATAGGCCTGAGACCGGACAGGTTTACCCTCCTCAAAGGACCACTGGCTTACCCGTTGAGCCCTTACATACGTATTAACCCCCATTCTGGCAAGGATCTCACCTTTCAGAGTCCCATAGTCCATGGCGTCCTCTGTGCAGAGGTCTAGGTAGGCTTTTTGGGACTCTCCGGTTAAGTAAGGCGCCAACATTTCAGCCCACTGCTCTGGCGGCAGTTTCTCCCGCTCTGCAACCCTCTCAAATACCGCCAGGAAAGCTTCCACATCATCCCCCGGGGTCATCTTTTGCATGGCACGCCTTACCGCCTTCCGGACGCTGCTGTCATCTCCTTGACCTGGGGATGGAGCCGCTGGCTTTGCACGGATTGCCTCCGTCAGAAGATCCAACTGTCGCTGCTGATGCTCCTGTTGGCGCTGCTGATGCTCCTGTTGGCGCTGCTGATGCTCCTGTTGCTGCTGCATTTGCCTGATCAAGAGCTGATTAGCCTCCTGTTGTGCGACCTGCTGTTGCTGGTGCATTTGCTGCTGTTGCTGCTGTGCTTGCACCAGGTGCTTAAGCAAGTCCTCCATGCTGGCTGCTGGTTTGTACTGTAGCGTAGCAGGTTTCACCACTGACATGTGTGAACTGAGTTTGCCTTTTTTTTTTTCACCAAGTCATTGCCGTCAGCAACCAGGTTGCTGTGCCCGCATTCTCCACCACATGTAAGGTAGCGGTTAGGATCGGCACGACGGAAGGCAGTGACTCAGGCAACTGTTCACACAACACACAGTTTAATGGTACAGGTCAGGTATATTACAGACCTCCAGGTTCTGGGGCACAGCTGGTACAACTCTGTTCACCCAACACACACAGTACCTCTGTACCTAGGACAGGCTCTGTCCTGGCCGGCTCCACTGGTGAGGGCCAGGTCCTCACTGCTAGGCTGTGTTATCAGCACACAACCACTCTCTCTCTGCACAGTCCTCTCTGAGAGAGCTCCCAGGCTGCTGTTAGCTTCACACAGCAGTTCCTCCTCTTCTCTCCCACTCCTCAGCCCAGGGCAGCTCATATCATCTCCTATCCCATCACAGGTGGGCTGAGTGCTTTCCATCAGCACTTAGCTCAGATCTCACTTCTGTTAACCCTGTGAGTGCTGCCACAGAGCAAAAGATACATTCCCCCATGTGCTGTGCACCGGTCAGGGGACACATCGGGGTCGCATCACCACACCGTGTATTAAGAACTGAGACGTGTAAGAACTTTACTTGACCTGTAAATGACTTGTGAACTGTCTGAAGAACTGAAATTAAACACGGAAAACCCTGAGATTGCTTCCCTTGTGTCTCTGCATGAAAGCGATTCTCTCCATACAGAATTACAGAAAGCCCTCCACCTGCAGAGCCACAGCACAGCCTGTCAGCACCAGCAAAGAGGAGAGATCCCTGCAGCGTCTGCACAGTAAGTGTACTGAACATTCCACAATAGACTTAACCCTTACTGCCCCGGGGAACACAGTTCTACCCACTGGAACTATACCACCTAAGCTGCCATTACATCATCCCCGGAGGTTCTGCAGCAGCGGCGGCCCCATCACTGGCCGCATATAGTGGGTGGCGTCACGACTGACAATCCCCTGTAAATATTCCCCTTTTATTGCCGAGCCCGGGACACGGACCGGACCAGGACCACCCGTGACTTCCCCAGCAGCCGACCCGGTCCGGTACCGAGTACCCCTGTCCCAGTGGGCCCGACACTGGTAACTGTGTGGACCCAGCGGTAATTATTGTCCTTCACAGTCCAGTGTGCTTTATCACCGATGGACCACTTTGAATAAACACATGATATTACACAAGAGTCTCTGGCTTAAAAGGACATTCCACGCTCAAACATAATTAACTGAGTTAGAGTTCTCATGAAAGTTTATGAGGCTCAAGGCAAAAAGAAGGGGAAGGGTCAGCAAGCATTATTCATAAATGGGAAGGCAAAAATAAAACTATTCACAGTTCCAGGTAACAGTCAATATTCTATTGCTTAAAGGCGGGAAACTCTAAAGGCGAACCATCCCATTGGTCCCGCATGCCGCTCATAGGTGACCTGGACTCCCCGGTAAAGGTCCTGGTCCGGGTAACCGCGGCATAAGTAAGGTTTAACATCTCATCCCACAAATATTTTTTCCTTTAGTTCAGGTTCTCTAATGAACCCCCACCCATCCGCATAATAAAAGAATACCACAGTACCTTGTTTACGGATTTCAAGGGGTGACGGAGGTTGTCGGCGGGCGTCGTCGCGGGCGTGACGGCTCTCCATCTCATATTGCCACCACGCCTCGCGGTGGCGGTGTCAAGCCGCTTGATCTGCCTCGCTGATTTGGGGGGAGTATGCCGGGGGTGGTGAGCTGGTTGCCGGGGCATCCGAACCAGCGCTCACCTCGGCGCGGAACCCATGCATGGTCTCTCGCTAATACTCCCGGGCACTCCACCATGCTGCTTCTGGAGTGTCGCCTGCTGTTGCTCCTGGGGCACAGTTTGGGTCATCAAGGTCGGAGTCCACCTCCACGGAACCGGTCTGGTCGTCGTCATCCCCTTCATCGGCCTCGACTACGATGTCTGGCTCCTGGTCAGGTTCTCCGGAGACCTGGGTTTGTGGAACGCTGATAGGGCATGCAGGTGGGTCCACGGGGTCGTCCTTTGCACCCCTGCCTCCTGGGTCAGCATGGGTGGCTTTGCTGCAAAGACCTCCACTACAGCTAATGCGGCGACTGCTGACTCTCGCGCTTCCCGGTCCATCGTTTGGGCCATTAACTCCACGGCCTGGTTGGCACTCCAGCTGCGGACCACCCACTTCATCGTCTCTGCCAGGTTGTCCCGCAGCTCATGGAAGTACTCTCTCCTGTACTCCGCATCTTCCTCTTTGGTCAAGAGGGAGACCGTATCCAGATCACCATGAGCAATGCGGGCCTGCTGTTCCACCTCTCGCATGAGGTCCTCCCAACGGGTCGCCATTGCAACGGGTACCAAAGTCTCTTTGTTGTTGTGTCCTTCACTTTTGGTTGGGACTGTATTGGCTTCGGGCAGTTCCCCACGGATGACTTCCTTTGGCCCGCCCCCTTGTTTGATTGATGGCCATTGGGGCGGGCAAACAGTTTCGCGCCTCTGGCTAGGCCCTCCCATAACAAGGGGCTGAGGCACACCCCTGGGCCTGCACATAGTCCTTTAACATAGTTAAACCGCCATCTTGAGATTCCCGGTGAAACGGCGGGAACCAGTTCTCAGTGCCGTGCTTAAAGCAGTGAAGTAACGTGGCTCACTGAGTTTAAAGACTGTGAAAGTTCTTTTAAAGTCAAACAAGTTCAAAGTCCAAAGGCACACAGTACCCAGTTGCATCGGGCATGCAATCCTGTTCGTGACGCCAGAAAAAGGGCTTATGACGCACCTGGGGTATGGGGACTCAGGTATCTGGGCCCTGTGCTGCGGTAGGGATGTCACTGGTGGCCTGCCCAGACCTGTAGCCCTGGTGGTCTTATTTCAAAATGAGGAAAATTTTAAAATAATAAAGTATAAAGTTCTCGTGACGCCACCTGCAGATTCTGGTGACTGGACTGCTTCAGACCTCTGGGAGGTGATGGTACTGCAGCTTTGATGGAACAGCTCCCTGCAGGTGGAGCTGGGCCTCCGGGGCAGGCGGGCACCGATAATGGGGATGCAGACTGTAAATGTCAATGATCAGCAGTATGGTAGAAGAACAAACACACGGAGACTGTCACTCTATCCGGGTACTTTACTGCAACAGTTTTGGTGGCAATACAGTTCACAGTGCAAAGCAGTCTTTCTCAAGAGGTAACCGGCCAGGTAGTCACAGTGGGCTGCAAGGTCTCTCGGAGACACCCGTGGTATGCCTTCTTTAGTCAATCCCGTGTTCTGCTGCTGATCCCTGTCCTTGAACTACTCCTTACTACCATTGGGGTGCTCTAGAGTTCCCTTGCTTTCCAGCCCTTGTGAAGGGGGCTGTCACGCTGGGAGCGGGAGAGACACCCAGCGTAGGACAACGACGGGGGGGGATAAGGAGTCCCTAAAGCTATGGGCACAAGAGGGAGAGGGTGACCCCTAGTCTTCCTGGGGCTGACCCTGTCTGCCCTGACGTCCCTATACAGTTTCCTCAACTGTCGCCGACCACGAACCTCGTCCCTCTCTGATCCTAGCACTACCTTATCTAAGGATCAGATGGGGAGGTTCACTAGACCCCTCCACTAACAACTAAAGACAACACAAGGAAAACAGACAATGGGGAAAGAAAACACTTATCTTGCAGCAGAGCACAGCAACCTCCACAATCTCAGCTTCTGCTTGGAGCAAGGATAATGAGTCCACAAGGAAATATCACCTGCACCGAGGGAGGGCAATGAAACTCCTTATAAAGGAGGGAAGAACCTGCTGGGTCCTAGAGACCCAGAATACTGGTGTAGAAACCAGACCAAGCACAAGACCTTCCCAGCCGTCCTCCCATGATAGGGAGATCTTATCATACCTTCTCTTTATCTACACAGAAGGTAAATGCCCCTGAAAGACGGACCGTCCTCAAACCTTATGGCTGATTGGCCAAACGCTGGGACCGTCTGCGCGTGGCCTCTACCCTGTCATCCGTGCCACCCGTGACAGTACCCCCCCCCGTCCACGAGTGGCCCCCGGACACTCAGGACCAGGCTTATCCGGATGGGAACGGTGAAAAGCGCGGACCAGCCTAGCGGCGGAGACTTCCGACGCCGGCACCCACATCCGTTCTTCCGGACCGTATCCCCTCCAGTGCACCAAATACTGAAGAGAACGGCGCACCCTGCGAGAATCAACCACCTTTGAGATCTCAAATTCCAAATTCCCCGCTACGCAGATGGGCTCCGGGGCAAAGGAGACGGGTTAGACGACGGCACATACGGTTTGAGGAGCGACCTATGAAATACATTGTGGATCTTAAGAGCGGGAGGCAACGCAAGACGAAACGCCACGGGATTGATAACGGCGGTTATCTGATAAGGGCCAATAAACCTGGGCCCCAACTTCCAAGAGGGCACCTTCAACTTCACATTCTTGGTAGACAACCACACGTAGTCATTCACACACAGGTCCGGACCTGGCGCACGCTTCCTGTCAGCCATACGTTTGTACCTGTCGCCTAAGAGCTTCAAGCTACTCTGTACCCTCCGCCAAACCGAGGAGAGGGATGAGGTAAATCGGTCCTCCTCAGGAACTCCGGAAGGACTAGTACCACTAAAAGTACCAAACTGAGGATGAAACCCATATGCACCGAAGAACGGTGACTTGCCAGTGGACTCCTGAAGACGATTATTAAGGGCAAACTCGGCCAAGGGCAAATAACTCGCCCAAGTCTCCTGATTGTCAGAGACAAAACACCTCAGATAAGTCTCCAAATTCTGATTCATACGTTCGGTCTGCCCATTAGACTGAGGATGAAAAGCAGAAGAGAAGGACAAGGCAATTCCTAAACGTGCACAAAAAGCCTTCCAAAACTTGGAGACAAACTGAGTACCACGATCAGAAACCACCTCGGAGGGAACTCCATGAAGCTTCACGATCTCACTTACAAACACCTGTGCCAGTGTCCGAGCATTAGGAAGCGCGGGCAGTGCCACAAAGCGAACCATCTTACTGAACCTATCAACCACTACCAGCACTACCGTCTTGCCTGCAGACGCCGGAAGATCGGTGATAAAATCCATTGACACATGTGTCCATGGCCTCTCAGGAATAGACAATGGCAAGAGAGAACCAGCCGGACGGGTATGCGGAACCTTAGCCCGTGCACACACACTACAGGCAGATACGAATTCCGCTACGTCCTTCCTCAACCCCGGCCACCAAAAGCGACGAGATAAAAGATCGAAGGTGGCCCTACTGCCGGGATGCCCTGCCAATACGGAGTCGTGATGCTCTGACAGCACTCTGAGACGCAAAGATGATGGCACAAACAGTCTCCCAGAAGGACAGGAGGCAGGGGCGCCCCCCTGGACCTTCAACACCTCCCCCTCCAGATCAGGGCAAAGAGCAGAAACAACCACCCCCTCCTGTAAGATGGGAACGGGACTTTCATGAGCACTACCACCCGGGAAACTACGCGACAATGCATCAGCCTTCACGTTCTCAACCCCTGGACGGTAAGTGACGGTAAAATTAAATCTCGTGAAAAACAAGGACCACCGGGCCTGCCGGGATTGAGACGCTTGGCGGACTCAAGGTAAGACAGGTTCTTGTGGTCGGTAATAACCGTGATGGGATGGACAGCCCCTTCCAACCAGTGACGCCATTCCTCAAAAGCCAATTTAATAGCCAACAGCTCCCTATTACCGACATCATAATTCCTCTCGGCCGACGACAACTTCTTGGAGAAGAACGCGCAGGGCACCCATTTCCCAGGCGAAGGGCCTTGCGACAATACAGCCCCCACCCCCACCTCAGACGCATCCACCTCCACAACGAAGGGCTGAGAAAGATCGGGCTGACGGAGAATAGGTGCGGAAACAAAACAACGCTTTAGGGAGGAGAAAGCCTGGCGAGCAGACTCCGACCACTCGGAAAAATCGGTCCCCTTCCTAGTCATGTCCGTAAGAGGCGTCACCAGCACCGAATAGTTCCGAATAAATTTACGGTAAAAGTTGGTAAACCCCAAAAAACGTTGCAATGCCCGTAGATTGTCCGGTTGTTCCCAGTCCAACACCGCCCGGACTTTTTCCGGATCCATCCGAAAACCCAATGGCGACAGGAGGTACCCCAAAAACCGTACCTCCTGAACGGCGAAGACACATTTCTCGAGTTTAGCATACAGCTTATTGTCTCGTAATACCTGTAACACCTGCTTGACATGGGACTGATGCGTCTCCAAATCGGGGGAATAGATCAAGATATCATCTAAGTAAACAACCACAAATCTACCCACCAAATGATGGAATATGTCATTGACAAAGTGTTGGAACACCGCAGGGGCGTTAGTGAGCCCGAACGGCATTACGAGACTTTCAAAATGGCCGTCCGGGGTATTAAATGCCGTCTTCCATTCATCCCCCTCTCTGACCCTAATCAGGTTGTAGGCCCCCCTCAAATCCAACTTGGAGAACCATTTAGCACCCACTACCTGACTGAATAAATCAGGAATCAGAGGGAGGGGGTACGGATCACGGACAGTAATCCGATTCAACTCCCGGAAATCCAGGCAAGGACGGAGGCCCCCATCTTTTTTCTTAACAAAAAAGAAACCAGCCGCAACCGGCGAGGTTGAGGGCCTGATGTGACCCGACTGCAGACTCTCGGAAATGAAATCCTTCATCGCCTGTCTTTCCGGACCCGATATAGCAAACATCCTAGCTTTGGGCAGTTTAACTCCGGGAACGAGGTTGATTGGGCAATCGTATGCCCGATGGGGGGGCAGGTCTTGGCACCCCTTCTCTGAGAACACATCCTCATACTCCGATAGGAACGGGGGCAGAGATACCGCAGACACCACCGAAAACGAGGTCACCAAACAATTCTCAGAACAAAAATCACTCCATTCCACAATGTCCCGGGACTGCCAATCCACTACGGGATTATGTTTAATCAACCATGGCAAGCCCAGGACAATGGGAGCGGGGAGACCGTCTAGAACATAGCAAGATATCGTCTCTTGATGTTGGGATCCAACCGTCAACTTAATGTCATGTACGATATGTGTGAGACTACCTTGAGCAAGAGGTGCTGAGTCGATGGCATAGATACGGATGGGGCGAGACAATAAACAGCAGTTAAGCCCATGAGCGTCTACAAACTGAGCATCCACCATGCTGACCCCCGCACCACTATCCACAAACACAGAAATACCCTCCGTTGTGCCCTCCAGCGCCACCTCCGCACTTAGGAGGAAACGGGAAGTACAAATGGAGGATACACACACCTCCCGCTCGACCACCTCCACACCCCCCATAGTCACAGAAGGTCCAGGCCCCCCAGTCCGTGTAGGGGTGTAGGGACAGGCCCCAATAAAATGATCCCCTTTCCCACAGAAAAAACAGACCCCCTTCCCCTTGCCCCGGGAGGTACCGGCGGAGAACCTCGAGGCCGCCGCACCTCCCAGCTGCATCGGTTCCTCCGCACTCGGAGGAACGACTCACTCTCCGCGTGACCTCCCGGTAACCAGGAATCACCACGAGAATGGCTCCCAGTAACAGGAGGTCTCCCCCTCCGCTCCTGGAGGCGTCTATCCATACGAATAGCTAACGACATAGCCGCCTCCAGGGACGGAGGGGTCTCATAAACCGCCAGAGCGTCCTTCAGCCTCTCCGAAAGACCCTGACAAAAGTGACTCCGGAGTGCCGGATCGTTCCACTTCGTGTCCGTAGCCCACCTGCGGAACTCAGAACAATATGATTCCGCCGACCGAGTCCCCTGGCGGAGATGGCGCAACCTGGATTCAGCCAAAGCGACACGGTCAGGGTCATCATATATGAGGCCCAGGGCGTCAAAAAATTCATCCACAGAGCGGAGACAAGTAGAGTCCTGTGGCAGAGAGAAAGCCCAGGACTGGGGATCTCCCTGCAGTAGCGACATAATAATTCCTACACGCTGCTGCTCATCACCAGTGGAATAAGGCCTAAGCCTAAAATATAATTTACAGGCCTCTTTGAATACAGTAAACTTATCTCTACCTCCTGAAAACCTGTCAGGGAGGGCAACCTTAGGTTCAGGTCTGGCCTGACCCAATGCTTGATTCCCCAAGACACCATTTTGCGGTTGCGGGCCCTGTAAAGCCGACCGAAGGTCCGCAACCTCCAAAGACAGAGACTGCAGCTGCTGGGCCAAAGCAGACACAGGATCCATAAGGAAAGGAAGAAAATTCGGTTCCTCCCCTGTCCTTCAGTTACAGTATTGGCAGGTGATAATGTCACGCTGGGAGCGGGAGAGACACCCAGCGTAGGACAACGACGGGGGGGGATAAGGAGTCCCTAAAGCTATGGGCACAAGAGGGAGAGGGTGACCCCTAGTCTTCCTGGGGCTGACCCTGTCTGCCCTGACGTCCCTATACAGTTTCCTCAACTGTCGCCGACCACGAACCTCGTCCCTCTCTGATCCTAGCACTACCTTATCTAAGGATCAGATGGGGAGGTTCACTAGACCCCTCCACTAACAACTAAAGACAACACAAGGAAAACAGACAATGGGGAAAGAAAACACTTATCTTGCAGCAGAGCACAGCAACCTCCACAATCTCAGCTTCTGCTTGGAGCAAGGATAATGAGTCCACAAGGAAATATCACCTGCACCGAGGGAGGGCAATGAAACTCCTTATAAAGGAGGGAAGAACCTGCTGGGTCCTAGAGACCCAGAATACTGGTGTAGAAACCAGACCGAGCACAAGACCTTCCCAGCCGTCCTCCCATGATAGGGAGATCTTATCATACCTTCTCTTTATCTACACAGAAGGTAAATGCCCCTGAAAGACGGACCGTCCTCAAACCTTATGGCTGATTGGCCAAACGCTGGGACCGTCTGCGCGTGGCCTCTACCCTGTCATCCGTGCCACCCGTGACAGGGGCTTGACCTTGGTGGGTGATCCTGGTGTGGTGGTGATGTTTGGACAGGGTGTCGGGGTCGGTGAACTGACCCACGACGGCCGGTATTGGCGGCTCCGGGGCTAGACTCTCTGCACCGCGTCCTCGGAGCCAGCTCCCCGTGGTGGACTAGGGTTCCCCCCGGAGTGTGGGCGCTCTGGTATGGGGGTTCCCTCTCTCTCTTCCTAGACTGCCTGTTCCTCTCTCTATGGGGGTTCCTTCTCTCAGAGTCCCCTTTTCTCACTTAGGGCTCCCTTTCCTTCTTCTCGGGGCAAAGTAGAACTCCCCATTTTGCTAACGCCCTCCTCCCCTAAGTCTCCCCCCAGGGACTGGGCTCCAACCATTTGCCTAGGGTTGAGTGTGGGAGTGTCGGGGTGGGAGCCTCCTACAATCCTTGCATTCCCACTGTGACAGGGATAACTGCACACTCTTCTATGGGTGCAGTATCCCAACAGTGACTCCTGACCAGTGGGGCGCCACATATCCATAAAAAATTTTGTTTGAAGTTTGCCACAAGCCACCTGGGAGACACACCAAACATGAGGAATATGGTGCTCTGGTCAGATTAAACCAAAATCGAACTTTTAGGCCACAATGCAAAACGATATGTTTGGCGTAAAAGCAACACAGCTCATCACCCTCAAAACACCCTCCCCACTGTCACACATGGTGGTGGCAACATCCTGGTTTGGGCCTGCTTTTCTTCAGTAGGGACAGGGAAGATGGTTAAAATTGATGGGAAGATGGACGGAGCCAAATACAGGACCATTCTGGAAGAAAACCTGTTGGAGTCTGCAAATCACCTGAGACTGGGACGGAGATTTATCTTCCAACATTACATCATCTTCCATGTGAGCTCCAGTCTGGAGCGTGGTTAAATCCGAAGGGGAAGAGAGCTGCAGCTGTGCCCAGCAACTTCAAAGAAGTATCTTCCAACTAGACAATGATCCCAAACATAAAGCAAAATCTACAATGGAATGGTTAAAAAATAAACGTATCCAGGTGTTAGAATGGCCGAGTCACATCCAGACCTGAATCCAATCGGGAATCTGTGGAGAGAGCTGAAAACTGCTGTTCACAAACCCTCTCCATCCAACCTCACTGAGCTCCAGCTGTTCTGCAAGGAAGAATGGACGAGAATTTCAGTCTCTCCATGTGCAAAACTGATAGAGACAAACCCCAAGAGACTGCAGCTGTAATCACAGCAAAAGGGGGCGCTACAAAGTATTAACTCAAGGGGCCGAATAATATTGCACACTTCACTTTTCTATTTGTTACAAATGTTTAAAATATCCAATAAATCTGATTCCACCTCACGATTGTGTCCCACTTGTTGTTGATTCTTCACAAAAAAAATTGAATTTATATCTTTGTGTTTGAAGGCTATTATGTGACAAAAGGTTGAAAAGTTCAAGGGGGCCGAATACTTTCACAAGGCATTGTACACTTTATGGTTCTTCCAAAGAGACACATCCACTTTATAGTTCTCGTTCTTCGGCATAATACCTTCATAATGTGAGTGGGAAGCCCCTGTGCAGCCATGGACACTCCGGGGCAGAGCAGTGATGGCCCCTGTATATGTCCCCCCACTGACTTACATTTTCCCTCCTCGCTTTCTATACCTTTTTATATTTTTGATCCATTAGGGCTTTGTTCACTTTTTATCGTCACCATTTTGGGGTCCTTGTGACTTTTTTCATTCCACTTTCTGAGGAGGGAAGTCACCAGCACACAACCAGTCACATGTCAATAGGTTTCTTTTTCACCGTTCACGTTGGGGGACAAATGCTTATTATTTTCCTGTGTTACACATGCTGCAAAACCAGATGATGGAGTAGGTATTGATGGGATAGGTATTGATGGGGTGGTTATTGATGGGGTAGTTATTGATGGGGTAGTTATTGATGGGGTAGGTATTGATGGGGTGGTTATTGATGGGGTAGTTATTGATGGGGTGGTTATTGATGGGATGGTTATTGATCGGGTGGTTATTGATGGGATGGTTATTGATGGGGTAGTTATTGATGGGGTAGGTATTGATGGGGTGGTTATTGATGGGGTGGTTATTCATGGGGTAGTTATTGATGGGGTAGGTATTGATGGGGTGGTTATTGATGGGGTAGTTATTGATGGGGTGGTTATTGATGGGATAGTTATTGATGGGGTGGTTATTGATGGGATGGTTATTGATGGGATGGTTATTGATGGGGTGGTTATTGATGGGGTGGTTATTGATGGGGTGGTTATTGATGGGGTAGTTATTGATGGGTAGTTATTGATGGGGTGGTTATTGATGGGGTGGTTATTGATTGATGGGATGGTTATTGATGGGGTGGTTATTGATGGGGTGGTTATTGATTGATGGGATGGTTATTGATGGGGTGGTTATTGATGGGGTGGTTATTGATGGGATGGTTATTGATGGGGTGATTATTGATGGGATGGGGTGGTTATTGATGGGGTGGTTATTGATGGGATGGTTATTGATGGGGTGGTTATTGATGGGGTGGTTATTGATGGGGTGGTTATTGATGGGATGGTTATTGATGGGGTGGTTATTGATGGGATGGGGTGGTTATTGATGGGGTGGTTATTGATGGGTAGTTATTGATTGATGGGATGGTTATTGATGGGGTAGTTATTGATGGGGTAGTTATTGATGGGGTGGTTATTGATGGGGTGGTTATTGATGGGGTAGTTATTTATGTTTTATTGCTTTGGTTTAATATTTTATTAGTTCCTGCAGGGACTGGAATGTGCAATATGGTAACACACGTGGCCTCCTCATAGCTGCACAGACATAGAGGACACAGGTCTACAGGAATGACGATTTGCAGTTGCACACTTATACTTTATACATTCTTGTCAATTGTCCATAGCAACCACTACTCTTCCATCCTGTCATTTAGTTGCTATGGGTAACTGCTGATCCACTTCCGGTTTCTGAGACTCGTGGAAGTCACATGACCACTGCACCGTGAGAAGAATCACGTGATTGGTGTTGTCATGGCGATGCGGACACACCCCCCTCGTCTAAGTGAGAGTTCAGGCTTTCGGCGAGATCGTGACGTTACACGTAGCTCTCCACCGACCAATGAGAGAAGGCGGGGCGTGGTCAGAGTTCCGGAGCGGAGTATGGACGAGCTGAAGGATGGGGGGCGGCGGCGGCTCAGCGGCCCGGAGGTGACCCGACTACAGGCGGAGCACAGCGAGGTAACCACGTGACAGGGAGCGAGTGACGTCACCGGGACGGCGGCAAGTACGGCACATGACCTCCCCGTATGTCACAGGTCACGTGCTCCCCCTGTACAGAGATATATGTGTCACATAGGAAACACATCCCAGACCCTGCAGAAGCAAAATCACCGTCACCCCCAGACCTTGAGACATCACCGTCACCCCCAGACCCCGAGACATCACCGTCACCCCCAGACCCCGAGACATCACCGTCACCCCCCAGACCCCGAGACATCACCGTCACCCCCAGACCCCGAGACATCACCGTCACCCCCAGACCCCGAGACGTCGCCGTCACCCCCCAGACCCCGAGACGTCGCCGTCACCCCCAGACCCCGAGACGTCGCCGTCACCCCCAGACCCCGAGACGTCACCGTCCACCCCAGACCCCGAGACGTCACCGTCACCCCCAGACCCTGAGACGTCACCGTCACCCCCGCCCGACCGAACGTCACCGTCACCGCCCAGACCCTAAGACGTCACCGTCCACCCCCAGACCCTGCAGAAGTAAAATCACCGTCACCCCCAGACCCTGCAGAAGCAAAATCACCGTCACTCCCAGACCCTGAGACATCACCGTCACCTCAGACCCTGCAGAAGCAAAATCACTGTCACCCCCAGACCCTGAGACATCACCGTCACCCCCAGACCCTGCAGAAGCAAAATCACCGTCACCCCCAGACCCTGAGACATCACCATCACCCCAGACCCCGCAGAAGCAAAATCACTGTCACCCCCAGACCCCCCAGACCCGCGACGTCCCCCGTCCCCCCCAGACCCGAGAACACGTCGCCGTCACCCCCCAGACCCCGAGACGTCGCCGTCACCCCCCAGACCCCGAGACGTCGCCGTCACCCCACCCCCAGACCCCGAGATATCACCGTCACCCCAGACCCCCGAGAATCCTGTCACCCCAGACCCTGTCAAAGACAAACTCACGTCACCCCCAGACCCTCGAGCAATCACCGTCACCCCGACTCACCAGTCTCCGCAGAAGCAAATCACCGTCACCCCCCAGACCCGAGACATCCCGTCACCCCAGACCCGCAGAAGCAAAATCACGTCACCCCCCAGATCCCCGTCAGCCCGACGAGCGTCCGTCACCCCCAGACCCGAGATCGCCGTCACCCCCAGACCCCGAGACAGTCGCCGTCACCCCCCAGACCCGAGACGTCGCCGTCACCCCACCCGAGACAGTCGCCGTCACCCCCGAGACCATCGCCGTCCACCCCGAGACTCGCCGTCACCCCCCAGACCCCGAGACTCGCCGTCACCCACCCAGACCCCGAGACATCGCCGTCACCCCCCCAGACCCCGAGAGATCTCACCCCACCCAACCCTCCCCAACCCCGAGATACTCGTCCCTCCCAGACCCGTCAGAAGCAACAATCACGTCACCCCCCCCAGACCCTCAGAGCACAATCACCGTCACCCCGAGACGTCACGTCCCCCCAGACCCCGAGACGTCCACGTCACCCCCCAGACCCCGAGACGTCCAGTCACCCCCCAGACCCCGAGACGTCGCGTCACCCCCCCAGACCCCGAGACGTCACGTCACCCCCCAGACCCCGAGACGTCCCGTCACCCCCCAGACCCCGAGACGTCCCGTCACCCCCCAGACCCCGAGACGTCGCCGTCACCCCCCCAGACCCCGAGACGTCGCCGTCACCCCCCAGACCCCGAGACGTCGCCGTCACCCCCCAGACCCCGAGAATCAGCCGTCACCCCCCCAACCCCGAGAACTCCCGTCACTCCCAGACCCGCAGACAGCAAAAGTCCCTGTCACCCCCCAGACCCCTGCAGACAGTCACCGTCACCCCGAGACGTCACCGTCCCCCCCAGACCCCGAGACGTCCACGTCACCCCCCAGACCCCGAGACGTCCGTCACCCCCCAGACCCCGAGACGTCCAGTCACCCCCCAGACCCCGAGACGTCGTCACCCCCCAGACCCCGAGACGTCGCCGTCACCCCCCAGACCCCGAGACGTCGCCGTCACCCCCCAGACCCCGAGACGTCGCCGTCACCCCCCAGACCCCGAGACGTCGCCGTCACCCCCCCAGACCCCGAGACGTCGCCGTCACCCCCCCAGACCCCGAGACGTCGCCGTCACCCCCCAGACCCCGAGACGTCGCCGTCACCCCCCCAGACCCCGAGACGTCGCCGTCACCCCCCCAGACCCCGAGACGTCGCCGTCACCCCCCAGACCCCGAGACGTCGCCGTCACCCCCCAGACCCCGAGACGTCGCCGTCACCCCCCCAGCACCCCGAGACGTCGCCGTCCCCAGTACCCGAGCTCGCCGTCCCCCCAGACCCCGAGACGTCGCCGTCACCCCCCAGACCCCGAGACGTCGCCGTCACCCCCCCAGACCCCAGACGTCGCCGTCACCCCCCAGACCCCGAGACGTCGCCGTCACCCCCCAGACCCCGAGACGTCGCCGTCACCCCCCAGACCCCGAGACGTCGCCGTCACCCCCAGACCCCGAGACGTCGCCGTCACCCCCAGACCCCGAGACGTCGCCGTCACCCCCCAGACCCCGAGACGTCGCCGTCACCCCCCCAGACCCCGAGACGTCGCCGTCACCACCCCAGACCCCGAGACGTCGCCGTCACCCCCCCAGACCCCGAGACGTCGCCGTCCCTCAGACCCACCCCCCAGCACCCCCAGACCGACGTCGCCGCACGCCCCCAGACCCCGAAGACGTCGCCCGTCACCCCCCAGACCCCGAGACGTCGCCGTCACCCCCCAGACCCCGAGACGTCGCCGTCACCCCCCCAGACCCCGAGACGTCGCCGTCACCCCCCCCAGACCCCGAGACGTCGCCGTCACCCCCCCAGACCCCGAGACGTCGCCGTCACCCCCCAGACCCCGAGACGTCGCCGTCACCCCCCAGACCCCGAGACGTCGCCGTCACCCCCCAGACCCCGAGACGTCGCCGTCACCCCCCAGACCCCGGACGTCGCCGTCACCCCACCCGACGTCGCCGTCACCCCCCCAGACCCCGAGACGTCGCCCGCTCACCCCCCCAGACCCCGAGACGTCGCCGTCACCCCCCAGACCCCGAGACGTCGCCGTCACCCCCCAGACCCCGAGACGTCGCCGTCACCCCCCAGACCCCGAGACGTCGCCGTCACCCCCCAGACCCCGAGACGTCGCCGTCACCCCCCAGACCCCGAGACGTCGCCGTCACCCCCCAGACCCCGAGACGTCGCCGTCACCCCCCAGACCCCGAGACGTCGCCGTCCACCCCCCCCCAGACCCCGAGAGCGTCCGCGTCACCCCCCCAGACCCCGAGACGTCGCCGTCACCCCCCAGACCCCGAGACGTCCGCCGTCACCCCCCAGACCCCGAGACGTCGCACCGACACCCACCCCCCAGACCCCGAGACGTCGCCGTCACCCCCCAGACCCCGAGACGTCGCCGCCGTCACCCCCCCAGACCCCGAGACGTCGCCGTCACCCCCCAGACCCCGAGACGTCGCCGTCACCCCCCAGACCCCGAGACGTCGCCGTCACCCCCCAGACCCCGAGACGTCGCCGTCACCCCCCAGACCCCGAGACGTCGCCGTCACCCCCCAGACCCCGAGACGTCGCCGTCACCCCCCAGACCCCGAGACGTCGCCGTCACCCCCCAGACCCCGAGACGTCGCCGCCGTCACCCCCCAGACCCCGAGACGTCGCCGCCGTCACCCCCCAGACCCCGAGACGTCGCCGCCGTCACCCCCCAGACCCCGAGACGTCGCCGCCGTCACCCCCCAGACCCCGAGACGTCGCCGACGTCACCCCCCAGACCCTGCAGAAGCAAAATCACCATCACCCCGAGACATTACCGTCACCCCCAGACCCTGAGGCATCCCCATGGCCCCGGGCCCTGAGGCATCCCCATGGCCCCGGGCCCTGAGGCATCCCCATGGCCCCGGGCCCTGAGCATCCCATGGCCCCGGCCCTGAGGCATCCCCATGGCCCCGGGCCCTGAGGCATCCCCATGGCCCCGGGCCCTGAGGCATCCCCATGGCCCCGGGCCCTGAGGCATCCCCATGGCCCCGGCCCTGAGGCATCCCCATCACTCCAGACCCTGCAGAGGAGACGTGGCCGTCGCCCCGGGCCCCGAGTTGTAGCTGGCCCCAGATTCTGCAGAGGCAACATATTTTCGCCCTGTTACTTTAAGACTTGTCACTAATCTCTCTAGTCATATTTTGCAATGTGTCCGTGCAGGATGGAGCAGACCCTCAGCTGTGAGACGTACTAGGTGTATACAGCTTTGTGATTTAGTGATGTGAAGTGGAGAGGAGTTTGCAGTATGTACTTGGTTATTCCCAGTAATGTTAGGCCGGTTTCACACCACGGCAAGATCAGGTCCGGGGCTGTCCGGTGTAAACCTGACAGCCTCGGACCCAATGTTGACATTATAGAGCCCTATGGGTCCGGATGGAGCAGCTTTGTGCCATCCGGTTTCCAACTATCCGGGAGGATCTGGGACAATTCGGATTTTTTCTCCCGGACATAAAGACGTTGCTTGCAGGGGAAAAATCGGACATAATCGAGTCCTCCCGCATCTGGCGCCCCCTAACATTGGGGTCTATGGCATCGGATCGCGCTGGATCCAACATAAAACCGGATCCAGGAGTCGGACGCCAGGTGCTAAACTTCAGCACCAGGAGCTGTCCTCTGCAGAGGTTTCAGGACCATGGCTAGCTCCCCACTAGCCGCCATCTTGAAATTTCAGCAGCTGCGCTCAGTTGAATTCCGGATGCAAACCGGACCGGAGGGCATATTTCACCGGTTCTGTTTCTAGATCGGGTTCAGGGCTGACCTTGCTGTGGTGTGACACCAGGCTTACTGGTCTGCTATTTGCGCCTTCTTTTCCAGGATGAGTCCGGAGTACTGTTATTTGTCCTGTGCTCCTATGACGACACTTCTTGCCCCTCTGACGTGGCAGTTCAGTTCCGTGGTTGCCATGACGATATATCTTTGCTTTGTTTCCATGATAATCCAGATTGCAGGGACAGGAGGTGTTGTCATAGGGGCGGTTTCTTCTTATATCTTTGCCCTCTGATCACTCTGCACGCTGTGTCGGGTTTATTTATGAGCACACAGTGCACGAGTGCCGAGATCGCAGCTGTCACCAGGACACACTTAATATAGCAACAGCTGCACTTAAAGGGACGGCAGGTTATGACAACTCGTATTGTCAAAGGAGGATCAGTCTGATGTTAGTAGCCCTAAATGAGCCAGAGGTGGATGATTAAGTATCTGTCCAGTCTCATTACCAGGTGTCCATTCACTCGTTGTGGTGGATCCCAGGGAACCCCCGCCCATTTAATAAAAGGGGTCATCAATCGATTTTTCCATCATCGCCACGACAGCACCACCTGAGAGAGAGGACCGCCCATCCAAGACAGGAAACCTCTGAGATAAAAAGGGCGGGACCTCTCCTGGACCTCAGTTTAGGTTTCCTGTCTTGGAGGTAGGAGACCTCTGAAGCTCATGCGGTCCTGGCCTGACCCGGTAGCTGTAAGGGCTGTACTTACCTAGGCAGTGGCTACGGACTTGGGTGCAGAAGCTCCTTCCACGGGGTATCCCCTGCGGTGGTGGAGGGCACGGGGTCTGGAGAGGGCCACCAGCGGCTTGTTCTCGGCCCTTGTCGCCGCCTGGGTGTCACAGCTGCACGGTAGGGGGCGGCCCTGCAGAGGATGGTTTGCGGGCAGGGCGCAGCGTTCCTGGGTCTGTAATGGGCCTGGGAGCGGTTTTCCCGGCGGCAGGTTTGAATCTCGCGCCGGGAGCCGCTACTTCCGGTTTTGGGCACGAACCGGAAGTGACATTCCGGCATGCTCAGTGCCGGCCAAGATGGCGGCGCCTGGCGTTCGGCAGCAGGAAGATGCTGGAGCGGTTCCCGGTGGTGAGGGGCAAGGCACGGAGGGCAGAGCCAGCCAGTGTCCGGTGGTGTGACAGCATTCCCTTTCGGCTCCCGTCGTGAGGGGAGCCTCAGCAGGTGGCGGCTGCAAGTCCTCAGTGGAGGGATCCAGGATGAAGGGACCCTCATGCCCTGAAGTCTGTATGCGTCTGGTGGGTGAGTGCCTTCGGGCTGTACTGTC
The DNA here is from genome assembly GCA_033576535.1 of Allobates femoralis. NCBI lineage: Eukaryota > Metazoa > Chordata > Amphibia > Anura > Aromobatidae > Allobates > Allobates femoralis. The sequence continues at coordinate 118,587,414 of JARQOC010000010.1, forward strand.
TGTATTTTCACCACCTGAGGTATGTGCTTTCTGCAAGGTTCCTCTTCCGGAGGGTTGTGCTACCAGACTTATGTGCCCCTTGCATTGTGGATGGAAGTCACTGTCCCCAGTCGGCGTCTAGCCTTAGTGCTTTAATGTGGGAAGACTTTCCGTCCCTGCAGCTAGCCGGGATGAATGGGGGATGTATGAGGAAGAAGGCTTAGGGCTCTTCCTCTGGTACTGACTGTGCCGCTCGTTATTTTCCCTAGGGGAGACGCAGGTCTTGCTCCCCCTCTGCCTCGTCCTCCTCATCGTCCTCCTCCTCCGGGTCCTCCTCCTCCATTGACAGCGGAGAGGGGACGCCGTGGGTTCCACGTACAGACACTGATTTTTTGCTTACAGCGGTCCATTCACCTGTGGGGTTGGTGGATGCCCGTGGGCCCTCTTCGGTGGCGGATTTAAGGTTCCGTGGTCTGTCTTCCACACGGAGATGGACTTTTCCCTTGAATCTGAGGGTCCAGGCCTTAATTTTAGCTCCTGGACTACGCCTGCTGGGAAGGGCTCTCTTTCCTATTAGTCTACTTGTGTAATTCCTGGGAATCCACTGTTAGCATTTTTTTGGTCCCTCGTGTTTTGGGCAGCAGTTGGTGGCTCAGGGACGTGTCTCCTAGAGGCAGAGACCTTGTCTTTCTTCCTTTGACTCTTGCTGCGGCGGCTTTTCTGGCAGATTCCTCGTGGATTGGAGGCGAAGGCTATGTCTTTCTTTACTGCTGCTCATGGTGCCTTATGATGCGGCCCTGGGCCGGTGTTGCCCAACCTGGGTTCTTACCTGATGCGGGTGCTTTTTAGGTTGGTACGTCGCTGGCTGATCTCTTGGCCCAGGCTTGTGCCAATGAGAATACTTTTCCCTCCGGTTTTCCGGCTTCTACCTTCCGGGGTCGTTACTTTTCGTGAGCCTCGGTTTGGTAAACGGAGGTCCCCTCTTCGGTCCCGAAGTTCTTGGACCAATGGGAGAGACATGTAGTCGGGTTTCTTGTTCAGGGGTTCATCCTTTGGCGGAAAGTTCCAGTGTCAGTGACGGTCGCTCCAGGACGGAGGAAGCCTTGCCACTTTCTCCCAGCCCGCTCCGGGATTGGGGCTTGCGATGGGGCTCTCGCTCTTCTCAGTGACGGGTTGACACTGGGGTTCGCTTCGGCTCCTGTGGGGCCCTGGTGATTGCGTCTGTCCGGTGTCCGGGAAAAGGCACTTTTCTGATAGGAGGGGTACAGGCCCTTGTGCGCCTAGGGGTGGTCTCCCCGGTTCCTCCAGCCGACTGCGGCAGGGTATTCTGTTCCCCGCTGTTCCTCATGCACAGCCAGTCGGTTCGTTCCAGTCTTTTATACCCCTGAAACCCCTGAACAGCTTTCTGGCTATGGGGGTTTTGTTTCCAGATTAATTCGGGGTGGGGCTGGATCTGACGGACGCATGCGTCAGTGTTCCGGTTCACCGTCACCTCTGGCAGTTCTGACGTTCGGCCGGTTTGGGGGCTTCCTCTGCCTTTTCTGTGCCAGGCTCTTCCCTTCGGGCTGGCGATGGTTCCTCGGATGTTCACGTTGCTGCTGGCAGTAGTGGGGCCACTTCCGACGTCCACTGATTTGGATTATTCCATATCTGGACGTTTGCTGCTTGTGGGGGACTCCTGGGGTCTGTGCCTCGCCCGTCTGCATTTGGTTTGGCCTTCCCTGGATCAGCTGGGTTGGATTGTTACTCTGGGAAGGTCCAGGCTGTTCCCCGCCACGCGTCAGCTGGTTCTGGGGTTATTTCTGGGTTCCCAGTCTTGGCTTTGCCTCCTTTTGGACGTCGGGGGTCGTGGCGTGCCTGAAAGCGGTCCAAAGACCCCGCACGGGCACAATGTCGGGAAGCTCCCTGCTGACCTAATGAGGCCATTGCGTCTTCGGTCACCCTTTCTGCAGTGCGGGGCTCTCCTCGAGTGGCATTCTGGAGGGCTGTGTCCCTCTTGGGCTCCCTCTCGTCCTGTATCCCCGCTGTTCCTTTGGCACAGTTGTGCTCTCAGGCCCTTCTGTGGATGGTTCTCCAGCATCAGCTCGGGGTGGGGGCGGCCTTGGACGCAAATATTGCTCTGTCCCCTCCGCCTTTGGATTCTCTGGAGGGGGGGGCTGCTCCCCGGGCGCCTCTCCAGGGGCATCCCGTGGGGTGGTCTGGTCTCCGGCGTGCTTGCCACGGGGGCCAGTTCCCGGGGATGGGGGCCCTCCTTTGGGACCTGTCCGCTCGGGGGGCCTGAGGCTCGCGCCTCTCCAGGCTGTCCTCACTTGTGCGGGAGTTCCTGGCAATTTGGGAGGCTGTTTCTGCGTTCCTTACTTCCCTTCGAGGGCGCCATCTTAGTGTCCTCTCTGGCTACAGTGTGTATGTGGCTTCCTGGCACCGTCGGGGGACACCCGGTCTCAGGCACTCATGGGAGTTGCGCGGGGCGTTTTGTCGGCTGTGGACGCCCGTCTGCTTTCCCTCTCTGCCCTTCGCATGTGGGGGGGTGGCATCTTCCTGGTCAGATTTCTCAGCAGGGTGCAGCTCCGACGGGGGCAGTGGGCCCTGGATCCAAGAGGTTTTTCGCTCAGATTGTGGCCGGGTTGGGCCTTCCGGAGATGGTTTTCTTTGCCACTCGGGTGCACGGTCTGGTGCGTCGATTCTGTTCTCTGATTTCCGGAGTCCGGCCCGTTGCTGTGGACGCTCTCCTGATCCCCTGGTCCTTGGGCCTTCTGTATCCCTTCCCTCCCTTGGTTGGGTTTCCTGCAGTCCTTCGGAAGGGCAGGGAGGTCAGGGCGAAGGTCGTCATGATGGCGCCCTTCTGGCCCCGGAGCGCTTGGTTCTTTTGGCTCCATCGCCTGTCCATCCAGGCTCCCTGGACTCTCCCCCTCTTCCAGTCTCTCCTGTCTCGGGGGGCCGGTCCCCCGTCCGCTGGTCTCGGGTCTCCGGCTGACGACATGGGACTTGACCAGGCGGCTCCTGTCACGTGGAGGATTCTCTGCTGGCCTTGTTCGTGCGCGGAGGTCCGGTTGGACGCCGGTTGCCACCGTTTTTTTCTGGTGTCGTGTGGGTTTTCCTTTCTGTCCACTTCAGGGACGTGTCCGGACGGTGGGCTCCTGTGCCGGCAATTTTCGACTTCCTCCAGTGGAGGGTGGGGGATTGGTCTCTCTGTCAATAACCTGAAGCTCTGATTTTCAGCTTTGGGCCGGTGCCATTGTTCCCTTGCGGGGTGGTCTTGGGTGCTGTGGGTTTTCCAGTCCTGCCGGGGGGCCACTCTGGTTCCCTGTCCAAAGGTGGCTCCTTGGGGTCTCTTTTTCATTCTGGATGCCTTACCCAAGCCTCCCTTTGAGCCTTTCTCTTGTGCTTGCCTAGGGTCCTGCCTCTGCAGTTGGTTCTGTTGGGAGGTGGCTTGCCGTCAGCCGGCAGTTTTTTGTGTCCTCCTGGCCTTGTCGGTGGTGGGGCCTTGTACTCCGGTTTTTGCTGGACAGGGTCGTCCTCCACCTGGTTCCTTCCTTCTTCCCAAGGTGGCTGCCATGTTCCGCGGGCTGCGGGAGCTTGTCCTCCCTTTCCTTCTGTGGTCTTCCTACATTTCTGAAGGACGAGGTTCTCCACTCGTTAGTTGTCTGGTGGGCGTTGCTTGCCTGCTTCATCGGGCCGCGGCCTGGCGTCTGGCTCCGTCCCTCTTGGTTTTCTTTCGGGGGGCCTCTTGGGGTGAGGCAGTGGCCGGGGGTGCCCTTGTTAGGTGGTTGCGGGAAGCCTTCGCTCTTGCTTCTTCCAGTCGGGTGCGGGTCCCGGAGGGGGCCTTTGTGCACTTTCCGCCAGGGCAGTGGCTGCTTCCTGGGCGGAGGGGGCTGTTGTGGCTGCTCCTTGGTCTTCTCCTTCTCCTTTTCTTCAAGCATGTCAGGCTTGATCTTGCTGCCACTAAGGTGGTGACCTTTTGGTAGACAGGTTCTGCAAGCGGTGGATCCCTCCCTAATTTTCTTTTCTCTGAAATCTCTCAGGTGGTGCTGTCGTGGCGATGATGGAAAAATCTAAATTACTTACCGGTAATGTGTTTTTCATGAGCAACGACAGCACCACCGCATCCCTCCCTATTGCCTGTCGGTGTTGGTCCCGTTTGGGGGGGAAGGTGTGATTTGTTGTGTTCTTTTGGTTGTGTACTAATGCTTGTTGGGTTCTCCTCTCCGGTCTCTGTAACCTAAACTGAGGTCCAGGAGAGGTCCCGCCCTTTTTATCTCAGAGGTTTCCTGTCTTGGATGGGGGGTCCTCTCTCTCAGGTGGTGCTGTCGTGGCTCATGAAAAACACATTACCGGTAAGTAATTTAGATTTTTTTTTTTTACTAGACTGTTCTCCAATGATTGATAGATTTCTGCTCCTAGGACCTGGAGTGATCAGCTGTGATGTGTAACAAAGTGTTCAGTGTCCCTGCAGTGCCCCCACTGGAGAGATGTAGTATTACACAGTGATTATAATGACGCCCCCAGTGTACTTCTAACCTGATTTGCATACGGCGTCCTCATTACATTTCTCAGGACTGGCTCATCCGATCCGTATGAAGAAAGTATAAGTGTTGTAAAGGGAAAAGTGCAACGTAAGAACTGTTCTGTTGCTCTTAAAGGGGTTGTCTTGCAGGGGAGAAGTGCTGCTGATGTGGCCCCTTTTTAGTTGGTGTCCGGTTTTGCGCCCCTATCCTGTTTGTTGGGACAGAGCACGTGTAGGAAGCGAAACCTGACCAATGGCGGCCACGTCACAAGCGCCCCTACAAACGTTAGAGTCCCCAGTGCGGGATGTGTCCATTTTGACACCTACAGGGAACACGGTCATTCGTATGCCAATGATACACAATAGGGATCTTCACACCCTCCGTGTTTTGCCATGGAGTTTGTGTCCACGTGACTTGCATGGAGACTAGTCCGTTTATACTATCAGCATGGATGCCACATGGACTGCACACGTACTGCATCACTGAAATAAATAGGTTTTTATTTATAAAAGATGTGTAAAGATAGATACATATTAAATGCCCATATAATGTTCCATCCCCTATGTGTTGTAAGCTTCCACCCTTTAGTGGCTTTCATGTGGCACTCAAGGGTGTTTAACCTTGTGTTTTAGCAAAAAAATAATTATTAAAAAAATACAGATGCTAGGTCCCTCCCTATTTTTGATCACCAGCTAAGGTAAAGCCAACAGTTGGGGTCTGGCATTCTCAGGATGGGAAGGGTCCCAGCCTAAAAATAGCAGGCCTTGGCCGCCCTAGAACTGGTGCCTCCATTAGATGCAGCAATCTTGGCGCTTTGCTAGGGTTCATCCCCCTGCCCTGGTGCGTTGGCAAACGGGGTAATAGAAGGGGTTAATGACAGCTGAGAAATGACAGCTGTCATCAACCCCAGGACTGGGGATGTTCAGGCCTCTATGAGACCTCCACATTAACAATCCGTTAACTAAATAGTTAAAACACACACACACAGAAAAATCCTTTATTTGAAATAAAACATACAGACTTTTACCCATTTATTAACCTTAAACAAACCCTCTAATGGTAAATCCACAGCACGATGACCCTCAACGAGGCTCGCTGGCTCTGCTACCTCATGCCTCACGCTGAGCTGGTTACATTTCAGTGACCACTCACCGCGAGGACTGCTCTCACACTAACGGAGCCGCAGCTGTGAAAGCAGTGACATCAGAGAGATACCTAAGCTGTGACCTCAGATGAACTCTCTTACGTCCCCACTCACACATCTGCGGCTGTCAGTATGAGTGAGCTGCTTGTGATGAACGGACACTAATGTTACCACTCAAGCAAAGTAGCAGAGACTGCGAGCCTCATCGACGAACATCACGTTGTGGACTTACCGTCGGTGGGTTTGTTTGGGGTTAATAAATGGATAAAAGAGGGTCTCTGTGGTTGTTATTCTAAATGAAGGATTTTTCTGTGTTTTTTTTTTTTAATTTTTTTCTATAATCTACTTACCGGATTGGTAATGTGGGGATCTCATAGAGACCTGAACATCACAAATCCAGGGCTTGATGACAGCTGTCAATTCTCAGCTGTCATTAAACCCTTATATTACCCTTATTGCCACCGCACCAGGACATCGGGAAGAGCCGGGAAAAGCGCCCGGAGTTGGCACATCTAATGAATGCGCCATATTCTCGAGCTACTGCAGGCTGCTATTCTTACTCTGGAGGAAGGGCAATACCTTTTTGCTGAGTATCAAATTGAGGGGGGACCCCATGCTCTTTTTTTTTTTTTTTTTTTTTTTTTTAATTATTTCTGCTCCAAATACCCTTCAGTGCCTCATGAAAGACAAGCTTAGAATATGTTGGGGGTTATTATTTAGTTGTTTTACATCTAGCCTCTCTGTAGCCTGGCCTCTCTGTCGGGCGGCCTCCTCTCTGTCTGGCCGGGCCTCTCTCTCTGTCTGGCCGGGCCTCTCTCTCTGTCTGGCCGGGCCTCCTCTCTCTCTGTCTGGCCGGGCCTCCTCTCTCTCTGTCTGGCCGGGCCTCCTCTCTCTCTGTCTGGCCGGGCCTCCTCTCTCTCTGTCTGGCCGGGCCTCCTCTCTCTCTGTCTGGCCGGGCCTCCTCTCTCTCTCTCTCTGTCTGGCCGGGCCTCCTCTCTCTCTCTCTCTCTGTCTGGCCGGGCCTCCTCTCTCTCTCTGTCTGGCCGGGCCTCCTCTCCTCTCTCTGTCTGGCCGGGCCTCCTCTCCTCTCTCTGTCTGGCCGGGCCTCCTCTCCTCTCTCTGTCTGGCCGGGCCTCCCTCTCCTCTCTCTGTCTGGCCGGGCCTCCTCTCTCTCTCTCTGTCTGGCCGGGCCTCCTCTCTCTCTCTCTCTGTCTGGCCGGGCCTCCTCTCTCTCTCTCTGTCTGGCCGGGCCCCCTCTCTCTCTCTGTCTGGCCGGGCCTCCTCTCCTCTCTCTCTGTCTGGCCGGGCCTCCTCTCCTCTCTCTCTGTCTGGCCGGGCCCCCTCTCCTCTCTCTCTCTCTCTTGCCGGCCCCCTCTCTCTCTCTCTCTGTCTGGCCGGGCCCCTCCCCTCTCTCTCTCCCCTCTCTCTGTCTGGCCGGGCCCCCTCTCTCTCTCTCTCTGTCTGGCCGGGCCCCCTCTCTCTCTCTCTCTGTCTGGCCGGGCCCCCTCTCTCCTCTCTCTGTCTGGCCGGGCCCCCTCTCTCTCTCTCTCTGTCTGGCCGGGCCCCCTCTCTCTCTCCTCTCTCTGTCTGGCCGGGCCCCCTCTCTCTCTCTCTCTGTCTGGCCGGGCCCCCTCTCTCTCTCTCTCTGTCTGGCCGGGCCCCCCTCTCTCTCTCTCTCTGTCTGGCCGGGCCCCCTCTCTCTTCTCTCTCTGTCTGGCCGGGCCCCCTCTCTCTCTCTCTCTCTGTCTGGCCGGGCCCTCCTCTCTCTCTCTCTGTCTGGCCGGGCCCCCTCTCCTCCTCTCTGTCTGGCCGGGCCTCCTCTCCTCTCTCTGTCTGGCCGGGCCCCCTCTCCTCTCTCTGTCTGGCCGGGCCCCCTCTCCTCTCTCTCTGTCTGGCCGGGCCCCCTCTCTCTCTCTCTGTCTGGCCGGGCCCCTCCTCTCCTCTCTCTCTGTCTGGCCGGGCCCCTCTCTCTCTCTCTCTCTGTCTGGCCGGGCCCCCTCTCTCTCTCTCTCTTCTGTCTGGCCGGGCCCCCTCTCTCTCTCTTCTGTCTGGGGCTCTGTCTGGCGGGCCCCCTCTCTCTCTCTCTCTCTGTCTGGCCGGGCCCCTCTCTCTCTCTCTCTGTCTGGCCGGCCCCCTCTCCTCTCTCTGTCTGGCCGGGCCCCCTCTCTCTCCCTCTCTCTGTCTGGCCGGGCCCCCTCTCTCTCTCTCTCTGTCTGCGGGCCCTCTCTCTCTCTCTCTGTCTGGCCGGGCCCCCTCTCTCTCTCTCTCTGTCTGGCCGGGCCCCCTCTCTCTCTCTCTCTGTCTGGCGGCCCCTCTCCTCTCTTCTCGTCTGGCCGGGCCCCTCCTCTCTCTCTCTCTGTCTGGCCGGGCCCCTCTCCTCTCTCTGTCTGGCCGGCCCTCTCTCCTTTGCGGCTCCTCTCTCTCTGTCTGGCCGGGCCCCCTCTCCTCTCTCTGTCTGGCCGGGCCCTTCCTCTCTCTGTCTGGCGGCTCACATTTTTAACAATCCATTAATTACGGTGACATGTACTTTTCTTCGGTATGTGTCACACACGGATGCATAAAAAAGACCATTAAACACGTATGTTTTTTGCAAGGATGTGTAAAGGGGCCTTATAGAAAAACTTTTTCGAGGGTAATTGGAGGGCAGATGTTCGTTCCCCTCCGATCATGTTGTCCGCACCGTCTGGCGCTCCAGGTGTGGTGAAACTACAGCTCCCAGCATGCCCTGATATCTGCATCTGACAGAGCATGATGGGAGTTGTAGCTTCATAACAGCTGGGGGCCCCCAAACACAAGGGCCCAGGTACAGCGGCTTTATTTGGCGCTGTGTATTCCCTCTCCAGGCCCTGCTTGCTGTCAGTGAATAGTAGCAGCAGATGAGCAGATTGGCTCCTCACATTGGTTTCTTCCATGTGAGTGCAGGGATCGCCGCCTCCCCCTGGTGGTTCTCTGCGGTATCACATCTGGCAGGTGTCGGGAGATTTTTCACACTCAGACCCAGGAAACGATTGATAATTGTGGCTTTAGTCGTCGCCTGCGAGGGCCGTGAAGATGAATGATCACATTATAGACTGCTGCAGTTTAAAGCCTTTTTTTTTCTTTCCGCCATCCTTGTCCAACTTCATTCTCGGGGGCCGCTGACCTGCCAATGCTTTCTAATTCTTCTAATTACCAGGCAATCAGTTATCTTTTGCCGCACTTATTGCTCTGGAGCAAATTTTGTCCTGAAAAAGGAAAAAAAACGGATGGACTCATCGGGGTCCGGGCCGCAGGATTGCATTAACCCCTGCCGTGCTCCAATTTTTTAGACGGACATTATGTCATCCCACCTCTCTTTATCAGTTCATAGACGGCTGATAACAGGGAGTAATAGACTGTCGTAAAATGAGGCTGTAGGTGGAGTGTCTCTTTAATGCAGCAGTTGTGGAACTATCACTCCCAGCATTCCGGTGTTTGCATTGGAGGTCCTGGGCCCTGTGTCTCCTAGAATTGTTTGCAGGGGCCCGATGTAATATTCCTAATATCGAGAGACAAAAAACAAGGATAAGGGCCGGCGGCGACGTGCGCCCACAATCCGAGCGGCGCTGTATTTCTGCGCTTATGGCTTTTAGAAGGAACATATGAACCGGTGGCACTGGCCCTATCTGTCAAAAAATATGCCTCATTTGCATATTTGCTAATTAAAGCAGCTTCTTGGAAACATTAAGTAAAATATCTTCTGTAACCTTTATCACCGCAGTTAATGGATATAGTCTAGCAAATCTCATCGACGGCCCTTTAAATAATGTAAATGATTATGAATATGTAACTAGTTAATATGCAGCCGTGAAAGGATTATCATGTCGGGGTTAATGAATGTGCTGCTCTTCCAGGATGGTAGACCGGAGCGAGCGGCGGCGGCTTCATGCCTGAGCCGCCAGACTGTGCAGTGTATGTAGGTAATGTGTGAACACGGGCGAGAAACGCGTCTATGTGCGCATACAGAGGGGCCTGGAAATGAGGCACTAACCTGTAATCTCGCCCAATGCCAGTTTATTAAAGAATTCTGCATGCAAACCCTCCGCCCCTCGCTCTCTTCTCTCTCGCGGCCCTCCGCCCCTCGCTCGCTGCTCTCTCTCGAGGCCCTCCGCCCCTCGCTCGCTCCTTTCGCGGCCCTCCGCCCCTCGCTCGCTCCTGTCTCTCGCGGCCCTCCGCCCCTCGCTCGCTCCTGTCTCTCGCGGCCCTCCGCCCTTCGCTCGCTCCTTTCTCTCGCGGCTCTCCGCCCCTCGCTCGCTCCAATCTCTCGCGACCCTGCGCCCCTCGCTCGCTCCTCTCTCTTGCGCCCCTGCGCCCCTCGCTCGCTCCCCTCTCTCGCGCGCCCCTCGCTCGCTCCCTCTCTCGCGCGCCCCTCGCTCGCTCCCTCTCTCGCGCGCCCCTCGCTCGCTCCCCTCTCTCGCGCGCCCCTCGCTCGCTCCCCTCTCTCTCGCGCCCCTCGCTCGCTCCTCCTCTCTCTCTCGCGCCCCTCGCTCGCTCCCCTCTCTCTCGCGCCCCTCGCTCGCTCCCCTCTCTCTCGCGCCCCTCGCTCGCTCCCCTCTCTCTCGCGCCCCTCGCTCGCTCCCCTCTCTCGCGCGCCCCTCGCTCGCTCTCCCTCTCTCTCGCGCCCCTCGCTCCGCTCCCCTCTCTCTCGCGCCCCTCGCTCGCTCCCCTCTCTCTCGCGCCCCTCGCTCGCTCCCCTCTCTCTCGCGCCCCTCGCTCGCTCCCTCTCTCTCGCGCCCCTCGCTCGCTCCCCTCTCTCTCCGCCCCTCGCTCGCTCCCCTCTCTCTCGCGCCCCTCGCTCGCTCCCCTCTCTCTCGCGCCCCTCGCTCGCTCCCCTCTCTCTCGCGCCCCTCGCTCGCTCCCCTCTCTCTCGCGCCCCTCGCTCGCTCCCTCTCTCTCGCGCCTCGCTCGCTCCCTCTCTCGCGCCCTCGCTCGCTCCCCTCTCTCTCGCGCGCCCCTTGCTCGCCCCTCTCTCTCTCGCGTGTCTGAGATTGGTAGCCATACACAGTGTGTGGCAATTAAGCTGCCGTTATATTAGTGTAAAAATAAGTAATTGTAAGACTCGGCATGCGGTCTCCTGTATAGTAGCATGCAGCGCAAATAAAGCACACAGCTACGAGCTGCAGCCCCAAGATGTGTTATTTTGGCTGGGTATCAATATATGGGGGACACCACAGTTGTTGTTGTTTTTTTATTATTAAAATAATTTTTAAAAAAAATGTTGTTAGGTCCCACCAATTTTGAGACTTCTCTAAGATAAAGCACAAGGCTGGAGTTTGGCATTTTCAGCCAAGTTATTGGGACCCCCAGGCTAGCCTGCAGTCGCCTCAGATTTGGTGCATCCATTAGATGAGCTAAACCCTGGTGCGATGGCAATCGAGGTAATATAAGCGGTTCATGACAGCTGACATAAGGCCCTGGATGGATAATGTTGAGGTCTCTATGAGACTCCCACATGACCAATACTGTAAGTAAATAGTTAACACATACACAGATAAAAATCCTTTGAAATAAATAACACAGACAGCCTCTTTTACCCATTTATTAACTCCAAACTGGGGGTTGGTATTCTCACCCTGGCGAGGCCCATGGTTGTTGGACCCACACACAGGCAAAAAATATCTGCCCGAAGCCTCCCCAGAAATGGCGCCTCGATTAGATGTGCCATTCCTTGCACTTTACTCACTCCTTTCCGATTGCCCTGCTGCAGGGTAATATAAGGGGTTAATGACAACTTTGAGTTGACAACTGATATCAAGCCCTGGATTGGTGATGTTCAGATCTCTGAGACCCGCACTTTACCAATCTGATAAGTAAACAGTTAAAAAAACTGAGCCGTAACTTCAGTGAGTTCACACATGGGGTAGTGGATACCTCAGCTATAACCTCATGTGAACTCATTGACATCACTGCTCTCTCTCGGTGTTGTCAGTGTGTGCTGGAGCTTGCAGGGAGCAGTCACTTTAATGTCACTGCTCAGCTTGAGCTCTGGATTTGGCAAAGTCGCGGAACTTCGAGGGACCCCGTTGTGAATTACCGTCAGAGCTACAAGGGTATGTTTGGGGTTGATATATGGGTAAAAGAGACTGTCTGTGTTTTTATTTCAAATAAAGTATTTTTCTCTGTGTCTGAGTTTAACTGTGTGTGTCCCATAGAGACCTGTACATCACCAATCTAGGGCTTGATGTCAAATGTCAACTCAAAGCTGTCTTTAACCCCTTATATTGCCCCCATTGCCACAGCACCATGGCAGATGGGAAGATGCGGGTAAAAGTGCCATGGATGGCGCATCTAATGAATGTACCATTTCTTCGGTAGCTGTTGGCTGGTATTTTTTACCTGGAGGGGGAGCAATAACCATGGGCGTCCACAAGGTGTACCAACCACCAGCCGTGTGCTTTATCTTGGTTGAGTATTTTTTTTTTAAATTGTTTATTTAAATAATTTTAAAACACCTGCGTGGGGTCCCCCAAATTTTGACAACCTTGCACAGTTGGGGGCTGCAGCTCGCAGCTATGTATGAAACTACGGCGACCCCCTGACGTCATTTTTTTTTTTTTTTTTTTACTATTTTTACAATATAATGACGGCAGCTTGGTAGCCATGTAGGACAACCAATCATAGATGCTGGCACAGGGGGTGGGGGCACAGTTTGACTGCAACCAATCATGGGGAGTGAGGTAGGGGAAGCAGTGAATATTCATGAGGTTTAATGAGCGGACCCAGCAGTAGTATGACCGGAGACTGGTGAGTATAATTCTTCTGCTGTAATCCCTGTTTTGCTTCCTTTTGCAGCCCCCCCAGCCCTTACTGCACTAAAGTTTGGGTCTCTATAGACTTATATGGGGTTTGGGTCAAGTCTGGACTTTTTTTTTTTTTAAGTCCATCTGGATCCTCCAAGGCCGAACATTTGCAGGTTCGTCCATCTCTAGTAGAGACTTGTGTGTGGGTGGAATCATTACAGTCATTACTCCCTGACCCAGCCGGCTCAGGAAGTCATGATTGGACATGGTGCATTGTAATCTGCCCGATCCTTTGTTTTCCTGGGAGATCAGCTGCTTCCTTTATGATTATTATACTTCTTGTCTCGCTGCCATGTAACATTGAAATAGGCAGCTGATCAATATGTGGCAGAACACATCGATCTCCGCCGGCCGCCATCGTATGATGGATGAATACACCGCCGCGCACACAGGTAACCACCCGCTCCCTCCAAGGTTGTATTACCATATCCCCTCATCAGAGCGGAGTGCGCTATATTTCACCATGGGGCGACTTCTAATCAGGCTGATAGAGAGTGACGCCCTATCGCCCCCTCCCGCCGCCTCTCCGCATTATCCGCGGAAGCGGGAAAGTGTTTGTTTAGCTGTGGAAGTGTTGTGTACCTTCTCGGTTGCAAGTACAAATGTGCCGGCAGATGTTGCGCCAGCCACCTATAAATCTCCGATCCGCGACGTGAAATGGGCACCGGAGCATCATTCTACGCTGGAAGAAAATGGCAGCTTCAAAGATCAATGCAGATTTATGGCATGAGTGGGGCCCGGCACGCCACTGTCACATATGGATCATTCCCCTGAAGAACGCCGGCTCCCCTCCCCCATCTAGCAAAGGAGAAACCAAGAAAGTTTCTGATCTGCTCAGACTTTACTCCGAGGAAATAAATGTTTGAACTTTGTTAGGCAGAAGAGGCCAGCATGCAGCAGGGGGCAGCATGGAGCGGTGGGACCAGGGGGCGGCATGAAGCAGAAAGACCAGAGAACGGCATGGAGCAGAGGGACCAGATGTGGCATGGAGCAGGTGGCAGCATAGAGCAATGGGATCAGAGGGTGGTATGGAGCGATGGGACCAGGGGGTGGTATGGAGCAGGGGGCAGCATAGAGCAATGGGACCAGGTGGCGGCTTGAAGCGATGGGACCAGGGGGTGGTATGGAGCGAAGGGACCAGGATGCGGCTTGAGCAGCTGGACCAGAGGATGGCATAGAGCAGTGGAACCAGGGAGTAGTATGGAGCAGTTGAACCAGGGGATAGCATGGTGAGCGGCAGGACTAGTGGGCGGCATGGAGTGGCGGAACTAGAGAGCAGCATGGGGCGAGGGACCAGGGGGCATTGTAGAGCGGCAGAACCAGGGGGTGTGTGGAGCGGTGGGACCAGGGAGCGAGCAGCATGGAAAGGCGGAACCAGAGGGCGGCATGGAGCGGCGGGACCTTGGGGTGGCATAGAGAAGCGTGACCAAAGAGTGGCATGGAGTGGTGGGACCAGAGGGTGGTATGGAGTGGCTGGACCAGGGGACAGCATGAGCAGCGGGATCAGGGAGCGGCATGGAGCGTTGTTGGCCAGAAGGCATGGAGCGGAGGGATCTGCGGGCGGTATTGAGTGGAGGGACCTGGGCGGGTGGCACGGAGTGGTGTGACCAGGGGGTGGCATGGAGCGGCAGGACCAAAAGCCAGTTACTTCTGCACAAAGTGTGGGTTTAAGTGACCAGGGGGTGGCAGTACAATTACCAGCCTTTTTGTCATGTATGAAGTGGCCATGATGATGCCCGTGACAGTGTGTGTACCAGTATGGTCACCTCCATGTGGTCCCGATGCCCCTATGAAGGATTCGGCACCACACCCATTCTTAGGTTATGTGTGACTCAACCCAAGGCACTTTACAGGAGTTGAGCTGCAATACCACATAACACCTGTAGACAGGGGTGGTGCTGTTTCTGCAAAAAAGCTGCCATGTGTTTTTGCAAAGATGGTATGGGATCCTGTAAAATTTGGAGATGGACGTCCCCCCTCCCTGACCCTCTGTCCACATCCTTTTGTTTCCCTAGCGGCTGGTATTCTGTTCATTTGTTTGGAAATGTTTATCCACGATCTCCTCTATAAAGATGTAATTAGGCCGTATGTCACTCTAATAGTTCTGCGCCGCTCCGTATTTATAGGATCCCTTTATTTTATATTTTAATAACCGACTTAACCTTTTATGATATTTTACTTCTCCCGATTTTTATTTACAAGATCATTAAAAATCTATTATTATATTTCGGCTGCGTCAGAGACCACGAGGATGCGCTATTTTTACCATGAAAACTAAATTCAACCCAGTAGAACTTGGCTGTTCCTACTATTAGTCAATGGGGGGGGGGCTGTTGTGCGCCGTTGGAGTCTGTCTGACGTTACACCACACCAGAGTAAAATGTGACAAATTTTATTAATTTTTTTATTATATTTATTAAAAAAGAAAACCTACAACAGACTGGCACATTTTTCATATTGTAGTAACACCCTCTTAAAAGCTCCACCCAGTTTTCCTTTATATGCTTCTAAATTACCATTTTTTTCCACACTTAAAGGGATTTTTTTTCTCTTTTCAGAGATGTATATTGTTGGATAGTGCTTGTAAAATCAAGCAGTTTTGCAATTTACTGTGTGTTAAAATTTTCATCCGTTCTGGAAATATGATCACTTTTGTTTTGTGTACAGATCGTTGCCTTGGAAACCGACCACTGCTGCTAAACGTTAGAACACGTGCTGTGCTCTTTCTATTGAACTTGTAAGTGCTGTTTTAATGCTGATAAGGATCGCTGGAGCGCTATGTTGCCTACTAATGGCGGCCTTCACCCCAGTGCTTACAGGTTGCACAGCAGCAGTGGTCGGTCACCATAGCAACAAGCAGTAAAAGTGTTAATAACTCTGGAGCGGATTAAAATTTTAATAAGCAGTAAATTGAAAATGTTTATGTTTTTAAAAGCTCTATCCAACAATATATACAGATAAAAATGGAAATGATCCCTTTAAATTGAAAATTGGATACCCCTTCCCCTATTTGTGTATCATTTCTCTCCAAACCCATGTTTTATTAGTAGGGTAAAGGGTCTGCCACAACATTTGGCATAAATGTGCTGCAAAATTAGTTCAGTGGAGATGTCAAGGATTTTCTCGTAGATTTGGCCAGAACTTCAACCCAAACATGTCTGCAACAGAAATTCAGTGGGGACTTAGTTATTCCCAAAAACTGTTAAGTTATCAGCTATCCATAATAATAAATAGTAAAAAAAAAAATAACTTTAAAAAAAAAAAAATAAATAATAAAAAATAATAAGATAATCTAAAAATAAGTATTTTTTATTTAAATGAAACTAAAGAAATATTTTTCTCGCTCTCTTCTTGTCGCGTTAGACCGTTGTATACTGTTGTGGTTGGAAACACATATTCTGCAGCCTGGTACGTGTTTTCCTGCCGCCGCTGGCATGTTGGTATCACAGTTTTCTGCCTTTATTTATGTCCTTGTTTTTTATGTTTTGTCTTTTTTCTCACAGGTGATCAGCGGCTGCCAGGAGAAGATCCAGCACTGGTAAGCGAAGCGCTGAGTGTCGTCACTGTATATTTCTGCTGCTTGTGAATTATTTTTTTTCAATAGTTTATTTTTAATCATGCAGGAAAATATTAAAAACAAATTCATATTCGCCTTTCCAATCCCGGCTGCTTCTCTTCTGAAAGTGATGCGGATCGGGAAGGTGGGCCCTAAGGGGGTTAAGCTGTCCTGGGGGGGTCCTGTCCAGAGAAGGCCAGACTGGGGGATCCTGTCCAGAGGCGCCAGGTGGGGGTGAGGGTCCTGTCCAGAAGAGGCCAGGCTAGAGAGATCCTGTCCAGAGGAGGCCAGGCTGGGGGTGGGGGTCCTGTCCAGAGGAGGCCAGGCTGGGGGTCCTGTCCAGAGGAGGCCAGGCTGGCGGGGTCCTGCCTAGAGGAGACCAGGCTAGGAAGTCCTGTCTAGGCTATGGGGCCCTGTCTAGGAAAGGCTGGGCTGGGGGAAGGGGGGGGGGGAGAGGCCTGTCTAGAGGAGTCTAGGCTGGGGCAGGGTCTTTTCTAGAGGAGGCTGGGCTGAGGGGGGATTCCTGTCCAGAGGAAACCAAGCCAGGCTGGGGCATCCTATCCAGGGGAGGCCAGGCTGGGGGAGAGTCCTGTCCAGAGGAGGCCAGGCTGGGGGGGGAAAGGTAAGTCCTGTCCAGAGGAGGCCAGGCTGGGGGGGTCCTGTTCAGAGTAGGCCAAGCTGGTTGGGGTCCTGTCTAGAGGAGGCCAGGCTAGGGCCCTGTCTAGGAAAGGCTGGGTTAGGGGAAGGGGGGGGGGGGGGAGACCTGTCTAGAGGAGTCTAGGCTGGGTCAGGGTCTTGTCTAGAGGAGGCTGGGCTGAGGTGCCCTGTCTAGAGGAGGTGAGGCCAGACTGGAAAGGGTTCCTGTCCAGAAGAGGCCAGACTGGGTCGGGGGGGCCCTGTCGAGAGGAGACCAGGCTAGGAGTCCCTGTCCGGAGGAGGCCAGACTGGGGTGCCCTGTCCGGAGGAGGCCAGACTGGGGTGCCCTGTCCGGAGGAGGCCAGACTGGGGTGCCCTGTCCGGAGGAGGCCAGACTGGGGTGCCCTGTCCGGAGGAGGCCAGACTGGGGTGCCCTGTCCGGAGGAGGCCAGACTGGGGTGCCCTGTCCGGAGGAGGCCAGACTGGGGTGCCCTGTCCGGAGGAGGCCAGACTGGGGTGCCCTGTCCGGAGGGGGTCAGGGTCATGGACCCTTATCCCAGCAGGTCAGAGGCTCTTTGTTGAGAGGGCTGGGTCTGGGGACCCAATGTTGGGATTTCTGCAAATTTTTGGGTCACACTCGCAGCAACGTAGAATAATAGTGATAAAATAGTGACAATAATAATAAAAATTAAAAACCTAATAAGAGAATTACACGCTATGATGTTTTATTAAAATATCAGCATAATACCTATAGAAGAAAGCGGTGATAATGTAACCGCAGCAATTACAACAAAGCCATAACCAGCGTAAAACAAGGTTAAGAACAATCCTAAAATAATTATAATAAAAATAGCAACAATGAGAACAAAAAAAGAATAAAAATAGCAACGCAAACGATGATAAAATAACAAAATGCGTAATAATCCCCGTAGAGGACGGCGCTAATAATGATAACACAGCGGCGCGGCCGATAACCACAAAAAACACCGTAAAAAGAGCGATCGGCTCATAAAAATAGCAACGATAATAACCAAAAAGGCGAAGTTTATCATAAATTTTCATCACAATAATAGGGGAATGGTAATAATAATAATGGAAATGATGAGATGATCACGTTGTGATGGAGGAGCCTGACTTTGCCGCCGCTGCGGGGGGCGTCCTCGACTTTTCGTATGTCATGTGCTGATCTGTTCTCATCTAGGAAGAAGGTAGAAGAGGACTATGACGCGCTGCAGGAACGGCTGGGAACGCTGCCCGACAAGCTGTCCTACCAGATAATGGTGAGCGCCACAATATACTGTATTTTTCGCTTTATAAGACGCACCCCAAATTTAGTGATGGAAAAGAGAAAAAAAAGTCACTGTAATGTTAAATGGGGTCTGTCTTGGGGTCCGTCTTGTTATTCTATGTCCGTCTTACAATCAGTATATATGGCCCCCATCCTGGTATCCATGCCCCTGTCCTGGTATATGTGCCTCCTGCTGGTATATATCCATGCCCCCATCCTGGTATATGTGCCTCCTGCTGATATACCAGGATGGGGGCCATAAAACGGGAGGAGGCACATATACCAGGATGGGGGCCATATATATATGTGCCTCCTCCTGATATATATGACCCTCATCCTGGTGTCCATACCCCATCCTGGTATATGGGACTCTTCTGATATATATGGCCCCCATCCTGGTATATGTGATCCCTCCTGATATATATGGCCCCCATCCCGTGTCATACATCTCCCATCCTTGTACATAGCCCCCCATGGCTTACCAAGTTGGGTTTGCAGGGGGTGCATGAGCCGGTTTTAACGGGTCCACAGAAGGTTGTGGCAAACCCAGGAGCTGCGGAGGGGGGAAGGGGAAGGGTTGGGGGTCGCCATTATCGATGTTCCAGCATGCATTGCCGAACTGCAATCCATGCTCTGGTGTCCATATGTAAATAAACAGAAAAGAATGCGCAATGGGTGCACCTGTATAAACAATTTCTTTCCCTAACTAGTAAAAAAGCTGCTCACCTTGGAGGGTTGTGCACTGCCCTGCACAGCCCTGGTAAATCACTTGAAGTGTGGAGCTTAATCGCTCTCCCTGGAGTCTCTGTGTGCTGCTGCCTGTGAGCTGCTTCCTCTTGCCCCAGCTCTGAACACGTGACCACTCAGACAGGAAAGGTCCTGTAGTTCCAGGCCTTCACCTCACACCACACAGGTCCTTTTGTTGATGTGCCTTCCAAGCTGCTCCTGCTGCTGATCCTCCAAAGGAGAAACTGGAACATATGATTAATGCAAAGCAGTCTGTGGAGCGCTCAGGAAAGGCAGGCAGGGTGAATTATAGATAAAACTTAGCTTTTTATTTTTCTCCTTCACAGCCACTGTGGCTGTGAAGGAGAAAAATAAAAAGCTAAGTTTTATCTATAATTCACCCTGCCTGCCTTTCCTGAGCGCTCCACAGACTGCTTTGCATTAATCATATGCTCTAGTGTCCGGACTTCAAGAAAATGACCTGTGGATCGCAGTCTGCACATGCGCCACTTCCGCAGCCATTTTCTGGAAGTCCTGACACTAGAGCATGCACTGTAGCTTGGCAATGCATGCTGGGAGACCGATAATGGCGACACCCCCGTCCCCCTCCACCAGAGGCTCTTGGCTTTGCGCCATCCCTCCATGGACCTGTGAAAACCGGCTCATGCACCCTCGCTCCACCTCCACATCCCCGATAATTTTTTTTTATTTGGATTTTAAGTCACCCCGTTTTTCCCCCAATTTGAGGGAAACCAAAGTTTTATAATCTGAAAAATACGGCACTAAAAAAGTGTGTTAACCATCAGCAAGCAGGGATGTCATTAACCCTCATTATCTCAAATCCCACTCTGCTCCTTATCCAAAAACATTTTTATTTTTTACTTTTTCACCCCCCTTCTGTTTCTCCCAGGTACCTTTCGGCCCTCTGGCCTTTATGCCCGGGCGCTTGGTCCGCACCAACGAAGTCACCGTTCTCCTCGGGGACAACTGGTTCGCCAAATGTTCCATCAAACAGGCGATGAGTTTAGTGGATCACAGGAAAAAACGTGAGTGCAAAAAAAAAATCACCATATGTAGCACCAACCTACGCCAGGGCGATGTACACAGGTGCTGGCTTCCAGATCCGGGATTCTAGGTCCAATTTCTGGATTGGCAGATGTCGGATTAATGGAATCTCCTCTTTGTAGTTTATATCCTGTTGCCTATATTAGTTATCACCCAATTTTATCAACACAATTATTTATCATTCCAGAAACAGCACCACTCCTGTCGCACAGGTTGTGTGTCGTATTGCAGCTCACGTTCTATTGAAGTGAATTGGGCGGATCTGTAATGCTGCATCCAACCTGTAGACAGGGGTGACGCTGTTTTGGGAAGAAATGTAATCACAGATCCCTTTACAGGGTTTTATCAAATTCGTCTCCTGTGCAGACGTATCTATCTCCATTGTTACAGACAATAGACTGATGCATGTAGTCAGATTTTGCAGTCTTCTTACTTGGCTGCCCCCTCGATTATAGGGTAGGAGAGTCATGACAGCCATAAACATTGAATGTTCACACCCAAAACCAATGATCATGGCAGGGTGTGACCACCCTGACGTGACAAAGTTTAAAAAGTATCATGAATGAACTTTGAGTGACAGTAAGCAAAATAGACTGTATTGCATATAGGGGTCCGCCACCCTCCCTTAAGAGATGTCAGGAACATGAAAGATCAGACATAAGCTGCTTCCATATGCATTTTCCTGCTTTTATTAAAGGGAACCTGTCATGTTGTTTTGTAATACTAAGTTGCCCCAGTGTGTTATAAATGATGCAGTGTGCCTCACTAACATGGCTTCCTAACAACAAAATTCCACCCATTTATCTTAAAAAAAGACTTTATATGCTGAGGTGACTGTACACACACACCTGGCCTCAGTCATAGGGAAGGTGACTGCACACCCAAGCCAGGTATGTGTATGCAGTCACCTTCCCTATGACGGAAGCCAGGTATGTGTGTGCAGTCACCTCCCTATGACTGAAGCCAGGTATGTGTGTGCAGTCACCTCTCCAGTGACTGAAGCCAGGTATGTGTGTGCAGTCACCTCCCCCTATGACTGAAGCCACTTGTGTGTGTGCACTCACCTCCCCTATGACTGAAGCCAGGTATGTGTGTGCAGTCACCTCCCCTATGACTGAAGCCAGGTATGTGTGTGCAGTCACCTCTCCAGTGACTGAAGCTAGGTATGTGTGTGCAGTCACCTCCCCTATGACTGAAGCCAGGTATGTGTGTGCAGTCACCTCCCCTATTACTGAAGCCAGGTATGTGTATGCAGTCACCTCCCCTATGACTGAAGCCAGGTATATGTGTGCAGTCTCCTCCTCTATGACTGAAGCCAGGTATGTGTGTACAGTCACCTCCCTATGACTGAAGCCAGGTATGTGTGTGCAGTCACCTCCCCTATGACTGAAGCCAGGTATGTGTGTACAGTCACCTCCCCTATGACTGAAGCCAGGTATGTGTGTACAGTCACCTCCCTATGACTGAAGCCAGGTATGTGTGTACAGTCACCTCCCTATGACTGAAGCCAGGTATGTGTGTGACTGACTATTGACTATACAATCAACAGCAGGGGGCTCAAGATCAGACTCTCCCCTCTTATACAGGGTGTTTGAGGCTCCAAGAACTTTTAAAAAGTTTAGTGTCTACCACCCAGCTTTCTCAGAATCTGGAACGGTTCATGTTGTTAGCAGGGGGTTGAGGACTTATGTCCTCATGAATGCTGGGATGTGATTGATGAAGGAATGAAGGGGCCACAGCGCTTGGTAGCATTACATTATTGGCCCCAGCCTCCGGGGGTCTTCTCTGTGCTGGTGATACTGCAGCCCCACCAGTCTCAGGTTCGGGTAGATGACTGAGGACGTGCGCTCACCGCTGCTCCACCTGCTCTCTGTGCCTCTGACATTTTCACAGCACAATTGATTACAGCTGCGTTACATTGTAATAGAAAATGATACTTATCTGTGTTTCCGGAGCCGCCCCGGGGGACCCTCCGGTAAGAATGATGGCAGCCGTTCTGCAGCGTAATCCCCTGATACACGGACGCTTTCCTCCGCCACTTCTTCGCTACGATGAACAAATCCTCCGGGATTACAGTCTCTTTCTTGTGTGCACAGCGCAGGTTCTCCTTCAGACCTGTAAATAAGAACACACACTGCTTGCTGTCAATGAATGGAGCATTGTGGGTGAGCACAGGGCCAGGATACAATAAGGTCACATGTCACCGGCATCCCCACTGGATCAGGACGTCAGATCGGGGTTATTTTCGGCGTTTCCGGCGCTCCAGCTTCAGGCGTCCTGGCACCCTCAGGTCTATCTGGAAGACGTGTGCGAATATCTCAGCATTGTCTTTTTTTTTTTTTCTTGCCTGGCAATAATAAACTTATGGGGGGATGAGAAGGCGGGGGGGTCCTAATTACCTCCCTACCATTGTGCTGCTTTCCAAGACGCATTGCACATATTAAGCCATTTAAAGTATAAAGACTTTGATTTTTTACTCACCCAAAAATAGCAATAACGCGGCAGAAATATCCCGGCGCAACGGAAAAAAAGTGTTCGGGGCTGCTTAGCATAAGAAAAGAAATCATTGCAAGAAGAGACGGGGGAGGGGGCGAACGAGAGCAAATTATCAGGATTATTGAAGGAAGAGCCGCGCTCCTCATTGATTGATAGAGGACACAAACCAGAGTCATTTGGAAGGGTAATCGGGGCTCACGCGGTTTAGGTCTCCTTGAAATCAGCTCTACCGGCTCTTTATAGAGTCGAAGGTGAATTAATCTGTAATTCATGATAATTTAATAGAAATAATCCACCTGATGCGGTAATGGGACATCGGCAAACTTTCGGGTTCGGAGAGCAACCGAAATGTTTTTTTCAACAACTTTAGATATAGTTAAATGGAGTTTTAACAAACTTTGTGTAAATCAATGGTAGACGCAAGTACAAGAACTGTGTAATATACTGTATCGGAGAAATCTGATGTGATTTCTCCACTTATGAGCCACTTCTACTCCTCTCCCTGCTTCCTCACTCCAAATTCACTTTGATACACAACTATGTCTTGGTCAAGGTTCAAGGCACTGTCAGCACACTGAGCTATCAGATTACAGCTAAAGAAGTGTATGGAGAGGGAAGCAGAAGAAGCCAGAAAAAGAGAAATGTGTTGCGGCTTTCTAGTAAGTGTGCTGGATTCATATCTTCACTGCTCAGTACTTCTGTGTGTCAAGGATCACACAGATACCTCACATCTGTCACCCTTTGTCAAGAACAGCTTTCCATTCAGGAGAACACACAATTGACCGACTATTGATAGACAGTGACAGTTGCTTCCTCTACTAGGCTGATTATCTCACAGTGAGCGTATAGTGTATACGCAACTGATTGCAGCTCATGGAGTGTATATACCTCGTTCCTATCACTGCCCAGCTCCACAATAACCCAATAAAAACTAGCAGCTGCTACCACCAATTGTTTATACAGGCCGATTGGACTACATTTCTCACGAGGATTCAGGGATGCGTTTATAAAGTAAGAGGAACAAACAATTACTCACAATTACTCACTCTGTATACACTGACCCCACACCATGTCTGTTTTCCAGAAGATCATCAGTTCAATTACCCATTCATACCAGGGGGTCATTAATAAAACGGTGTCAGAAGTAGCCATGTAGGGGTTATGATGAATTCATGTTTTAATAGCTTGATTTTCTCATACCATTACATTATGACCTGTTATATAATGTCCTTCATGGTGCTGCTTTATAGCTAGTGTCTTCTGTCACCTGAGTTCTGGATCCTCAAAATCGTAATGTGAAAGCAGACAAATGTGGAACATTTCCACACCTGGGGTGCAGTGTCCTCTTCCTTTCCTACAGGTGGCGCTGCTGCAGTAGATGCAGATTCAGCAGCTGGCACTATTGCTCCTTTTAACCGGATGTTCATGTTTCATCCAAGTTCAGTGCTGGGAGGGGGCCCCGCTACGACTCCGGACAGTCCCTAACAGGAATGTCACACATGGCTTATCTTCATCACTGCAAAAGAGTGCACCAAGAGACATCCGCTGCGCCAGAAAACCTTTGCTGCATCAAGACGTTTCTGCTGCGCCAGGAAACTTCCGCTTCAAAGGAAACTTCCACCGCGCCAGAAAATGTCCGCAGTGCCAGGAAATCCCCCTGCATCAGGAAATCCCTGCTATGCCAGGAAACCTTTGCAGCCAGGCACCTGGAAGCCTCTTGGTGCGCCTGGAAGCCTCTGGTGCGCCTGGAAGCCTCTGGGTGCGCCTGGAAGCCTCTGGTGCGCCTGGAAGCCTCTGGTGCGCCTGCAAGCCTCTGGGTGGCGCCTGCAAGCCTCTGCTGCCCCAAAGGCTGTCCCCACCGCTGCCCCAGGACTCCCCCGCTGTGCCAGGAAAACTTCCCTGTGCAATGAAACCCCTGCTGTATCAGGAAAACCCCATAAGCCAGGAACCCTCTGCTGCGCCAGAACACTCACCCTGTGCCATGAAACTCCCCTGTGCCATGAAACTCCTCCGCTGCATCAGTAAACCCCATGCACCAAGAACCCTCTGCTGTGCCAGGAGACTTCTGCTGTGCAACTTGTTTTTCTTGTGCAGCCAAAACCCTCATAGCTTTAATGGCACATCTGTCCGGCATCTGCTCGCACATCCTGTGCTGCGCAGAACGTGGTCTTGGCGCAGGGCCCTTATACTTACCCATCCTCATATAAGCTCCAGACCAGATTGGTTCCTTCAATTGGTAGAAATCCACTTGCTTTTCCGTGCAAAATTCACAAGAAATAGTTAATGGCGAGTGTTTTTTGGGGGATCTGATGTGGATTTTTGCATAATTTTTTAAAAAATGTTTTCTGAATTGTTCTTGAATTTGTGAATTTTTGCAGTCACATGCCGCAGGGTCTCCATCTTGGCTTTTCGTACATGCCACTTTCTTGCTGTATTTCTTCAGATCCAGCCTTGATGGTCCCCCGATAATCGCGGTATTGTTGCAGTTAACCCCGTCACGTCTCGTGCATTATTCCGGCAGGCACACGATCCCCCTCGTCGAGCGCTCTTTTGGACGTTCCTCGCCGATCTAATATCCACACTCGTGAGAATTCCCAGCTGCTGCCAGACACTTGTGGTTTGATCTTGAGAATCGCAGATGACTCTTCAGCGGCTTTCGGATGGCGGAGGACGAGTAACGAGACGAACTCGCACCATTCCACCGCGCTCTGCTAATTGGAGACCAAACAATATTCCCCTGGGGATCGTGGCAGACCCCTCCCGGACACTTAACCCTGGAACATGACTACACGCTGCCCCCCTCGCCGGTGCGCTCCAGCAGGGACGAGGTTAAATGGTAATGCTAAGCAGCTGTCAGCGGCAGCGTGGCCACCAGACGGCCGCTTTAACAACCTCCCTGCTCAGCGCGGGCCAAGGCCTCTGCAGCTCCGGTATCGATCCGCTCAGAAAGGCGAAGGAAAGTATGCAAATCACCGCAGCTTCTAATATTATTGATCCGGAAGGAAAAATAAATAAGTGGTGGAAAGAATGATAAAAATGTATCCCCATCATCATGACGCAAGAATAATAAATGTCACAAAGTTCTTGTATGACGGATTATTCCGCATGATGGATGCGGCATTTCACATAATGACTATTCGGACGCACCGGTGCATTGTCTCTTAGAGGTGATGCTTTACATTACAGCGCTGATCTCCGGATTTTTCTAGATTCTTTCTCCTTGAGTTGGCTCATGTGATTGTTGCACAATTCTTTATTATTTTTTATTTTACTTACAGATTACTCCACTCACCTTTACCCTATACTTTGGGTGCAGAGGTTTTGCCGTTGCAACTTTGGCGCATTTTCAAAGTATCTGCAGCAAAATTCGTCATATTCCTTTAATCCAGTGCTTGTTGTTATCCAATATTTAGAATTATCGGACATCGTACAAATGGCTAAAAAATAGGTACAGCAACAGGGCAAAAACAGCAAAGCTCCTTTTTAACTGCCTCCGCACTGCACTGTCTGATCACTTCTCCTGTGTACAGATGAGCTGCTGCACGTCTGTGTATAGGAGAAATCACTTTTTGTGGATGCTGGTGCTTGTCGGGCATGACAGCATCTGGGGTCCTTACAGGTTGTCATGGTAACAACAGAGGTCCTGTCATCACATCACGGGACATCTGATGTCAGCGGGGGACTGAGCCATCCACGCCGCGATGCTTTGGATTTCTCTGTCAGTGATTGACAGTGCGATCCAAAAGGTTAATGGCACCGATCGGATCGCTGATCCGAACGATGCCGTTACCTATACATCAGCTGACATGCACAGGGAATGATGCGAGCTCATCGTGTGAGCTCGCATCAGAGGGAGGGACACAGCCAAGGACGTATATACAAGTCCTTGGTTGCGAAAGGGTTAATATGGCATCTCATAGACCAGAAATATCTGATTATCCGGGACTTGCTTCCAGCACCGGCGGCAATAAGAGCCAAGGACCGAAGCAGAGGAAGAAAGCAAGAAAGGGAGAGCTATTGGGTTTTGGAATCATTTTGTATCACCTTCGTCCTGTAGGTTCTCAGTCCTGTTCAATAATCCAGAATATTTGATAATCTGGCAACTATAAAAAAAAAATACGGGCATCATGGTGCAGGTCATCAAATCTCTAAACCCCTTGAAAGGACATCACTGCTCTATGGCAGAAGGGAAAGGACACTTCCCCCTCCATTCGCGGGCACCAACCTAAGGGGGGTAAAGACCACCACTGACTTGTCATGTGCCTAATTTAGGCCCCAAAGTTATTGGCGCACTACCACTCCCAGCATGCCTGAATGGAAGGTGTGTAAGTTGGGAGACAAACTAATAATTCTGAATTAAATTCTGTTGCTTATGCCAAACTTTTTAGGTTTTTTTGACCGAAAACTACTTTACTGTGTGGACACGAGCCCCTGCACCCAAGTCTCCTTCCCGGCAGTGTTACTTACCCTTGAAATTCTACTACTGCCCCCATTATTCCCTAAATCCATCATACAGGACATGATCTAACGGCCTCCGATCGGTGATTTAACGTCGCCGTCCCCCTGCGATCCTCCATCCAACCAGACATGAATTTTAAAGACGTCTCCCA
Organism: Allobates femoralis; assembly: GCA_033576535.1. Taxonomy (NCBI): domain Eukaryota; kingdom Metazoa; phylum Chordata; class Amphibia; order Anura; family Aromobatidae; genus Allobates; species Allobates femoralis. Next base: position 118,614,237 of record JARQOC010000010.1, read on the forward strand.
AGGCTTCTCCTACTGCCCAGGATATCACAGGGAGGATCCACAATCTGTAAAGACAGGCCGCTCCCATCTTATTTTTATTTTGTGCATCTTTTAAATGCATAATTGTTATTATTTTAAAGTATGGGTGGTATAAGAAAAAATAGGGATTTTACCAATAAAACAAATGATAATGGCGTCATCTATGTAGCGATCTGTTAGGAAGTAGAACAAACTACGCCAGAATGATTACAATGAAATGACATGGAGTGTTTTTCAATTGTTTTTCTTCTTGTTAATTCTTGGTCATCTTTGATCAAAGTTTGGGGGATTAGGTTGGACGTCTGTCTGAGGCCACAGGCTTAAAACGGCTATGTCGGGCAGACTAGGCACAACCGCTCATTTGACAGAATTCGGAGAAACCCTGACACCCTGTAACCCCTATACAGGGATCTGGATTTACAACGGGGTCCATGACATTGCTGCCTATGGAAGGGCTGCAGACCAGAGACAGGAAAGTCACCAAGCAGTACAAAGCTGGGAGGTCAGGAGAAGGACAAAATCAGGATCCGATAGAGTAGTCAGGGAGCCGGGTCACAACCAAGATGGCAGGAGAAGAGTCCAAAAAAACAGGCCAAGGTAACACAGGAGAACAACCAGACCTAACCAGGGAAACACAAGCTATATCTGGCATCTTACGTAGGGTGTGGTGCTTTCCAATAGGCTGAAGGCAGGAGCTGATGACTTCAGCTGGACAGCACACACACACCTCCACTCTGTCAGACTGTGAAGTACAGCAGATCCCAGCTACTCCAACCTTAGTAGATGAACGGAGCCTGCGCTCATCAGAGCGAATATGGGTGAATATGGCAACAGAAGCAGATGCCGCAGGAGCAGGCTCTAGTGGGCACGTGACAGTAGGATAGTAGTTATACACAAGATCATACCCACCTTCCATACTCCTGATGGATTTTCCATTTCCACCATAAAGAAAATCAACAAGGACTATTTGTATAAATGATACGGCTAGTGCACGGAGGGGGGCTTGTTTGGCTGTTTTTACTGTAGCAACTGCACTAAGGTTGGGCTGATTCTCGGTCCGTGCATCCACCTTTTGCGTTTTTCTCTGCCTGGCACAGTGCTGTCTGTGCGCTTCTTTTACATCAGTCAAACTTATGGAGGTGGTTGACCTTTCTCAATGCATTACCTCAGAGAGCGGACCTCCTTCGGTGCCCTTTTTTGTTGGACAGACCTCCATCTGCGCTGTTAATGGGGGATCGATCTCTCTTAGTGCCTTTTTCAGATGTGGAGGGGGTAGGTGTGGACCCTGCATCAGTGCCCTTTCTGTCGGGGTAAGACCTGCCTTAGCATTCTTTCCGGAGGAGGGAGGGCAGACTTTCCTTTCTATGGTTGCCAGCACCCAGCGGTGCTCCCCTCAGTGCCTGGCGTACCTTCCTTCATTGTCTTTTCTGGGGAGTACACTCCTCTCTGTGCCCTTTCTGGGATAGAAGGGATGACTATCCTCTGCGCCATTTCTAGCGGTGGCAGCGCGCAGTAGTCCTCCCCATCAGTGCCTGGCGTACCTTCCTTCATTGCCTTTTCTGGGGAGTACACTCCTCTCTGTGCCCTTTCTGGGATAGAAGGGATGACTATCCTCTGCGCCATTTCTAGCTGTGGCAGCGCGCAGTAGTCCTCCCATCAGTGCCTGGCGTACCTTCCTTCATTGCCTTTTCCGGGGAGCACACTCCTCTCTGTGCCCTTTCTGGGATAGAAGGGATGACTATCCTCTGCGCCATTTCTAGCTGTGGCAGCGCGCAGTAGTCCTCCCATCAGTGCCTGGCGTACCTTCCTTCATTGCCTTTTCCGGGGAGTACACTCCTCTCTGTGCCCTTTCTGGGATCGAAGGGATGACTATCCTCTGCGCCATTTCTAGCGGTGGCAGCGCGCAGTAGTCCTCCCATCAATGCCTGGCGTACCTTCCTTCATTGCCTTTTCCGGGGAGCACACTCCTCTCTGTGCCCTTTCTGGGATAGAAGGGATGACTATCCTCTGCACCATTTCTAGCGGTGGCAGCGCGCAGTAGTCCTCCCATCAGTGCCTGGCGTACCTTCCTTCATTGCCTTTTCCGGGGAGCACACTCCTCTCTGTGCCCTTTCTGGGATAGAAGGGATGACTATCCTCTGCGCCATTTCTAGCGGTGGCAGCGCGCAGTAGTCCTCCCATCAGTGCCTGGCGTACCTTCCTTCATTGCCTTTTCCGGGGAGCACACTCCTCTCTGTGCCCTTTCTGGGATAGAAGGGATGACTATCCTCTGCGCCATTTCTAGCGGTGGCAGCGCGCAGTAGTCCTCCCATCAATGCCTGGCGTACCTTCCTTCATTGCCTTTTCCGGGGAGCACACTCCTCTCTGTGCGCTTTCTGAGATAGAAGGGATGACTATCCTCTGCGCCATTGCTAGTGGTGGCAGCCCTCCTCTAAGCGTCCGTTGACCTTTTCTGTACTCCTTTTCAAGGGGGCCGTATCCCCTTTCATCATATCTTTTTGGCATTTACTAATGCATCTAATGCTATATTAGTTTTAATTGTCCATATTGCGACTGTTTCTCTTTGTGTCATAACAATATGACGTATTATTTAAATCATGTTTTTGTGCTACATGTATTTTAATTTTTGGCAATTTATTTTTTTATACCATATCACAGACTGCTTTAAAAATGAGGAGGGAGAGCAGGGTCAGCTATTGTGATTGATGGATCCTGTGTCATCAGTTGTTAACAGTGGTCTCATCAGTCATTGTATTCCAGCCTCTGATGATAAGGAGCCTGCTGAAAACTCTTCCCGAAAGGTCAGTTTAAAGTAACTCTAGTGGCCAGGGCAAAAGTTTCAAGAGTACAGTTTTTCGACAGATGGTGATGTGAAAGGGGAAAAATTCTATAAAACTACTGGTGGTGAGGAAACGAGCAGTCGGACACTCGGAAAAGCTCCACATGTGTTCTGAGTGTAATGGAAGTCAATGGGAAATACAAGCATTTTTTCCAGAAGATGTTTTAAAAAAAGTTTGAGTTTCCCTTGAAGTCCGTGCAAGCGTCCGACCTGCTCGTTTTGAGTATTGAGCGCCTAAGCATGGTAGAGTTCATGCATCCCTAAAAGATACATGTAGCACAAAAACCTGAAATAAAAATCTAACATCCTCACGGGAGGGATGAGTAAAATAACCCACCCCTTTTCTACAAATGGTACCATGCCGGACGAAACCCTTACAAAATAGCAACTAGGAAAACATTCGTTTGGATTGACGTTGGGAGTCAGTGGGAAACTTGGAAAATTGTTTGAGTATCCCATTGACTTCCATTATGCTTCATACATGAGTTGAGCTTCTGAGATTGTCTTGACTACTCGTACCAAGCACCCAAGCATGGTGGTGCTCGCTTATTACTTATAGATACATACATCACAAAAACCTGATTGTAATAAAGAAATTAAAACTAACTTGTGGGAGGACCAGAAGAGGTATGAATAAAATGCCCATGAATAAGATGGTAGTGCTCGCTCATGATTAAAAGCTATCTGTAGTCCCTGAAGCAACTGGGAGTGGGACCTACCATGTTAGAGAGGATTTTTGCTCTGTATCATAGGCCTACGGCCCGTTTTAGAGTGAATGGCACCCTTTCCCCGCCCATTGACATAAGAAATGGGACCCGTCAGGGTTGCCCCTCTCCCCCTTACTTTATATCCTTGCGATGGAGCATCTGGCAGTGGCATTACGGAGGACGCCTGATATTGAGGGTCTGCGGATTGGCCAACATGAGTTTAAGATATGCCTGTATGCGGATGATTTATTGCTATACATTGCCAACCCGACTGTGGCTTTCCCTGTACTCCTCAGGGAGTTCCGTAGGTTCGGGGAGGTCTCAAATTTTAGAGTCAACTACTCCAAGACGGGGCGCTCAATATCTCCCTGCCTGATGATCTAGTCTCTCGGCTCCAGGCGTCCTTCTCTTTTAAGTGGCAGACCGATGCCTTAAAATACTTAGGAGTCTTAATACCCGCTGACATTAGCGCAACATATGCTCTGAACTATATCCAGCTCCTACAGAAAACTATCTCAGACCTTAAACGGTATAGCAGACCTCAGTTATCTTGGTTCGGTCGGGTGGGAGTGATCAAGATGGATATTTTACCCCGATTCCTCTACCTCTTTCAGACAGCTCCAGTGCAGGTTCCAGATTGCTTTTTCAGGCGCCTGCAATCGGCTATCAATAGCTTTATTTGGGGTACTAGGAAACCGCGGACTCGGTTTTCAGTACTAGTGAGACCCAAGACTAAAGGGGGGGTAGGCCTTCCTGATTTTAAACGTTATCAGGCAGTCTTGCTCTCTAGGATTGTCGACTGGAGGTTCAGTGATGCTCATAAACAGTGGGTGCTCTTGGAGAAACTTTTATCGCCCTCTTCTTTATACTGGCTGCCTTGGCTGGGGGGAACCGGACGCCCACCTGTGTCGAGTTTTGCTCCACTCACACAGATTGTTTTGAAGTTTTGGGATAGATCCTATGTGAAATTACGCCTGACCTCTCGATTGAGCAGACTGAGTCCCCTTTTTGACAATCCGCCTTTCCCCCAGCAATGAATAGGTCTACGTATCTGTGTTGGTCACGACTTGATGGGGTGGGACTGGGTCAGGTGAAGGATAAGCTTGCGGGGCTCTCCGGCGTGCGGGGGTTACGGGGCCCTGGTCTTACGACACCGCTGTCCTGGCTAGAGTTTCTGCAATTGCGAAGCTTTCTTTCCAGTGTGCCGATGGGGGCACTGACGCCATTTGAGTCCCTGATGCTCCCTACCGAGGGCCCCTCTCACGTGGTTTCGGTGCTCTACGGCCTGGTCTTGAATTCACTTCCCCCTACCACACTTGGATTTATGGAGGCTTGGGAGAGGGACCTGGGGATCACCTTTTCTGAGGCGGATAGTTTGAAAATCTTTACTCTTGCACATAAGATGACAATGTCCAGTCAGGCGCAGGAGAGGAATTATAAATTACTGACACGCTGGTACAGGTGTCCCACCCTTCTCCACAGGATTAACCCCGAGATCTCGGACGCCTGCTGGAGATGTGGCTCTGCCACGGGCTCTATGCTTCATATTTGGTGGTCCCCTGCAACCCTTCTGGAACTCAGTTTTCGATGCCTTTCATTTGATGACTGGGGTCCGTCATGAACCATCTCCCCAAATGGCCCTACTGTCCCTGATACCCAGTGCGATAGTTTCCGTCAGGAAGGGGATTCTGAGATTCTGCCTAATAGCTGCCAGAGCAGTTATTCCCGGCATTGGAGGTCCACTGAGGTCCCCTCCACGGTGGAATGGATAGCTGAAATGGATAATTACATCGTCTGGAGTCACTGGTGGCGGGTGATGCCGCATACGAACAGGGACGCACCTGGTTTCTCTGGCAATCCTTCAAGGAGAGCACAGGGTTCCTTACTTGGCTGCGTACATATTCGTGATTGTCAACTCGTGGGCGTTTAAATTGCTGGGTCTCCCTTACCCCCCCCTCCCTACTTACTCCCCTTCTCCCCTACCCCTTTATTCTCTCTTTCTCTCCTCTTCTCTTATTTCCACAATTGTCTTTTCATAGGTTCTGTATTCTTTATATAAGGTCCTTGTCCAGAGGTGATTCGTAAGATGGGAAACATGTACCCTTTAGGTGCTAGTGTCCTTATTGGACTACTCCTGTGCTGATCTCTTCGGGACGTAATGTATCTTTGTATTAAGTCCTGGACATTGTACTGGTTCTTTCAATTGTTTTTACTGTTGAAAATTTCAATAAATAGCTTTTTTTTTTTTTTCAGTAAATATATCTGTAGCACAAAAACCTGAAATAAAAAACTAACTTCCTCCTGGGAGGAGCAGAGGTGGTATGAATAAAATGCCCTGCCCCTGTTCTATATAGTACCACCCCCAAGGCAACCATTATAAAAAAGTAAACACATTTTTGGTTGACGTTGGGAGTCAATGGGAAACTTGGAAAATGTATGAGTGTCCTGTTGACTTCCATTATACTTTGTACACGAGGTCCTGAGAGCAGCTGACTGCTCATTCCAAGAATAGTAGTGTTCGCTCATTACTAAAAGACACGTGTAGCACAAAAATCTGAAATAAAAAACTTAACTTCCTCATGCAAGGGGCAGAGGCGGTATGAATAAAGTTTCCCGTCCCTGCTTTATGAATAGTACCACCCCCGAGGAAAACATTACAAAATAGTAAAATATTTTTTGTTGATGTTGGGAGTCAATGAGAAACTTGGCAAAATGTTTGCGTATCCCATTGACTTCCATTAGTCACTGTACACGAGTCAAGGCCTTGAGCGCGTTCAACTTGCTTATTTAGAATACTGAGCACCCATGCATGGTAGTAGTCGCTCATTACTGAAAACTGTGTAGCACAAAAAAAAAACCTCATGTGAGGAGCAGAGGCAGTATGAAGTGTCCTACCCCTGCTCTATAAATACTACCACCCACGAGGAAACCATTGCAGAATAGTTAATAAAAAAATTTTGGGGGTTGATTTTGGGTTTGTAAATAAACTGAAATAAACTAACTTCTTCGTGGCAGGGGCTGAGTTGGTGTGAAGTGTCCCACCCCTGCTCTATAAATAGTACCACCCATGAGGAAACAATTACAATATAGTTAATAAAAAAAACATTTTTGGGTTGACGTTGGGAGTCAGTGGGAATCTTGAAGGGTATGATTTGCTCATTTCACGTACTGAACACACAAGCATAGTTGTGCTCATTCATTACTAAAAGCTACCTGTAGCACAAAAACCTGAAATAAAAATCTGACTTCCTCATGGGAGGGGTAGAAGTGGTATGAATAAAGTGTCCCGCCCCTGCTCTGTAAATAGTACCACCCACGAGGAAACCATTACAAATGAGTTAATAGAGACACATTTTTGGGTTGACACTGGGCTTTAAAGAAAATAAATAAATAAACTAGCTTCCTTTTGGGAGGGGCAAAATCAAGTGTCCCACCCCTGCTCTGTAAATAGTACTGCCCACGAGGAAACCATTACAAATGAGTTAATAGAAAAACATTTTTGGGTTGACATTGGGCTTTTTACAGAAAAATAAAAACTGAAATAAGACAACTTTCTTGTCGGAGGGGCAGAGGTGGTATGAATAAAGTGTCCTGCCCCTACTCTGTAAATAGTACCACCCACGAGGAAACCATTGCAAATGAGTTAATAGAGAAACATTTTTGGTTTGACACCAGGCTTTAAAAAAATAAAAAATTAAAATTGAAAAAACTTCCTTGTGGGAGGAGCAAGTGTCCCGTCCCTGCTCTAAATAGAACCGCCCACGAGGAAACCATTACAAATTAGTCGGTGGGAAACCTAAACAATGAGTAAACCTCACCCGCAATTGTTGCCTTTTTTTTTTCCCGTTTTAATATTTTGCAGTTGTCTTGAGTAAAGGAGGAGGGAGGAAAGGAGGGAGGATAATGAAAAAAAAAAAAGTTATTGATTTGACCTCCTACCTAAAATAATGTTCTTTAGATCTAAAGCTGGTTAGACACATTATCTCGCCGGGTTCAGTGAAGCAAAAACATTCCACAACCTCAACCTTTTCCCTGACCCTCCGCTTTTAACAACTGCCGACACAGTTTTGTGCTGTTATGTGACCATGCACCGATGAAATCTGTCAAACAGCTTCTTGAGTTATTAGGCTGTCTGAGTCTGACCTTTCTGCAATCAAAGATATATGACTTAAGGGCTCAGATTTGCCATGGCAACCGGTCCAATTTGCCGCCGTGAGAAAAGGTCTAATTGTTGCAGAAATTTAATGATCTAGAGCGACATCAGGGCTGTGAGATTTTATGAACTGTTTACACCGTAATTTTCATTTTGTTAATGCCATCTTTTTTCTTCTTTTTTTTTTTGTAACCCGTTCAGTCTCTTATGGCAGCAACAGCTGGAAAACAAAAAAGAGAGAGCGAAAAATAAGGGGAGGGGGGAAGGGTATAAGAAAAAAAATCAGCTGTGTCTTTATGGAGATGATTGCAGTCGGGTGTATTTTTGGGAACGCTTTCCGCTGCCAGATATTATTAACGCTTAGGTTTTTGCAATGTTAATTAAGGAGAGGCGATACCGACAAGCCCCGAGTGCTTTTAACTTAAGAAGAAAAAAAAAATAATAAAAGGAGCCGGAGATGCTACTTGACCAGCGCAGGATTATTTTTGCATTAATGCCCCTTAATTAGAAAATTTAATGGATGAAGGGGGGAGGGGAGCAGCGCCTGGTGGCATTTTTAGCAGGTTATCGGCGGTGACATGCCAGTCTCGCGGTGGATGCGGGCGCAGTGTCCTTAATAGGGTAGAACAATGGCTGGAATTAGTGCACCAGACGGGAAGGAAAACACAGCCCATGAGAAGGTCTGTCCTGCTGAATGCCGACCATCGCCGTCCTGCGCCCCGAGGAGGGATCCGATCTTTTACTCAGTGCTTTTTTTATATGTCTATGAACTGGGAGGTAGGGGTCGCTCATTGGCACATGGAGAGGTACATCAAGGGGAAAGTTATTCTGTTAAGGTGTTTTCTGATTTTGCACAATTACCCTCCCCCCCTCAATGTTAGAGTATTGTCAAGGACAGGTTCACTAATTGATAATCCCCTTACTGATACAACACATAGGGAACAGCATAACCAATTGGATAAGCACACCCTGCATAAGTAAGCGAACCTCACTGGTGACTCTCTTGCAGTGTTAACAGGAGTGGGTCCAGTTGGTGGGATCTGGGCTTGAATCCTTCCATAACAAGCATGAAGGATTCCTGCTCTCCGGTCTCTGTTGCACAAGATCAGCAGCAGCATGGGGACATAATACTAATCAGTACATTGCTGTGAATCCAGCATTGGTGTAAGACAAAGCACTTACTAGAAAGCTGCAGTGTTAAAGCAATATAGCTGTGAATCCAGCATTGGTGTAAGACAAAGCACTTACTAGAAAGCTGCAGTACTGAGCAGTGTAGATGTGAATTGGTTATTGGCATGAGACAAATACTAGAAAACTGGAACGTGGAGGACGTTATACAACAGTACTGAGTGGTGTAGCTATAAATCCAGCATTGGTGTAAGACAAAGCACTTACTAGAAAGCTGCATCATAGAGGTCACTATACAGCATTACTGAGCATGGTAACTGTGAATCCGGCACTGATGTGGGACAATACTTACACTGGTCATTCCTTAATCTTTCTAGTAACTGTGAATCCAGCATTGATGTAAGACAAAGCACTTACTAAAAAGCTGCAGTACTAAGCAGTGTAGATGTGAATCGGTTATTGGCATGAGACAAATACTAGAAAACTGGAGCATGGAGGACGTTATACAGCAGTACTGAGTGGTGTAGCTATGAATCCAGCATTGGTGTAAGACTAAGCACTTACTAGAAAGCTGCATCATAGAGGTCACTATACAGCATTACTGAGCATGGTAACTGTGAATCTCGGCACTGATGTGGGACAATACTTACTAGAAAGATTAAGGAATGACCAGTGTAACTGTGAATCCAGCATTGGTGTGGGACAAATACTTACTAAAATTCTGGAGCATGGATGACACTACACAGCAGCACTGAGAAATGTGGGTTTCAATCCAGTAATGGCATGAGATAAAACGCCTATTCTAAAGCTGCAGCATGTAGGTCATTATACAGCACTAATACAGTGTTGCTGTGCATCCAGCTCTGCAGTGAGATAAAACACTTAAAAGAAAGCAGTATGTGTCTTTTACCTTTTTCTCTAACTCTGCTCCTCCTCTGCCCTCTCCATAGACTTCAGTAGGCAGCTGTAATCTGATGTGTCAGAGAACCGCTGTTCATTTGATCTACTCTTGAACAGGAGAAATGTGAGCAAGATATAGCTAAGTTACTTCTGGTGGAGGAAGAAACACATGGATCTTAGGGATCTGGTCATCTGAGGTCTGAGGGGACTTTAGGTTCAGAGTCCTGAATTGATTTTGTGGTTTGGCCTGAGGTCTGAATAGATTTCAGCTCACTTCATGGCTCCCAAGCCAAAATTGTTTTGATGGTCTGGGGTTTAAATGGATTTAGTATTTCTGGGTCGGAACAAATTTAGGGGTCTAGTCTGGGGTCTGTATGGATTGGGTGTCCTGGTCTGGAATCTGCATGGATTTTGGGGTCTGGTCTGGGGTTGGTATGGATGTAGAGGTCTGTCTTGGGGTTTTTATTCATTTAGAGATGTTCTGGGGTCTGTATGGATTAAGGGGTGTGGTCTGGTGTCTTTGGATTCAGGGGTCTGGTGTGGGGCCTTTATGAATTTAGGGGTCCGGTCTGGGGTCTGTATGGATTTAGTGGTCTGGTTTGGGGTCTGTATGGATTTAGGGGTCGGTATGGGGTCTCTATGGATTTAGAAATCTGTTCTCGAGTCTGTATGGATTTAGGGGTCTGGTCTGGGATCTCTATGTATTTAGGGGTCTGGTCTTGGGGTCTGTATGGATTTAGGATCCTGGTCTGGGTCTCTATGGATTTAGGGGTCTGGTCTGGGGTCGCTATGGATTTACGGGTCTGGTCTGGGGTCGCTATGGATTTAGGGGTCTGGTCTGGGGTCTGTATGGATTTAGGATCCTGGTCTTGGGTCTCTATGGATTTAGGATCCTGGTCTGGGTCTCTATGGATTTAGGGGTCTGGTCTGGGGCTGCTATGGATTTAGGGGTCTGGTCTGGGGTCACTATGGATTTAGGGGGTCTGGTCTGGGGTCTGTATGGATTTAGGATCCTGGTCTGGAATCTCTATGGATTTAGGATCCTGGTCTGGGTCTCTATGGATTTAGGGGTCTGGTGCTGGAAGTTCTGCTATGGATTTAGGGTCTGGTCTGGGTCTGTATGCATTTAGGGTCTGGTGTGGGGTCTTTATAGATTTAGGGTTCTGTTCTTGGGTCTGTATGGATTTTGGTTCACTTCATAGCTTGTAGCTGGAATTGATTTAGTATTCTTGATTCTGAATTGATAGATTTCTAGATCTGAATGGAGTTAGGGTCGAGTCTGCTCTGGGGTTTTATAGACTTTCAGGGTCTCAACGGATCTAGCGGTTGAGTCTAGTGTCTGAACTTTAGGTTTAAGATCAGTCAATCAAACGTGTTCCTAAATCCAACTCCAGTCCAGAACCGTTAGCCAATTCCATCTTTCTAGGGGTCTGATTTTTCAGGTGTGAATTCTGAGTGGTCTGAAGTGTATATGTTTGGGGTCTGATCGAGGGTCTACCAGTTCCCATGTGGCTGTCAGTCTGCGTTTTCATAGCTAGTAAATGTGTGGGGGTCTATCCCTTCTAGGACCCTGCATATAGAGCTAGGTGGTTGTGTGCGGGCTCTGTGCTCCTGTCTGGGCCTCAAGGCTTCTCTTTTCAGCATTTCCTATCACAGCCCACAGCAGGTTTTGCTCTGAAAAGGTTAAAGGTAAAAACTTTGTCTGCACAACCTCTGTGCTGTCACCTCGTGCAACGCCCGGGGCCCCATTATATAGGAAGTTACTAGATGTAAGTTAGGAAACTTTCAGCACCGAGCCCCCAATGACAGGGGGAAAAAACAACAACTAAATCCAATAGAAGGCCCCGAAACGCACTGCTCACTCTGCAGGAAGGAACGCTGCGTGCAGCCGACTAAAGAGATTAGCACCGAGTTTGTGAGCGAAGCGCGGAGTTCACACAAAATCTGCAAATACTCGATTGAAATGTGTTTGTAAAGTGCGACATTATCATCCGCCCGGGGAACTGCCGAAGCAAAACTCCCAACATCCATCCAATCCCGGCCGCCGCTAATCGGGTTTATATTCATATTTTATTGGGTTTTTCTCAGCAGCGCGTTGGACCAGGCTCCAATGTTATACTTACTTAAAGGGATATTCCCATCTCCATCATTCATGATCACTGGGGGTCCAGACCAGTGTCGGTCATCACCTGACCTTTGTGACTATCTTCTTGCAGATGTCAGGGAAGCCAAGGAGGAATATCAGCAGGTGAAGAAGAACTTCGAGTCCAAGGTGGAGCTGACGAAGGACCTGCAGAGAATGAGCAGCGTAAGGGCCACTGGTGGTGCTGGAGCCGTGCTGTTTGGAGGGGGGGCTTCAGTGCTGGAGGGGTGCAGACGGTGCTTGCAGGGGGAGGAGGTGGCGATAGTGCTGGCAGGGAGGGGCGGCTGTGCTGGAGGGGCGCAGGCGTGCTATTGGGGGGGTGCAGGCGGTGCTTGTGGGCGGGAGGGGGTGGCGATGCTGGAGGGGAGCAGGCAGTGCTGGTGGGGAGGGGTGCAGAAGGTGATGGAGGGGCGCAGGCAGTGCTATCAAGGGGTTCAGGCTGTGCTAGTGGGGGAGAGGGGGTGGCGATGCTGGAGGGGCACAGGCGGGGCGGTGGGAGGGGGCGGTTGTGCTGGAGGGGAGCAGACAGTGCTGGTGGGGTGCAGGCGGTGATGGAGGGCTCAGGCAGTGCTATCAAGGGGTGCAGGTGGTGCTAGTGGGGGAGAGGGGGTGGCGATGCTGGAGGGGTACAGGCGGGACGTTGGAGAGGGGGCGGTTGTGCTGGGGGGGGAGCAGGCAGTGCTGGTGGGGTGCAGGCGGTGGTGGAGGACGCAGGCAGTGCTATCAAGGGGTGCAGGCGGTGCTAGTGGGGGAGAGGGGTGGCGATGCTGGAGGGGCACAGGCGGGGTGGTGGGAGGGGGCGGTTATGCTGGAGGGGAGCAGGCAGTGCTGGCGTGAAGGGGTGCAGGCGGTGATGGAGGGGCGTAGGTGGTGCTGACGAGGGGACTGGTGGAGCTGGAGGGGGGCAACCGGCTCCCTACACAGATCTGATATCTTCTTTTTTTTTCCCTGCAGGAATCCAGCGAGTTCTTTGACATCAGGGAAGAAGTGAACGTGGACACCGTGTGCACCAAAGGTAACCTGCCATATACCAGCACAGATACTACACAACAATGCGTCAGCTGATACAATGTGGCATCATATGACAATGTTTTCTTTGCTATTTTTCCTCTCTTGGTTACTGGATACAAACCTGCAACCAACAGACATAATATTACACAGAATTTAACACAACCACATATTCCGGTTCTGTCAGTTCCCAATCCTCGTCGTTAACTATCTTTATCTCGGTACCATATCAACTTGTGAAGGGTTGGACAAGATATGGTTGGAGAAAAACAATATCATTTCTTCAAATATATATTTATTGAAAAATGGTGCCACCCCTGTTTATAGGTCATGTCTGGTATTGCAGCTCAGCTCTATTAAAGTCAATAGTGCATAACGACAATACAACACATGGCCTGGAGATGGGGCGGCGGTATTTTTGAAAGAAGGTAGACATGGCGTATTAAACGATAGTCACACTGAAGTCACCCTATGGACTCTTAAGTGGCGTTAGAGGCAGCTTTCTTTCAGAGATCTGCTGCTGACTAACCACATCTCATGCAGCGATCACTACTGGTGAAATGTAGTATTGCATGTTGGCCATGGATACATACGACAACAGATCCTACAGGATCTGACCACACAGCGTTTGTTTGCAGTCTGTATCCATAGACTCACATAGATCTGATTTAGGAGCTGTATACATAAAACAATTGCATCATAAGAGAAAGGGTGTGAATACTTTTGCAATCATGTACTCTTCCACTCCCTCAAACATATTTTGAGTAAAGATCTACTATTTTATGTCTTCGTCTTCCCATGATAAAACATTGTTTTACAGCTTCTATTCAGAACTATGCGTTTCCATGGATACAGACAACAAACATTCCGTGTAGTCAGATCGAGTATGTCATACTGTCCTCCCTCCATCCGCTCACAGGGAAAATCAACACCTGAATACACAAAGCTGTAGATTTTGATTCACGGTGTGATTGAGGGGATCAAAAAAGGGTGTAGGATATGGTTGCAAAAGTATTAACACCCTTTCAAACCCTATTTTAATAGAGTAGCGTTTCTGCTGCCGTGCAGACCTGTGTGGGATCTCCGGCCGCACACCTCTCATACATGTACACGATCAGCCGGGGGCTCAGCTCCGCACCGCCCGCTCTGATGTCAGCAGCCGCCGCTGTTTACCGCATTGATCTTTTGCTCTCTGCCATCAGGCCAATTGTTTTAAGAGGGATTAAAATTCATAGCGGAGCCGAGAGAAGCTTCTGTGTTGCATCTTCTATTACCAGAGCAGGATCCTTGTAATGAGAGCGAAGATTTCAGATGGCAATAGAAATAAACGAGTTGCATATCACGTCAGGAAGGAGGGAAGGAAATCAGCACCGAGCTCCTCCGCCAGACTGAGCGTACAGTGCCACCATACACTGTCTAATGCTGATCTCTGCTGCAATGTAATGTATTACACAGTGACAGCACCATCAGAATGGTGAGGCAGCTCTGGAGTATAATACAGGAGTAACTCAGGATCAGTAATGTAATGTATGTACATAGTGACTGCACCATCAGAATGGTGAGTGCAGCTCTGGAGTATAATACAGGAGGTAACTCCGGATCAGTAATGTAATGTATGTACACAGTGACTGCACCAGCAGAATAGTGAGTGCAGCTCTGGAGTATAATACAGGAGGTAACTCAGGATCAATAATATAATGTATGTACACAGTGACTGCCCAGCAGAATAGTGAATGCAGCTCTGGAGTATAATACAGGATCAGTACAGGGTCATAATGTAATGTATTACACAGTGACTGCACCAGCAGAATGGTGAGTGCAGCTCTGGAGTATAATAAGGATGTAACTCAGGATCAGTAATGTAATGTATGTACACAGTGACTGCACCAGCAGAATAGTGAATGCAGCTCTGGAGTATAATACAGGAGGTAACCCAGGATCAGTAATGTAATGTATGTACACAGTGAGTGCACCAACAGAATACTGAGTGCAGCTCTGGAGTATAATACAGGAGGTAACTCAGGATCAGTAATGTAATGTATGTACACAGTGACTGCACCAGCAGAATAGTGAGTGCAGCTCTGGAGTATAATACAGGAGGTAACTCAGGATCAGCACCAGCAGAATAGTGAGTGCAGCTCTGGAGTATAATACAGGAGGTAACTCAGGATCAGCACCAGCAGAATAGTGAGTGCAGCTCTGGAGTATAATACAGGATCAGTACAGGGTCAGTAATGTAATGTATTACACAGTGACTGCACCAGCAGAATAGTGAGTGCAGCTCTGGAGTATAATATAGGATGTAACTCAGGATCAGTAATGTGATGTATGTACACAGTGACTGCACCAGCAGAATAGTGAATGCAGCTCTGGAGTATAATACAGGAGGTAACTCAGGATCAGTAATGTAATGTATGTACACAGTGACCCCACCAGCAAAATAGTGAGTGCAGCTCTGGAGTATAATACAGGAGGTAACTCAGGATCAGCACCAGCAGAATAGTGAGTGCAGCTCTGGAGTATAATACAGGATCAGTACAGGGTCAGTAATGTAATGTATTACACAGTGACTGCACCAGCAGAATAGTGAGTGCAGCTCTGGAGTATAATATAGGATGTAACTCAGGATCAGTAATGTGATGTATGTACACAGTGACTGCACCAGCAGAATAGTGAATGCAGCTCTGGAGTATAATACAGGAGGTAACTCAGGATCAGTAATGTAATGTATGTACACAGTTACCCCACCAGCAAAATAGTGAGTGCAGCTCTGGAGTATAATACAGGAGGTAACTCAGGATCAGTAATGTAATGTATGTACACAGTGACTGCACCAGCAGAATAGTGAGTGCAGCTCTGGAGTATAATACAGGAGGTAACTCAGGATCAGTAATGTAATGTATGTACACAGTGACTGCACCAGCAGAATAGTGAGTGCAGCTCTGGAGTATAATACAGGAGGTAACTCAGGATCAGCACCAGCAGAATAGTGAGTGCAGCTCTGGAGTATAATACAGGATCAGTACAGGGTCAGTAATGTAATGTATTACACAGTGACTGCACCAGCAGAATAGTGAGTGCAGCTCTGGAGTATAATACAGGAGGTAACTCAGGATCAGTCATGTAATGTATGTACACAGTGACTGCACCAGCAGAATAGTGAGTGCAGCTCTGGAGTATAATACAGGAGGTTACTCAGGATCAGTAATGTAATGTATGTACACAGTGACTGCACCAGCAGAATAGTGAGTGCAGCTCTGGAGTATAATACAGGATCAGTACAGGGTCAGTAATGTAATGTATTACACAGTGACTGCACCAGCAGAATAGTGAGTGCAGCTCTGGAGTATAATACAGGAGGTAACTCAGGATCAGTAATGTAATGTATGTACACAGTGACTAAACCAGGAGAATAGTGAGTGCAGCTCTGGAGTATAATACAGGAGGTAACTCAGGAGCAGTACAGGATCAGTAATGTAATATATTTACATTATATAGTGCGTGCAGCTGTGGAGTATAGTACAGGATAATTAATACAGAATAAGTAGTGTACATTGAAGGTGGAGATAATACACACTACATTAAGTTTCTTTCCAAATATTGGACATTTCTTCACAGGTAAACTACGTACAGCTCACAAACCTCACTCTAAACCAAAGGCTGCAGACAGCTCGGAGGTGGATTTCCGGGAAGGAGACAGTAAAGATGGCCTCCTAGACCATGCAGATCTCTGGGCGAGGCTGGAGGAGCTGGAGAAGCAGGAGGAGATGCAGGGAGAGCTGGAGGAGTACGTGTACATGGGGCAGTGCTGCAACTTTCTATTATACTTTGTGTTTTGATTCCTCTTGCCTTATAATACCTCTGCTTGCCATCAGTGAATATGAACATTACTATTTCCACTCTAAGACTTAAATCACTGTACTGACCAAACCTTCTCACCATTACAACCTCTCTGTGAGCGGCACTGATCTTTATTCTATTCTGACAGTTTGTTAAAGTATCTGACTGAAGTCTACTCTGTGGATTGTGTAGACCGGATACAATTGTAACAAACCCTCAGCTGTTTGAGTTGGACTAGTTTAGAATACGATTAACATCACGGAATATACACAGTGCATCCATTTTCTGATGGCAAGCAGAGATCTTGACAAATTAAAGGAGAACTCCACGAAATGTTTCTTCATTATAGGAGGACTGACACTTTCATTGTGTCTCCATTCGGTAGTGAAGAAGACAAGGAGAATCTGAAGACCGATCTGAATGTGGACTACGGACATCGGACTCAGTGCAACCGCGCAAAATTTGAGACGGCGCCAAACGTGGCGCAACTCAACGGCTCAATATTATCTCATCTCAGCGACGAGGAGGACGATCCGGGAAACCTGAAAAACCCAGTGGCAACAATCCGCTTCTCTCATACGGTTGAACCAAAAAGGGTGAGGAGTTATGATATGTGAATGTGTAAGATCTCTGCTGGCTGTCAGTGAATTGACTGTACTGATTGCTATCATGCTATTTACTCACATGATTATATGCAGAGGTGAATGACTCGTGGAGTAAAACTACGTCTGAATGAGCCCCGAAATATAATGATTCCATACCATGACTGTAATTGGGATTTTTTTTTTCATTTCGTAAATATATTCTATTCAGGTGAGAATAAACACTGGAAAAAATACAACTCTGAAATATAGTGAAAAGAAAGAAGAAGCTAGACGGAAAAGGAAAAACAGCAACGGAAATGGACACTCTGCACCCGAGCTGCCAGTGATCAAGACCCCGGCAGATATATACAGGTACCGATACCTATGGGGCAACATACATGGCCTTTACGGCACAACAGGCACATTGATCCCATCACTAGAGTGATATGAACTTCATACAAGGGGTCAATTAGCTCGAAAGACTCCCCCTGTGTGCCAGAGAACGGAACCGCTGTTGTGGATTGAATTGTTGCTATTTAGTGTTATATTTGCCCTGCATTTGTTACAATTACCACTGGAGGGAGCTCACTGAAGACTGAGATGGGTAGAGGTCAAAGTACTCTGAAAAACATTTGTATGTAGTGACAATAAATCTGTATATAGTGAGCTCCCTACTAGTGGTGGCTGTATAAATCTGTATGTAGTGAGCTCCCTCTAGTGTGACTGTATAAATCCATAGTAGTGAGCTCCCTTTAGTGTGACTGTATAATCTCTATGTAGTGAACTCCCTCTAGTTGTGACTGTATAAATCATATGTATAGCCCCTCTAGTGGTGACAATAAATCTGTATGTAGTGAGCTCCCTCTAGTGGTGGCTGTATAATCTGTATGTATGAGCTCCGTATGGTGACTGTATAAATCCATATGTAATGAGCTCCCTCCAGTGGTGATGGTATACATCCATATGTAGTGAGCTCCCTTAGTGGGGGCTGTATAAATCATATGTAGTGAGCTCCCTTAATGTGACTGTATAAATCTCTATGTAGTGAACTCCTCTAGTGTACTGTATAAATCCATATGTAATGACTCCCTGTAGTGGTGACAATAATCTGTATGTAGTGACTCCTCTAGTGGTGGCTGTATAAATCTGTATGTAGTGACTCCGTCTAGTGGTGACTGTATAAATCCATATGTAATGAGCTCCCTCCAGTGTGATGGTATACATCCATATGTAGTGAGCTCCTTTAGTGTGACTGTATAAATCCATATGTAGTGAGCTCCCTGTAGTGGTGGCTGTATAAATCCATATGTAGTGAGCTCTCTTTAGTGGTGGCTGTATAAATCCATATGTAGTGAGCTCCCTTTAATGGTGACTGTATAAATCTGTATGTAGTCAGCTCCCTCTAGTGGTGGCTGTATAAATCTGTATGTAGTGAGCTCCCTCTAGTAGTGACTGTATAAATATGTATTACTAGCTCCCTCTAGGATGGCTGTATAATCTCTATGTAGTGTGCTCCCTCTAGTGCTGGCTGTATAAATCTGTAGTTTGCTCCCCCTAGTGGGGGCTGTATAAATTTGTATTTTATGAGTTTTCCCTAGTGTTGGATTCAGAAATCTGTGTATAGTGAGCTTTCCCTATTTGTGGCTGTATAGATCTGTATATAGTGAGCTCCCCCTAGTTGTGGCTGTATAAATCTGTATGTAATGAGCTCCCTCCAGTGCTGGCTGCATAAATCTGTATGTACTTTGCTCCCTCTAGTGGGACATCAATTCTGTATGTAGTGAGCTCCCTCTAGTGGTGCTGTATAATCTGTATGTAGTGACTCCTCTAGTGGTGACTGTATAAATCCATATGTGTAGCTCCCTTTAGTGGTGAATGTAAATCTCTATGTAGTGAGCTCCTCTAGTGGTGGCTGTATAAATCTATATGTAGTGAACTCCCTCTAGTGGTGACTGTATAAATCCATATGTATGAGCTCCCTCTAGTGTGACTGTATAAATCCGTATGTAGTGAGCTCCCTCTATGTGGCTGTATAAATCTATATGTAGTGAACTCCCTCTAGTGGTGACTGTATAAATCCATATGTAGTGAGCTCCCTTTAGTGGTGACTGATAAATCCATATGTAGTGACTCCTCTAGTGGTGGCTGTATAAATCCTATGTAGAGAGCTCCTTAGTGGTGCTGTTTAAATCCATATTAGAGCTCCTTTAGTGTGACTGTATAAATCCATATGTAAGTGAGCTCCCTCTAGGGTGACTGTACAAATCCATATGTAATGAGCTCCTCTAGTGGTAACAATAAATTTATGTAGTGAGCTCCCTCTAGTGGTGGCTGTATAAAACTGTATGTAGTGAGCTCCCTTTAGTGGTGGCTGTATAAATCCATATGTAGTGAGCTCCCTCTAGTGGTGGCTGTATAAATCTGTATGTAGTGACCTCCCCCTAGTGGTGATTATATAAACCTGTATGTAGTGAGCTCCCCCTAGTGGTAGCTGTATAAATCTGTGAGTAGTGAGCTCTCCCTAGTGGTAGCTGTATAAATCTGTGTGTAGTGGGCTCCTCCTAGTGGTGAATGTATAAATCAGTACATAGACAGCTCCCTCTAGTTGTCCCTGTATATATAAATCTGTATATAGTGAGCTCCCTCTAGTGGTGGCTCAAGCATCTAGAATTTTCTCTAAATCTATGGTGATTTGACTTCTATATAGATTTGAGGCCTTTTAGATCCAAAAATGTCCACTTTGTCCCACCATGCTGTGTACTTACCTTTGCAGAGTCTTTGTTGATGTTGTAAATGGAGAATACGTCCCCAGGAAATCCATCATGAAGTCTCGAAGCCGTGAGAACAGTGTGTGCAGCGACACCAGCGATCACAGCTCCCACGAATTCGAGGAGAGAAGAGGTTATATAAGAAACGTCAGCTTAGAGGACAACACCTTCAGTGACCACAGCGAGGATGATGACCAGAAGAAGGCATCTCCTGGATGTGGACCATTACAGGTGGGGCAGGCGGTTGAACACACAGACCCCCACACAGACCCTCACACTTCTCAGAATAATTAACATTCTCTATATACAGTACTAGACAAACGTCTGCACACTCCTGTTCATGCAGTAATTTTTTTGTTCTTATTGTGCACCTGTAGATTCAGACTGAAGGCAGCAAAACCACAAGAGACACAGAAACAAAGAGCAAAGAAATGTGTGTAGCAAACCAGAATATGTTACACCTTAGATTCCTCCCAGTGCGCCCCCTTCAGGCCAACTGGAGAAGAGTGTATGAAAACTTAGGCCAGTCATCTCTGCAGATGGCTCGAAGTGCTTCTCCGTGGCTCTGCCAGCCATCCACTCCCATTATTCTGGTCCTTGTATCAGACCATTCTAATGCATGTTGCAGTTTATCTGAACAGATCTAATGAATGACGCGAGTCAGTGTGTTGTCCTGTCTGATGAACCATGGGATAGCACACATCTTATTTATACGCCCGTCTCCATGGCCCCTGACTCTGATGGTGGCTTTACACCCCTTCATCATTTTCTCAGAATCTTTATCGCATCTCGCCTCCAATGGATTCCAATCTTCAAGGATATCCCAGAGGAGCTGATCACTTGTTGCCCCTTTGCCTTCACTCTACATCCATCTCATCTCAGTCCATCTCCATTGAGGTGAGATCAGTGATCGAGGATGCCATGTCCTCTGACGTAGCCTCCATTTCTTCTTGTGGTCACTTCATCCTTGCATCACTTGGACGTGTGGTTTTGTCACTGTCCTGTTACAACACATGATGATCAAACTTAAGTGCAGGCCAGATGGGTCGGTGGTCTCTCTAGAACGTTGTGGTCACCATTCTGAGTAGTGTGTCTTAGACTAAATCACCACAAAGCACCCGGACACCATCACACCTCACCCTCCAGGCTTCACGGTGGGCCTCACACATGTATATACCATCCTCTCACCTTCTCTGTGTCTCAGAAAGACATGGCGATCGGTACCAAATATCTCACAATTTGGCTCCTCCAACCACAGATTTCCATTGGATCTAATGTCCAGTCCATGTGTGTCTCCTACTGTTTGCATTGTTCAATAATGGCTGCTTTACAGTAATCCCACCACAAAGGTGGCTTCTTACAGTCTTCTATGGACAGTTGATGCTTAGATGTATCAGATATTTGCAGTCTGTGCTTCATTTCTGAGGGCTGGTATTGAGGTGTTAGCAATTTGTGGTGTTTGAGGCTGGTCATTTAGATGAACTTATCCTCTGCAGCAGAGGTCATTCTTGGTATTTGTCTTGGTGCTGTCCTCATGAGAACCAGTTTCATCATCGATTTGTTTTCATGATTAAGCTTGAGGATACCTTCAAGGTTCTAACAACTTTGCAGAATGACTTGCCTTCATGTCTTACAGTAATGATGGGCTGCGGTTTCTATTTCTATTTTTTGAGTGATTTGGCTTGGAACAGTTGTGGAATAAAGTCAGCACCGTACGGAGCTGAGCACCAACATCGCTCATTATGCAAAACACAACTGCTGGTCGCAGATACTTTGTCAAGAGCGATGATTCCATAATTGAACTACTAACGAGGCAAAATTGTCCATTGTCAACCATTATAAGTGACACCGTGGTGGAGAGGGTGGAATCTGGTTTACTCCTTGTTCCATATCTGTACCTTCATGTTTTGCTGCCTTGAGTCTAAATTTATAATGTTCACATTCCAATAAGAGTCTGTACCTTTTACTGATGTCTGAGAATACAAGGTACAGTAAATCCCAGGTTTTGTTTATCAAACCACTGTATTTTTTGCACTATAAGACGCACTTTTTTCAAGTGGGGGTGCATCTTATAGTCTGGCTGTATGGGTCCTAACTGTGCTGTGGGATGGGGAGGGGGCAGGCCAACGGAGGCAGGCTGCAGCAGCGACTGTGCTGAGAAGATAACATGCACTGCTCCCCCACACCCATCACCTAATAGCACTGGTGTCCGTGCCGAGAGGAGGGCAGGATGATGGGTGCGGGGAGTGCAAATTACATATTGTTAAACCACTTGTACACGTGATCACCCACCAGTGCTGCAGTCACGCATGATCACGTGCCTGCTATTAAAGAAAGTGAATAGTCACTGCTTCCCATGCACATCATCCCAGGCGTGGGAGCAGTGAGTATCCCGGCAGCTGACTAATACATGGGTGCGTATTATGGTCCGGTGCGTCTATCTCATTTCCACTTCCCACCGCTTTGAAGATCTCTGCTTGCTGTCAGTAAGCAAGGAATATTCCAATTAAACACCTGAAACATTTCCCCGACCTCAACTTTCTCATCTGCTCGATATGAAAG
The DNA here is from genome assembly GCA_033576535.1 of Allobates femoralis. Classification (NCBI taxonomy): domain Eukaryota; kingdom Metazoa; phylum Chordata; class Amphibia; order Anura; family Aromobatidae; genus Allobates; species Allobates femoralis. The sequence continues at coordinate 118,636,887 of JARQOC010000010.1, forward strand.
TCTGTAACAAGCTGTGATTCATCCCCCGGGTGGAGAGTAACATGTTTCCATTCATTTCTCTGCAAGCGGAGATGGTGAAGATGGTGAAGATGGTGAAATGAAGCGAATCGTAAATGAGAAAGTTGCAGAAATGTTTATTCCTCAGTATTTAGATACCTCCAGTCTCAGACGGTAGGATGGTGACTCCCTAGAAGCCAAAGATTCTCACCCCTAGGAACCATATTAGTAGGTTGTAATGAGCACTCAGACCCCCACCGATCCTGAGAATAAAGCACAGTTCCAGCAGATGCACCTCGGCGCCATTCAATCCCTAGGGGACTGCACAGCATGTACCCTTCATTCATTCCCTAGGGACTGAGCAGCATGTACCCTTCATTCATTCTCTAAGGGACTGCAGAGCATGCATCCTTCATTCATTCTGTGGGGACTGCAGAGCATGCACCCTTCATTCATTCTGTGGGGGACTGCAGAGCATGCACCCTTCATTCATTCTGTGGGGGACTGCAGAGCATGCACCCTTCATTCATTCTGTGGGGAACTACGCAGCACTTGGCTCCCTCCAGGAGTGCTATTGAGAATGAATGAAGGGAGCTGAGAGCTGCGCAGTCCCTAGAGTATGAATGGAGCAGAGGTGCATCTGCTCGAGGTATGCGGCATTCTCGGGATCCGTGGGGGTCCGAGTGCTCATTACAACCTATTAATATGGTTACTAGGATTTTAGGATTGGTAGCGGTGCTAGAGCTCAAGAAGTTATATTACTGGTACTGACCACTAACTATCAGACCCCCAGATCTTCTGGACACCTCTGTTGGTGTATGTGGGGTATCCTTTGCTCCGGCTATTTTGCCTCATGCGGACTCTTCTGCCATGGGTCAGTCCAGGCTTCCCTGCGGCTGCATCTATTAAGATTCCCCTTAAAGGGGTTGTCACACCTTCTTTCTTCAGGACTGCACCCGCTCCTCAGCTTCTTGCTGGCCAAGGAAGGGTGTTCTCCAGATGATTGACATTTTAGATGCACACTGCCCATACTGATACTATTAGAAGAAGCTTGATCTGTGACAATCCTTTAAAGCTCCCATTTAAAAATGATCACATAGTGGGATCTGATCTCTAAAGCCCCAGCAATCCTGAGAATGAAGGGGGAAGGGGGACGATGTTGCTCCCACCTTTATATTAAGGCTTCCCGAGGTCGACCCACTTCCCCGTGACCGATCTGTGCTCTCCCTTAAGCAGATTCTCACATTTCCATTATTTTCACCTCCAGGTCTTTCAAACTTTCTATTTTTTCCCATTTGTAGCCGTTTTCAGGAACAGTAATCGAAAGGAGCCGTTCTGTATATCCGTGCCATGACGGGCATCGCCCACCCGGTCTGCCCACCATCCAGGAGAGGAAATGTGAAGAGGTGACGACGGAGGGACCGAGGAGCCGCCGAGGAGAGTCTCAAGTTCAAGGCGGCCAGAATACAGCAGAACAAATAACCGCCGTCAGGTCTGGATCATAGTTACTTGTCCGCTCTGTGCCAGACGATGAGAGTTGTTGTTCTCACCGTCACTCGTCATCGTCCAGGTGAAGTCACAATCACTTTGACCGTTTCCCTCTTTTTGTAATAAATATGCAATTTTCACGATTTTAGTTGAAGATGTCAGCGCCTAGGACGAGCGAAGAGACCCCCATCATCGCCCCATCCTAGATATGATGGGGCCACTGTAAGATCATACATTTATCGCCAGGACTTGGGATCCCTTAGAATTGTGTAATTGTGGACGGGGGATGACATGACGGAGGGGAGCGGCACAGACACTTTGCTCGTCCCTGCAGACAGGAGTCGTTACTGAGGCAGCGGCACAATTCTGCAGTCGCCCATTAGTCAGCTACTTGAACTAAATTCTCCAAAGTGACTGCAGCTGCCCCCTCTCCCCTCCATTGTCCAGCAGAATCAGGTTCTTATAGATCTAGAAATGGTAACATGACACAGGGAATACACAATGAACGTACCTGATGAACTCTTTTTATCCTTCTGCACAAATTCGCTGCAATGGCTGCTGCCTTTCAGAAGCACCATGTACATAGGATCATCTAAGAGGATTATGGACGTCGTACACCTTGTTGGATCCATGCAGAACTTTAAAACAATCAGGTACTTGAATGGGGTTTTTCCGATATTCAGCTAAATTCCTGCAATCACTCTATTTCTAGATTGCTAAATCCTGACCGTGCGCATTGTGTATAATGTCATAATCCGGCTCCATTTCCGGCTCCATGTGTGAGAATTAGATCGCTGTGGTCACAAGTCCAAAAGCAACTTTTCCTGCTTCTCTCATCTTGTGACCACAGCTATAAGAATCTAATATGAGCGGTGACGAACATGGAGGGGAATCCTGACAGTGTGTAAAGAGAGATTGCAGAAATATAGTCCCCTGCGCTATATATTCCCCATGTCATGTTACATTGTTTTTGGAGAACCTGAGCATCTCTATAATTTTGGGTGGAACATGACATCCCCCTCCAGAAGTGGAAAAAGAATAATAAATGCTGCCATTAGTAAGGTAACCCCCTCAATAGTGCCTTAATCTAGGGGGATAATGGGATCTGGAAGCGGATTGAGCAATCTTCACACCTCTAATTGGCATCCAGTGAGTCCTAGAGTCGGGTACTGTCCCTTTAAGACTCAGCGTCTATGTCAGCAGGAGAGCGGTGCACAATCCCTGCCAATCGTGCGCTCGTCCTGCAGCTGTGACATCATGGGAAAGTGACCAGCACCTTTAATGGTGATCCCCTCAACATGGTCAATGTTTTTGCCCTTGGATACAACTAAGATTGGCCTGGATGGAGCAGTCTGTGTCATATCCATGGGCAATATGGATTTAGAAAATTAAAAATTAGCAATAATTGTCATCCGTTAATGAGAGCCGCCTCCATGGAGTGCACTCTTGTATTATCTACATGGTGTTCCGCCAGATCTTGTAGGACCACACATCCATGGAGTGCATTCTTGTGTTATCTACAGGGCGATACACCGTGTCTTGTAGGACCACACATCAGTACCTCGATGGAGTCTATTCTTGTATTATCTACAGGGCGGTACAACCGGATCTTGTAGGACCACTTATCTATGGAGTGCACACTTGTGTTATCTACAGGGCGGTACACCGGACCTGTAGGACCACACATCCATGGAGTGCACTCTTGTGTTATCTACAGGGCGGTACACTGGACCTGTAGGACCACACATCCATGGAGTGCACTCTTGTGTTATCTACAGGGCGGTAGGTTGGATCTTGTAGGACCACACATCCATGGAGTGCACTCTTGTGTTATCTACAGGGCGGTACACCGGATCTTGTAGGACCACACATCCATGGAATGCACTCTTGTATTATCTACAGGGCGGTACACCGGATCTTGTAGGACCACACATCCATGGAGTGCACTCTTGTATTATCTACAGGCAGTACACCGGACCTGTAGGACCACACTCCATGGAGTGCACTCTTGTATTATCTTCAGGGCGGTACACGATCTGTAGGACTACACATCCATGAAGTGCACTCTTGTGTTATCTACACATCATCACATCCATGGAGTGCCCTCCCGTATTATCTTCAGGGCGGTACACCGGATCTGTAGGACTACACATCCATGGAGTGCAGTCTTGTGTTATCTACAGGGCGGTACACTGGATCTTGTAGGACCACACATCCATGGAGTGCAGCCTTGTGTTATCTACAGGGCGGTACACCGGATCTTGTAGGACCACACATCCATGGAGTGCAGCCTTGTGTTATCTACAGGGTGGTACACCAGATCTTGTAGGACCACACATCATCACATCCATGGAGTGCCCTCCCGTATTATCTACAGGGCATTACGCCGGATCTTGTAGGACCACACATCAATATCGGAGCTTCTGGAACGCTCAATCGCATTTTCTAATGGAGTTTTGTGGAGTTTTTTTTTTCCAAAGAAAACTTTTTTTCTGTGAACCGTTTCTCTTCTATTTTCACACAATGTTGAAAAGTAAAGAAATAAAAGTTTCTACTGTGACTGGAGCTTTTCTGGGCACCACATTCACACCTAAAAAAAACTGCATGAATCATTTTTTAGTTCTTAGTCGTTTTTCAAGACCTCTGCTTGCTGTCAGTAAAGGGGAGCAATCAAAATTACAGTTAGAACCTGATACCTTTCACAGCTGAAGGTTTGTGACAGTTGTATCCAGCTTGGACTATGAAAAATGGCCTTAAATGCAGAAGTTAAAGTCTGATGGTTTGTTACAACGTGTCGGTGTATAGATTGAAAGCTTAATGTCTCCCGACGATACCAGGGAAAAGCAGCATAAGGGCAGAGACACACTATGTCAGATCCAAGCGAGTATCTTGCATACATCTCTCATGACTCACCCGGCCGTGCCTCTGACTCTCTGAACGGGAGCACATCAGCTGATTGTTAGTATGCAGCTCCACGCTCTTGTACAGACAATCAGCTGACGTGCTCCCATTCCGAGAGTCAGGTGAGTCATGAGAGATACTCACATGGATCTCGCATAGTGTGTCTCTGCCCTAATTCTCACTTCTGTCCTGACTTTTGTTACAATGTATCAGTGCAGGCGAAATGGCTCAAGCTGGATATAATTGAGAATTTGAATCATGTTCCCATTCACTGACAGCAAGCAGAGATCTTGGTGAAAAACCTGACATACAAATACCCGGACACATGGTGACATGGCTGTGATCCGAGCTCGGTCTTGTCTCGAGCCGCACCGTATAGGTTTCTATTCGATGATGGCAAGCAGTGATCTTGGAAAATTTCTTCAAGGGGTTGTGCCACGAACCACCCTATTAAGATCTGTTCATTAAGATGTACAATTGTTCGTGGCACAACCCCTTTAAGGGGTTAATGCATGGGGGCCGTCTGGCCGTCACTCGGACCCGGGCGGCTGCAGAAAGCATTTTTTATTTTTGTTATTTTTGCTTTGGATCCAATTAGCCCTCGTCAGGATTCTCCTGGCCGGCGCTGACTCCTTCTTGGAGGAAACGGCGACCTTTAACACTTCGATAATCTCGGCTCCGGCACTTAGAGGATTTTACGTCCAGGTACATTTTGAATATTTGGAGAAATTGAGCGAGAGAGGAAATGCCAGGCGGGAGGGCCGGCGGTGATGTATGGATGATTGGTGATCGATAATGTTTGGGGGCTCTATTATAATAAATGTGTGCACTCGGATTAACTCCTTACCTGCCAGACATTCTCCGCAGGATTGGAATACAGTGTATCAGTGATCTGCTTGCCTTAGTGCATGCTGGGAGTAGTAGTTCATTGATGTGACAGCCCATGACCACCGAGGGCACATGCACGGATGACTACTCCATCCATACTTAAAAGGCCTAATACGCTTTGTGCATCAAGTCTTTACTAGTGAAGATGTCTTCTTTATAGCGTATAATATATATATAACACTTCCAGCCATCATCTGTTCTAAGGTCCGTGCACGCTGGACAGAGCATGGACTAATCAGAGCTAAACCGGATTTCCCGGGCTGATACAGTGCAGCAAACCCTCAGCTGTTGAGAAGTATTAGATTTTAAATCTGGCGAACCACAAAAGTTGCAGAACTTCTTGAGAGCAGGCGGCTACAGTAGACTGCTGCATATGGAGGAGCGCAGTGCCGTCTTCCCCCAGAGCTGCTAATTAATGGTGACGCCGGGCTGTGTAACGAATGACGAGCGGTGAACCTGAGCTATATTTTTTCCCCTTACAAATGGCTGCCTGGTCACCCGCATTAACCCTTGACGCGTGAGCGATGGCCGATCCTGCTGAGCCTCTCCCCGTCGCGGACACTAAATCATCGCCAGCGTCCAAAGTTCTAAATAAACAACGGCGGATGGAGCAAGCGCATGGCGGCGTCCTGGGAGACGGATGGATCGCCCGCCGGGGCTAATTGTTCACTCTCCACCTGCACATTAATAGGAGGCTCCATCAATCAGCCGGCAAGGGGCGCACCGGGATCTCTAGCCCCCGTCACCGGAGCGTCGCCATCAAGGTGAGCCGCAATTAGTGCAAACGAGTTCACGTCTCATTTCTAACCGCGCAGATTATCTACGAGGCGTCGGAAGAGGAGGGAAAGTATCGGATTCTGCTTCTCTGTGTTCAATCCAGCAGAAGTGAGTGCACCCCGACGCCTCATTTAACCCTCCATGTAAGTGGAAAAAAAAACATTTTGGATCAGATTTTCATCAGTCTTTTCAGATTTGTGAACAGCTCCATAGGCTATCATGGGTACCGGCTGTAGGCACGAAGAACGGGACGTGTGACTGACACCTTAGGCTACATGCACACACAGCAGGTTTGCATGCAGAGTATCCATAGTGGACACAAAAAATAACTTTTTTTTTTTTGCAAAAAAAAACCTCATAATTTCCCATAAGACCGAGCTCGCTGACAGATTCTTAGTTAACTCATTCTGCAACCAAGACTGCAGAAAAAAAACTAAAGTTCTTGTACATGCAAAATTTTTAATGAAAAAATAGTCCAAAAGTTTGTGAATTAAAAAACTAAATAGATAAATTCTGCACATGTACTTATATCATTTAGGTTGAGGATTTCAGCATTTGGAGCAAAACCTGTGGCACTTAAAGGATGCAGATCCACCGAGAATTTCAGCCTATGCATTGCAAAGAGTTAAATCCACAAATTTGTATGTGTGACCGTAACCCTAAAGTAGTCGGTTGTTGGACCTCGCTAGAGCCTGAATGTTGCGCAAACACATGACGCTCCGTAGCCCCGGTCTTCACCATTACTGCTGCTCGTTGGTTCCCCACCCAGAAATAATTTTCACCTCCTTTTTTGAGACCATGATATCAGTTTTTCTTGTTGTTCGGCCGCTAATGTTGTGTTTTAGACCCTGAGAATTGCACCTTAAATGGTGGCAAGGTGCTCCGGCCTACCGCACGGTGCGATCATTGGCGCCTGTTCACCTGGCTTGCTCCTGCTTTTTGCTACTTTCTGATTCACCTGAAACAACTGCTGAACACATGAAGAAAGAGGGGTGCAAAAAGCCATGGGACGTCCTGGCACCAGCTGATATCAATAGAAAGCAATCCTGCCACATAGTGAAAAATATCAGCTGGTTCAACTGATGGCTGATAAAAAGGTGTCTCATTACCAAGGTGCACACAAAAACATCTGATGATGGGTAAAACCAGTGAGCTGTCTCAAGACCTACACAACCTTATTGGTGCAAAACATATTGAGGATATTGGTTGCAGAAGAATTTCTAAACTACAGACGGTTCCAGTGAGCTCTGATGGCCGCCATAATCTGAAAGTGGAAAGATTATTTCACCATAAACCGGCCACAACCCGGTGCTCTCTGCAAGATTTCGGACAGAGGAGGGAAAAGAATTATCAGAAGAGTTGTCCCAAGAGCCAAGGAACAACTGTGGAGAGACACAGAAAGACCTGGAATTAGCAGGTACAATTGATTCAAAGAAAACTATATGTAATGCTCTCCCCCTCCATGTCCTGTATGCACGCTCCTGTATCCACACTTAACTGCTCCATTGCTGAACACAAAACAGGTATAAGGCTGACTTCACACCATGGCAAGATCATGTCCAGGGCTGTACGGTGTGAACTGGACAGCCCCGAACCCGATTTTGAAACAGAACCAGAGGCAAATATGCACTCCGGTCCGGTTTGTATCCGGATTCAGCCGAGCGCAGCTGCTGAAATTTCAAGCTCCCCGCTAGCCGCAGTCCTAAAATCTTTGCAGGGGACAGGTCCAGGTGCTGAGTTTAGCAGTGTACGCTGATAAACTCCAGCATCCGGCTCCCGGTCCAATTTTTTTGTCGGAACCGGCGCCATAGACGCCCATGCTAAGGGGCCCGGATCTGGGAGGATCTGATTTGTGCCAATTTTTCTTTTCCCCCAGACACAAAAAATCTGAATTCCCCTGGATCCTCCCGGACAGATGGAAACCGGATGGCAAATAGCTGCCATCCGGCCCCATAACAATACTATGGGGCCGAAACCAGATCCGGGGCTGTCCGGTTTGATCCATAAAATTGCGGTGTGAAGCCGGCCTTAGAGCATTTAAAGTTTACTGAACAACATTTAGAAAAACCTGTGAAATACTGGGAGATCATAGTCTGGTCAGATGAGACCAAAAGTGACCTCTTTGGATGCCATAATACACACCATGTTTGGAGGCCAAAAGGTAAATCACCCCAAAAACACCAACAACATCATGAACATCATGGGGCAGAGCATACTTCACTGGCAAACTTCATATCATTGAAGGAAGAACGAATGGACAAATGTACTGAGACACTTTAGATAAAAATCTGCTGCCATCTACCAGGATGATGAAGATGAAACTAGGGTGGACATTTCACAAGACAATGACCCAAACACAGAGAAAGAAAATACAGTAAAGCTTCTAGAATGACCGAGCCGACCACTGGAGCTGAATCCAATACAAAATGTCTGGAAGGAATCAAAGCTCAGAATTCATAGAAGGATCAACAGGATCTGCAGGATGTGAAGAGTGTTTATGTGTAAGAATGGGCCAAAATCTACCTGAGCAATGCAGGGACCAGTGCCTCCATACAGGAGCAATGTAGGGACCGGTGTCTCCACGCAGGAGCAATGCAGGGACCGGTGTCTCCACACAGGAGCAATGCAGGGACCGGTGTCTCCACACAGGAGCAATGCAGGGACCGGTGTCTCCATACAGGAGCAATGCAGGGACCGGTGTCTCCATACAGGAGCAATGCAGGGACCTGGTGTCTCCACGCAATGCAGGGACCGGTGTCTCCATCACAAGTGCGGACGTGTCTCAACAGGAGCAATGCAGGCGTGTCTCCCAAGGAGCAATGCAGGGACCAGTGTCTCCACTACAGGAGCAATGCAGGGACCATGTCTCCATACGGAGCAATGCAGGGACGTGTGCTCCACACAGGAGCAATGCAGGGACCGGTGTCTCCATACAGGAGCAATGCAGGGACCGGTGTCTCTCACACAGGAGCAATGCAGGGACCGGTGTCTCCATACCAGGAGCAATGCAGGGACCGTGTCTCCATACAGGAGCAATGCAGGGACCGGTGTCTCCATACAGGAGCAATGCAGGGACCAGTGTTCTCCATACAGGAGCAATGCAGGGACCGGTGTCTCCATACAGGAGCAATGCAGGGACCAGGTGTCTCCATACAGGAGCAATGCAGGGACCGGTTGTCTCCATACAGGAGCAATGCAGGGACCGATGTCTCCATACAGGAGCAATGCAGGGACCGGTGTCTCCATACATGGACAATGCAGGGACCGTGTCTCCATACAGAGAATGCAGGGACGTGTCTCAAAGGCAGGGACCGGTGTCTCCATACAGGAGCAATGCAGGGACCGGTGTCTCCATACAGGAGCAATGCAGGGACCGGTGTCTCCATACAGGAGCAATGCAGGGACCAGTGTCTCCATACAGGAGCAATGCAGGGACCGGTGTCTCCATAATCAGGGCAGCAATGCAGGGACCAGTGTCTCCATACAGGAGCAATGCAGGGACCGGTGTCTCCATACAGAGCATGCAGGGACCGGTGTCTCCATACAGGAGCAATGCAGGGACCAGTGTCTCCATACAATGCATGCAGGGACCAGTGTCTCCATACAGGAGCAATGCAGGGACCGAGTGTCTCCATACAGACAATGCAGGGACCGGTGTCTCCATACAGGAGCAATGCAGGGACAGTGTCTCCATACAGGAGCAATGCAGGGACCAGGTAGTTCTCCATACAGGAGCAATGCAGGGACCGGTGTCTCCATATGCAGGGACCGGTTCCATAAGGACAATGCAGGGACCAGGTGTCTCCATACCAAATGCAGGACCGTGTCTCCATACAGAGCAATGCAGGGACCAGGTGCATCATCCGTGTACAGCAATCAGGCATGCAGGCCACGGTGTCTCCATACAAGTCAGGGACCGTTCTCCATACAGGGCAATGCGGACCGGTTCCATACAGGAGCAATGCAGGGACCGGTGTCTCCATACAGGAGCAATGCAGGGACCGGTCTCTCCATACAGGAGCAATGCAGGTGACCGGTGTCTCCATACAAGAATGCAGGGACCGGTGTCTCCATACAGGAGCAATGCAGGGTACCATGTGTCATCGACTACAACGGGACATGCATCAACTGCATGGGACCGGTGTCTCAAAATGCAGGGACCGGTGTCTCCATACAGGACAATGCAGGGACCGGTGTCTCCATACAGGAGCAATGCAGGGACCGGTGTCTCCATACAGAGCAATGCAGGGACCGGTGTTCTCCATACAGGCAAGCGGACCGTGTCTCCAATCAATGCGAGGGTCCAGGTCATCAGAGGCAGTGCTCAGGGCACCGCGTGCTCCTATACAGGAGCAATGCAGGGACCGGTTTCTCCATCAGGAGCAATGCAGGACCGGTGTCTCCCATACAGGAGCAATGCAGGGACCAGTGTCTCCATACAGACTGTCAGGACCAGAGCATACGTGTCTCCACACAGGAGCAATGCAGCAGGACCAGGTGTCTCCATACAATGCAGGGACCGGTGTCTCACTACAGGAGTGCCAAATGCAGGGACCAGTGTCTCCATACAAGGGACGTTCATACAGGGACAGCGTATAGTCTCCATACAGGAGACAATGCAGGGACCGTGTCTCCTAAGGAGCAATGCAGGGACCAGTGTCTCCATAAACAATGCAGGGACCGGTCTCTCCATACAGATGCAATGCAGGGACCATGTCTCCATACAAGGAGCAATGCAGGGACCAGTGTCTCCTATACAGGAGCAATGCAGGGACCAGTGTCTCACAACAGAGGTCACAAATGCAGGGACCGGTGTCTCCATCACAGGAGCAATGCAGGGACCGGTGTCTCCATACAGGAGCAATGCAGGGACCGGTGTCTCTCATACAGGCATCAATGCAGGGACCGGTGTCTCCATACAGGAGCAATGCAGGGACCGTTGTCTCACATACAGGATGACAAATGCAGGGACCGTGTGTCTCCATACAGGAGCAATGCAGGGACCGTGTCTAGCGCTGTCTCATACAATGCAGGGACCGGTTCTCCATACAACAATGCACGGGACCAGTGTCTCCATACAGGAGCAATGCAGGGACCGGTGTCTCCATCACGTATTCCAGAGCAATGCAGGGACCGGTGTCTCCAACAAGGAGCAATGCAGGGACCGGGTTGTCCTCCATACAGAGCACAGGAGCAATGCAGGGACCGGTGTCTCCATACAGGAGCAATGCAGGGACCGGTGTCTCCATACAGGAGCAATGCAGGGACCGGTGTCTCCATACAGGAGCAATGCAGGGACCAGTGTCTCATACAATCAGGGACCGTGTCTCATACAATGCAGGGACCGGTGTCTCCATACAGGAGCAATGCAGGGACCAGTGTCTCCATACAGGAGCAATGCAGGAACCGGTGTCTCCATACAGGAGCAATGCAGGGACCGGTGTCTCCACAATGCAGGGACGTGTCCCACAATGCAGGGACCGTAGTCTCCATACAGGAGCAATGCAGGGACCTGGTGTCTCCATACAATGCAGGGACGCATTACAATGCAGGGACCAGTGTCTCCATACAGGAGCAATGCAGGGAGCAGTGTCTCCATACAGGAGCAATGCAGGGACCAGTGTGTCTCCATACAGGAGCAATGCAGGGACCGGTGTCTCCATACAGGAGCAATGCAGGGACCAGTGTCTCCATACAATGCAGGGACCGGTGTCTCCATACAATGCAGGGACGTGTCCCATAATGCAGGACCGGTGTCTCCATACAGGAGCAATGCAGGGACCGGTGTCTCCATACAATGCAGGGACCAGTGTCTCCATACAGGAGCAATGCAGGGACCAGTGTCTCCATACAGGAGCAATGCAGGGACGGTGTCTCCATACAGGAACAATGCAGGGACCGGTGTCTCCATACAGGAGCAATGCAGGGACCGGTGTCTCCATACAGGAGCAATGCAGGGACCGGTGTCTCCATACAGGAGCAATGCAGGGACCAGTGTCCCCATACAATGCAGGGACCAGTGTCTCCATACAGGAGCAATGCAGGGACTAGTGTCTCCATACAGGAGCAATGCAGGGACCGGTGTCTCCATACAGGAGCAATGCAGGGACCAGTGTCTCCATACAATGCAGGGACCAGTGTCTCCATACAGGAGCAATGCAGGGACCAGTGTCTCCATACAGGAGCAATGCAGGGACCGGTGTCTCCATACAGGAGCAATGCAGTGACCAGTGTCTCCATACAATGCAGGGACCAGTGTCTCCATACAGGAGCAATGCAGGGACCGGTGTCTACATACAGGAGCAATGCAGGCAGGGGCTGACTGGCGACGCAAACCCTGGGTGACAATATTTCCGCCAGCCCTTGGGTGAGGACCGGGGGGAAGGGCCGGCCCGTTCTGTGGGTGGGCGGCCCTAGGTGGGGGCTATACCACCAGCCCAGGGGGCACTTGCCCCTCTGCCACCTGTGCCAGTCCGCCCCTGAATGCAGGGACCAGTGTCTTCATACAGGAGGCGTCTGCAGCATCATCCCCAACAAAGATGTCTGTTTGAAGTATTAATTTAATTTAAGTAACGTGTTCAGTACATTTCCTTGTGTAATTTCTCATTATTACACGTAATTTATGGACATCTGGTTTTATTTTCCTATGTGGATTGGATGAGTTGTTACCAAAATCTGTTGAGAAATTCATGTCAATAGCACCTATAGAAATATATATTTTGAAAATTGGTCATGTGTTCAATACTTATTTCAGCCTCTGACATGACATGTTCCTGTTTCAAAAGAGCAGAAGTGCTGCTGTGTGATCAAACATCAAAAAGCTCAACAGTCAGAAGGAAACTCTATGAACACATAGGTATGATGTAGCAGAGCTGAGTTTGTCATTACCTGTCACTCGCCATAAATATATCCTTGGTGTAAAAACCGCTGTTCTCCTGAATCCGGCGATGGTTCTCTTATTGTCCGGCTCTTCTCCATTCCTGAGATATGACCCCCTATTCCCTGTATATAACTCAAGTCTTGTTGGACAAGTGGGCGGCCTCCTGAAAGAGATGCTCCCAGAGAAGAGTGGAGGGCCACGCCCACTTGTCTAACAAGACTAGATTTATATACAGGAAGAGGGCACCATATCTCAGGAATGGAGAGGAGCAGGACAATAAGAGAACCATCGCCGGATTCAGGAGAACAGCGGCTCTCACACCAGGTAATGGAATTGCATATTGATGGCAGTGATAAGTCCTCTTGTTTTAAGGCTGGATTCTCACAGTACATTCATTTATGACATTTTTGACATGGGCTTCTCAAAAAAAAAACTAACAAATAATATCAACGCTTAAAAAATAAATAAAACTGCTTGTGAAGAGCCTGATCACATCATATGCAGATCATGAGTATTATGGTCTATAGCAGTGAATTCCAATCCTTCAGGGCATGCTGGGAGTTGTAGTGACCCACGCCTTTTAGATCTTGCATCTCTTTTAAACCATGCGATTTCCAGGCTGCAGTTCTGGGCTGCGGCCAGTAGGGTGCAGCAGAGAGCACAGCCAGAGAACAGAGAGCTGCCATTCAGTGATTAGAATTTATTATTCATTTCTCTTATAGGTGGGGTGTGCAGACACAGTTACAGTAATAATTACCAAGACTCCAGTGTTTCCAAGGCAACCACTTTTTTTTTTTTTTGCTTCATTCATGCTGTTGCAGAGATGCCTGTAAAGCATGACATTGCTGGATTTGGAGGTCTGCTTGGCCCCCGCTGCTCGGGGTGCGAGGTTAGTTACAGCATCATAAGGGGCTCTCAGGCATAAAAAAGCCCTGACTGGGATTAAAGGACCCAGCGAGCACCGGCGAGGGGCTTTCCCTACCGCCAAATACGGCTTATAAAAATGCTAATTCCACTTCCCGCCACAATCTCGGCAAGGTGTAAAACATTTTATGGGGTGATTTTTTTTTTATTTTTTATTGAACCCGAAATATTAGTCTTAGTAATAAGAGAGCGGCTGGGTTTCCTAAGGCGCCATAAAGGGTTTTATGTCACATGTATATCCACTTCGAGATCCTGGAAAAGTTTAGTCCTTAAGAATAAGAAACTTTGCCTTTGTTTTAATCACTTTGTTATAGTCTGCACAGATACAGCAACTTTGTAATAGTCTCCATTCACTGACAGCAAGCAGTGATAGTGCATTTGTACCATTTCTTGGCTGTACCCGCAACCTGGAACTCCGGGGGAGAGCGGCTGATTATAGGGGAGCTTTGTGCACTTAAATAAGCAGGAATAAACCCTAGACCATCACCGTATTCAATATCTCTGCATCCAGTCAGTGAAGGGAAACCTGTAAGTGTTCACAGCTGCAGATTCGCTACAGTTACTTCCATTCTCTGAGCTCTCAATATTTCAGATAAGCCAATCAGAATGGAAGAAATGTAATGTAAAGGTCACTCTGGATGCAATTGTTGCAGACCCTCAGCTGTAAAGAAGCAGCAGGTATCCGGCTCCTGGATAGGATTAGGTTCTCATTCACTGACAGTGAGCAGAGATCTTGGAACGTTCCAAAATATACATAATATTGTTTAATTTCACAAGAGTGAATTTGGAATTTTCTTTGATTCTGAGATTCATAGAAAGTTTCCTGAGGTCCAGCCCCAACAATTGGCTGTTTCAGATACCCGGAATTTTCTATTATATTTTTCTTATGGAGTATTAATATTACTTTAAACTTTTGCAAAAAGTTTAGTGCAGACAGATTTCTGATTAAGCTGAATGTGTTACCTGTCAACGGTCAGCTCCCCCTAGTGGTGGAAGAGAAGACGAACCGGTAGAAAGATAAATGATGGAAGTAATCAGCATAAAGATGGACATTTAAGCTTTTCTTCATGCACAAGAAAAATAAAAGCGTGGTACCCTGTTAGTCGGAGAGATCCACGTATTGTTAGATCAAGGGATCTGGAGACGTAAAAAGAGAGAAAAACGGGCAAAAACTTCATGATTAGTGAAATATTCGGGTTTGGATTATTCCTGTTTACTATTGGGGTGTTCTTCTCAAATACTGAACCTAATGCAAGTCACTGGGGAACTGAAATCTTTCAGAAAACTATTCAACTTTCCCAATGACTTGCATTAGGTTCAGTATTCATGACACATACTGGAACAGTTCATAGTATTCGGTTAGAGCTATCCGAACCCAAATATCTTACTATTCGCTCATCACTATTCACAATCCAATAGAGACGGGAACAGTAAAAAACAAAACTTAGGAAGTTGTGCTAGTACGGCTGGAACAATAAAACACCGCCCCAGCGGCCGCGTTCCTTCCAGACAAGACACAAAGTTGCACACCTTTGGATATTTGCATTTGTTCAAAACATTTAGTCCTATGAAAAAAAATATTTGCAAGTGTTAAGAGCACAGAGGCCAATAGAAGAAGCCACAACATCACTCCAAATATCGTGATCAGGTGACCGGGGCTTTATTGTACAAAGTTACAAACAAACAGGCATGGGCCACATGGCCTTACAGTGAGGAGAGGTAGGGCATGGACAACGCACGTTTCATGCTTACTAGCACTGCCTCACTGGTAAGCATGAAACGTGCGTTGTGCATCCCCCCAGCTGTCGTCTCTCTCTCCTCACTGTAAGGCCATGTGGCCCATGCCTGTCTGTTTGTACAATAAAGCCCCGGTCACCTGCTCACGATATTTGGGTGCTGCTGTGGCTTCTTCTGTTGGCTTAGTGTGGAACTTACCTGCAGCGCAGGATTTTCACGGAGTGCACCTGTTCGCCCAGTAAGGAGTTACAGGGTCCTCTGACAAGTGGCTGGAGTGGTGAGTCAGGTCCATGCGTCTCCATGTTTAACATGGAGACGCATGGTGCATGCGTTGACATCCGGATGCATGCGTTTGCTTCGCCCTGCATTTTTTTCTGCCACCAAAAATCGCAACCTGCTGCAAAATTTGGCGAAGTCTGCATGAATTGAACGCATGCATCCTGAGGCGGACAAACAATACATAGAATTGAATGGTGCCACATTGCAATCCAGATGGCAGTGGAAGGAGGCACGTCTCTCTTCCCGTCCCTCTCCGTCTCTCTCTCCCTCCATCTCTGTTTCACTCCCCATCTCTCTCTATTCCTCCCTTCCCTCTCCCTCCCTGTCTTTCTCCTTCCTCTCCCTCCCCCTTTCCCTTCCCTCCCCCTTTCCCTTCCCTCCCTCTTCTCCTCCCTCTCCCTTCTCCTCCCTCTCCCATCCCTCATCTTCCCTCCATCTCCTCTCTCCCTCCCCCTTCCCCCTTTCCCTCCCCCATCCTCTCCCTTTCCCTCCCTTCCCTCCCCCTTCCTCTCCCTTTCCCTCCCCCTTCCTCTCCCTTTCCCTCCCCCTTCCTCTCCCTTTCCCTCCCCTTCCTCTCCCTTTCCCTCCCCCCTCCCCCTCCCCTCCCCTCCTCCTCCTCCCCCCTTTCCCTCCCCCCCTCCCCCTCCCCCTCCTCCTCCTCCCCCCTTTCCCTCCCCCCCTCCCTTTCCCTCCTCCCTTTCCCTCCCCCTCCCTTTCCCTCCCCCTCCTCCCTTTCCCTCCCCCCTCCCCCTCTCCCTTCCCCCTCCCCCTCCTCCCTTCCCCCTCCTTTCCCTCCTCTTAAAGACCACTTCACCTTAATTTCATTTCCTTGGCCCATCTTTACTTAACATCACCTCATGTCCTGCTATAATGCCTCAGTAATTGATTTGTAGTATTGTCTGATGAAGGGGCCATGTGAGCTCTGAAAGCTTGCCAATATAATTTTTCTGGTTAGCCAATAAAGGTAGCACTCCTACAATACTTTTCTCAATTTGAGGGGGAAGGCCTTAAGTATTTACATCATTATGCTGTATTAGAACCTGTGGGGATGTCACAACCATGTGACCGTAATGGACTTAGCTAAACAGGCCTGACCTGGAGATGTACGCTAAGCTGCACCCTTTAGGGTCGTGACATGACCACAGGTACCTCTTCAGCATATGCAAATTTCTGCATGTCCGGTATGTTAATATAGTACAATGCAGGGGCATGATTACGTTTAAAAAAACTGCACGACTTAAGTGGATTGATGTGACTGACACCAGCTGAAGTCTCCACCCCCATGACTGTTTGTGCAGGTACCTAATACAAACACCCAAGCATCTAAAGTGTTTTAAAATGATAAATACATGGATTTCCTTTGACACCAGGTTAGTGATGCACAGTGCATGATGTAGATAACATTGGGGGTGGTTAAAAAACAGGTTCCCTTTCATGTGTGCCTGCAGCATTATAGGGGGTGACCTGGTGTGAACAGACCTATCCAATGTTGATGTGGGGGTCCAAAGAGACCCCACACTATCAGTCCTGTATCTCAATCAGAATGGGTGTGCATCAAAGCGTTCGGCAATGACAAAACATCTTCATGGATGGAGACAGCCAGAGACGTTCTGAAGATCTCTGAGACTAAATACAACCCAGGAGGAGTCGGGAGCAGCTTCAAGACCTTCCCATCTGTAACACAAACAAATGCAATGAACAAAAGTATAAATATGACCAAAAAAACCTAATAAAAACTCTATTAATAGACACAAGCGTAATCTTTGTGTCCGTCTCTTTGTAGCAGCTTGATTATTCTTAATATTAACTGTTATTTTTTTCTGGCCGCTATGACAGTCCTGGAGGGAAAAAAAAGCCACCCTCCTTATCCATGTGAGCGGTGAATCATTTGGGAGACGGGTAATGCCCTCCAAATCCAGTTCTTCGGTTATTGCTTGGATGTTAAAACTCATAAATTTGAATTTTGTGTGTATACACTTTGATTGCTAATATAATGAATGCCTTTCTCTGGAAAACAGATTGGTTCGTTTGGATAATATATTCATTATGTGAGATGAAAATGAAGCGCATTAACTTTAATTCTTTAATTGATCCTCCCGCACTTACATGAAATATACATATTTTTAAAGCTGCTCCTTGGAAGTTTGAGCGCTCAGCAGACAGCCAGGTGATGTGATTATTTAAATGGCCCCGAAAACTTTTTAAAGTGTATTTATCTATTTTTTGTATAATATTATGAGCCGTGTAGTCAGATCCTAATTAGTTATAATATTCCGGTGATAACATTATTTAAATAAGCCCTTAACTGCAGTGGAGGAAATTATACAGTGAGCGACCTTACAAGTGTCAACTGTCTTGGCATCGTCTATACAAAGTTACTGGAGGGAATGATTCAGTGCAGAAGTTTGTGAGTGCATATGATTTACTGATCACAAACTAAGGACTCATCAACCATGGGCACACATCTCCTCATCTACCGCCCTCCACCCAGACTCATGTCCCCACCCATCCCTCTCTCCACCCACGCTTATGTCCCCTCCCATCCACCCTTCATTCAGGATCTTGTCCCCTCCCATTTCTCCACCCAGGATCATGTTCCATCCCTCCCACTGCCCAGGTTCTTGTCTTCTCCCAATCGAATCCCACCCTCCACCCAGGCTCATGTCCCCTCCCAATTTTCCCAGTGCCCAGGCTCGTATCCCCTCCCATCCATCCCTCCTCCACAGGCTTGTGTCCCCTCCTTCTGCCCAGGTTCATGTCACCTCCCATCCTTCCCTCTGCCCAGGCTCTTGTCTCCTCCCAATTTTACCTCAGCTCAGCCTCATATCCCCTCTTTGCCCACCCTCCACCCAGGCTCCTCTCCCCTCCTTTCTGCCCAGGCTCTTGTCTCCTCTTATTCCTCCCTGCGCCCAGAGTCTTGTTCCCTCCTTATCTTACGTTTACCGAGCCTCCTGTCCTCTCCCATTCCTCCCTCTGCCAAGGCTCTTGTCCCTGCCATTCCTCTCACTAACCAGGCTCACACCTCCTCCCTTTCCTTCCTTTGCCTAGGCTCATGTCCCCTCCCAATTTTCCCAGTGCCAAGGCTTGTGTCCCCTCCCATTCCTTCCTCTGCCCAGGCTCGTGTCCTGTCTCATCCCTCCGCCCAGGCTCATGTCCATCCCTCCCTTCCTCCTCCACAGGCTCATGTCCCCTCCCTCCGCTCAGGCTTTTGTCCCCTCTCAGCCCTGTCTTTGCCCAGGCTAGTGTCCGCTCTCATCCCTCCCTCTGGCCAGGGTCAGTCCTATCCCTCCCTTCTTCTCCCAGGTTCTTGTCTTCTCCCAATCTCAGCCCAGCCTCATGTCCACTCCCATCCTACCCTTCACCCAGGCTCATGACCCTCCCATCCCTCCTCTCTGCCCAGTCTCCTGTCCTCTCCCATTCCTCACTCAGCCAAGGGTCTTGTCCCCTGCCATTCGACTGTTCAAGCTAAGGTCCCCTCCCTTTCCTCCCAATGCCCAGGCTCATGTCCTCTCCCAATTTTCCCAGTGCCTGGGCTTGTATCCCCTCGCATCCCTCCCTCCTCCCCAGGCTCGTGTCCGATCCCATCCCTCTACCCCAGGCTCATGTCCCCTCTCTTTCCTACCAATGGAGAGGCTCTTTCCCTTCCATTCCTCCCAGAGTCAGATTCCCTCTTATTACCTCTGTCCAGTCTCTTGTTCCCTTCCATTCCTCCCAGGCTCATGTCCCCTCTTATTCCTCCCACTGCTTAGGCTCGTGTCCCCTCCCATTTTTTCCCACTCCCAGGCTCCTGTACCTCTCCCATTCCTCCCTTACACCCGCACTTACAGGTTCCCTCTGCCTTTACCTTTTCTCATTCTCTATTCAAGTCTCCTACCACTCCTTACTCCACCCATGCTTACAAGACTCCTCCTGGTCTCTACCTTTATTCATGCAGGTCTCCAGCCTATGTTCTCCTAAAGCTAATTGTCTCCTCCCATCCTTGTCTCCACTCATGCTTACATATCTCTGCCATCTGTCTCCACCCATGCTTACATATCTCTGCCATCTGTCTTCCCTCATGCTTACATATCTCTGCCATCTGTCTCCACCCATGCTAGTGTATCTCTGCCATCTGTCTCCACCCATGCTTACATATCTCTGCCATCTGTCTTCCCTCATGCTTATGTGTCTCTGCCCATCTGTCTCCACCCATGCTTACATATCTCTGCCATCTGTCTCCACCCATGCTTATGTGTCTCTGCCCATCTGTCTCCACCCATGATGATTGATTTATTTGCTTTCCTTCTTCTACTAAGTCATACATGTCATCAAAAACTAAATTTCTACCAAAACTATAAAGTCCCCTTCCTCCACCCAGGTTTTCTGATGTAATCTGGCCCATGGCTTCATACTGATGTCTAGCTTTCTACCCAATCACTTCCAGCACCCAAAGTTCCTGTTATGTTTGTTTCTTTTGTGTTATGGACGATGGTGTGCGCTGCACTAAAAGAAAACCAGGCACTCAACTCCGCCATCGCAACACTATTAATCCCTGGCGCCCATTATAACACATGATACTACCATAGGGTCACCAAATCGAGCGATCACCTAATGCTGCCCCTATGTAGGATGATGTGTGTTTACCTTATCTGGGGGGAGGAAAATAAAAAATTCCTTCATTGATGGTAAAAAGTGGATTTCTCACAAAACTAAATATATTGGATGTAAATATGAAACCTAATGTCTTACTGGCAGGGGGCCAGGATGATGAGATATGGGGAGCTGTTTGCAGTAGACAGCTCTCACACCCTATGTCTATGGTTGCCCCTGAGTTTTTCAGGTTAACAGCCCCTGGTGTAATTGGAGCATTTTTCTTTCTACCCTGATGTATAAATCAGTCACCAGAAGACAGAGGAGATATATTGTTCCGGGGAGTCAGAACAATACTTTCAGAGGTCACTGATTTGGAGACACAACGTGATTTATTTATGATCATCCCAGGAAATGAATTATATCTTCCTAGGTGAGAAATCGGATTGTGACGCTGCTCGTCCACTGATGAGGCTGAAGACATGAACAAGACAACAACTATGTCTGATGGGGGAGGCGGTGCTGGTGGGGTCAGTGTCCCACTGGTACCAGCGAATATGGACGTCTTTATATCAAGACCCCAAAGCATAAGAAACAGAAGCTGAGAGGGTAACAATAAAACTGATCATTTCAGTCCTGCCCCCGCCGCTCCTCACTATGATTACTCCATACACAATCAGTCCAGTTAGGACACATTACAACATTTTCGGAAACTTTTAACAAATTTCATTTGCTACAAATTATTTGCTAATTTATAATGAAGACTAGTAAGGTTCTGAGACTTTCTTATAGACACTGTTTCTATTCCTCCTCATTTCTAAGGCTGGCTTCACACCACGGCCAGATCCGATCCGGGGCTGTTAGGGGTGAACCTGACAGCCCCGGACTGGATCTGGACACAGAACCGGAGGGTAAATATGATGCCGCTAATTGCAGCCGCAGCTGCTGATTATTCAAGATCGCGGCTAGCAGGGAGCTAGCCGCAGTCCTGATATTACAGCAGAGTGCAGCCGCCGGATCGGGGCAATCCGGCCCCATAGACTCCCATGTTAGGGAGCACCGGATTGCCCCGGATCTGGGAGGATCTGATTTGGGGAGATTTTTCTCCCTGGACACAAAAATGCTGCATGTTCCGTTTTTGTGTCCGGGAAGAAAAATCTGATTCCTCTCGGATTCTCCTGAACATATGGAAACCGGATGGCAGAGAGCTGCCATCCGGCTCCATCCGGCCCCGGTTTGGGGCTGTCCGGTTTACACTGGACAGCCTCAGATCGGATTAAACCGTGGTATGAAGCTGGCCTAAGATCTCCGCTTACTACCAGTGAATAGATGCAATCTGGTTTACGTCCATTTTAGTGGCCTAAAGGGCCTGTCACACGCGTCAATATCGCCTGCACGATCTCGGCTGCACGTGACGTTGCAGCGATATTGACGCGTGTGACATACTGAATCAACCAGCGATAAATCGCTGGTTGATGATCGCCAGGTTTTAGAATCTGTCCAGCAGCCTGGCAGCGGGAGCAAGACATCGTGGAAACGATATTTAAATCGTTTCCACGATGTTTCTGGTCAATTGATCGCTGGTGAGTCTGTCTGTGTGACAGCTCACCAGCGATCAGCCGTCAATGTCGTCAGCGATCATCTCGCTGACGACATTGACGCGTGTGACAGGCCCTTAATAGTTCTCACAGCTGAAGGTCTGTTGCAATTGTATCCAATTCAGCGAATGCTCTGTGATGGCGGGTTTACACGTCGCGATATCGTAGTACGATTTCAATCAAAAGTCACGTGGTTCAATCGTCGGAGCCGAAATCGTGCCTGCGTTGTATGGTGTGAACGTCCAATACGATGCAGCACGATGTCAATGCGATATCGGGGATTGAATGAGCGTGCTATTCAATGCTCCGATATTGCATAGCGATTGAAGCCGGATCGTGCTGTGTAAACGCCCAACTACGATGCGATTTGAAACGTCACCCATTCACTCCCATGTTAAGTATGCGATCCTGGATTGGGAGGTGGAGACATCGCACGGACGTTGTATTCCGATATCGCAGCGTCTAAACATTCAATGCGATGCGGGAGAAACGTGCACTAATTGCGCGCTCCCGCGCCATTGAACTGCGATATCGGAACGATATTGAAGCGTGTAAACCCACCATGAGAGTTAGGCCTTGTGCACATCCAGCCATTGACTTCATTAAGAAAACGCATGGCACAAATCTGCAGCAACAAAGCATTGGGGGGTGGGGGGTGTTCTGTTAGAAGGTGCAGGTTTGCGGCAATTTCTGCACCAAATACTCAACGTGCGCACAAAGCCTTAAAGGATAGGACTGCCTCATCGGTAAGGGTCCCACTGCAGGAAGCCCCCCAGATCCAGAGAAAGAAGTCACTGCGGGGAAACAATCAGAATGTGATGATTGTTTATTTAATCATATTAACATATATAAGAATGAATAACGAACAATAAACAGTGAATGAAAGGAACAGAATGTGAGTGATACACTATCAGTTTAGAGTGCCGCACCCCTGGAGCAGTCAGATGACTCCATCATTTCACTTTAAATCGTTGCTATTACAAACTTTGCAAAAAATCAATGGCTAAAACAATGTAAGAAACTAATAAGTGGAAGCGTAAAGGGAATCTGTCCTCAGGTTTTTCTTACCTCATTTGAGAGTAGCATCATGTACTCAAAGAGACCCTGAATCCAACGATGTATCACTTAGATCTAACACATGGAGGAGCGTCTCAATGAATTGGAATCTCATCAAAAAGTTAATTTATTTCAGTAATTCAATACATAAAGTGACCCATATATTACATAAAGTCATTACACACAGAGGGATTTATTTCATGTGATTATTTATGTTAATGTTAATGATTATGGCTTACAGCCAATGAAAACCCACAGGTCATTTTCTCAGAAAATTAAAGTAGAGAAGATGAAGGGGTAAAAATCACGCTGCTGTATTCCACCAGATGTGAAAGGGTGAATATAATATTGATTTATTAGTCAATGCGTTTCAGGACTGCCTGAAACATGGCGATATGATATTGATTTGTCTGAAGGAAGGGGCCAAGGAGCCCTGAAATGCGTTGACTAATAAATCAATATTATATTCACCGTTTGATGTCTGGTGGAATATGGCAGGGCGGTTTTTAACCCTTCATCCTCCCTACTCTATATGCACCACGCTGGGGACTGCAGCAGCCGTGATCTGCTTTTATAGTGGTTGTGGCTCTCACAACCACACAAGGTGAAGCCTCTGATACCTATTTAGGTCACACTTTATCTCTCAGACCCTTCATCCTCCCTACTTTAATATTCTGAGATAATGACCTTTGGGTTTCCATAATCATCAACATTAACAGAAATAAACACATGAAATAGATCCCTCTGTGTGTAAAGACTCTATATAATATATGCGTTTCACTTTATGTAATGAATTACTGAAATAGAATATAATTAAAAAAAGATAATTTAATTCATTGAGATGCACCTGTAGTTTTTAGATTTAGAAATAGAGCAGAGAGAGCTGCCCTTGTCCACACCAGGCCCTGTATACCAGAGGTCCCCAACTCCAGGCCTCAAGGCCCGCCAACAGTGCAGGTTTTCAGGATTTCCTTAGTATTGCACAGGTGCTAATGTGATCATCTGCACAGGTGATGATTCCAACCCCTGTGCAATACTAAGGAGATCCTGAAAACATGCACTGTTGGTGGGCCTTGAGGCCTGGAGTTGGGACCTCTGCTGTATACAATACCTATAGAAAGTAATCACAGCAGGGTGCGTACCAGATTTGGGCTTGCTGCACTGATGTGTTCAAACAATGATAAGCTACTGGGATAAAAAAAAACATTGCAGGTAAACAATAACTGTGATGAGACTCTTGATGTTAACCCTTACAGGCTGCCTTCAGATTACATAGCAAAATCCTGCTGACAGATTTCCTTTAAGAGAAATCCGATTCTTCTCCACTTACAAGACATTTCTTCTTCCCAACTCACCAAAACTCCTCATTCTCTTTGGAAAAAACAGCTAAAATCAATCCTTCTCAAAACTGCCAGATTACGAAAATCAGATTACAGCAACCCAAAGACATCCATACAAAGCAGAGGAGTGACTGAGACACAGAATGTGCTGCAGCTTTCTAGTAAGTGTTTTATCTCACCTTAGTGCACGATTTACAGTGACACCTCTCAATACTGCTGTGTAATGTCCTCTATGATGCTGCTTCTGAATATGTACTACATGGAGATTGATAAGCTAGAATCCTTCATGTCTGTGTGTGTTGGGTATGGGAGACATCAGAGCAGCTTATCTCTGCCCACTAGCTTAGAGACAACTGAAAATTACAGATAGAGCCTGCAGAGGAGCCAAACTGATGAAAAACAAGGGATATGTCACATAAGGGCCAGCAATAGTGTTATTTCTTGTACAAAGGTTTGATCATTCTAAAAAGCCTGGCGTGTTTGCCTTAACTGATACATTGCAGCAAACTAAGGATAGAAGAGCTAGTTTTGAAAATCTGCAGCTAAGGCTGCCTTCAGATTTGCAGATGCCTCCGCATCTGCAGACCGCCGACCGCCGTGCGCTCCATTATAAACATAGGGCTGTGGTCTGCATGCAGATGCTTGCAGATGCCTCTGCAGAACGCTGCGGAGGCATCTGCAAATCTGAAGGCAGCCTAAATGAATTAAAATGTAAGAAACCCTCCGATGTGAGGCATTATTGTTTACACTGAGGTGAAGAATTTGTTAGAAATTAATGTAGTCTGGACATACATTGAAGCTGAACCGCCATTTAAATTGTTATTTAATAATAATAATAATAATAATAATAATAATAATAATGTGGAGCAAGTGATAAACTTTCAAATACACTTCATTAGAAAATTCTGGTTGAAAACCATTCATAAACCTTCCACAAGGTGTTCCCACTACACTGTGTGTGAAGCTGACATATGTTCATTATCAGTCAGATTAGTCTTCACACTGAATATGGGCATGTAACCATATAAGGATAAAGGTTCGTGGCCTACACTGCTGACTGCAGCTTGTGAGGTAACAATGTATCAGATTAGCTCAGAATACAGCAAAGTTGCTAAGCAACGTCAGAATGTCAGGATCAGTGCACTCCACAGAAGCTTGTGCCAAGGAAAGATCTGTCATCTGGCTCCACACAGCTCAGTCACAATCTCTGCTAACCCCTTGTCAG
This sequence comes from Allobates femoralis, assembly GCA_033576535.1. Lineage (NCBI taxonomy): Eukaryota > Metazoa > Chordata > Amphibia > Anura > Aromobatidae > Allobates > Allobates femoralis. Next base: position 118,662,546 of record JARQOC010000010.1, read on the forward strand.
CTGGATCCCCACACAGCTCTCTATCAGCCTGTTCTTAGAAGCTGTGGAAATACACATAGTGCTGACATAGGTTGGCGAGGCATACACAGTCATAAAATGCATTTTATTTTTAAAACAGCACAGAAAAATGTGAGAAAATCAGTCATATGGCACAAAAAAGCATGATCTTAGCTGCTATGTGACCCATCATTAACAACCAGTGCAGTGATGTTTTTTCAATGAAATGATATTTACACTTTAAAATACATTTTATCTGCACTGATACATTGTTACAAACTAATGAAATAAAACCAAAACTGGAACTAAAGTGTAACTGTGCAGTGGTGCAGGTTCAGACTGGCCTCATAAAGAAAAATAAAACAACAACAAAAAGAACAAGTGAGCAAATACCCTAAAATAATAAAAGTAAAATGCTAAACTGCCAGAAAATAAATAGGTTACTTGGTGACATTATTATGATAATAAAAATGGGTAAGCGTCCTACCAGCGACAAGGTGACCCTATCGGGTAGGTGTGACCTACCTTTGAGCTGGACATTATTTAGCGTATAGCTTCCCATCATATGGAATACTCTGTTGGGAAGCGGGTCCTATTTGATCCTGTCCTTGTCATTCAACCTCACAGGTGACAAGGTATTAGTACTGTTTTTAGACAGGAACCCTCCCAATGGGGTTACCTTGTCGCTGGTGGGACAGCTTATGCATTTTTATGATCATAATGCCATTAAGTACCCTTTTTATTTAGCATTTTACTTTTATTATTTTAGGGTGTTTGCTCACTTTTTCCATTGTTACAAACTATCAGAACAAAAGAGAGATGTGTGCAGTTGTCTATACATTGTCTATAATACACTCCTGGGTCATATATAGGGTGAAGTCCCTGTCCTTTAAACATCGCTTGTAAAAAGATTTTATGTAAAAATGTCCCCCTTGTATGTGTGTCCTGTGTCAGGGTGATGAAGATGGTGGACGATGTCATCTAGTGAGTTAACCTGCAGCACTATCTTCTCTAGAGAACATTCGGCTAATTCCCCTTTGAGTCGGCCCGCGTTATCCATGATGTATGATGGGGCCGGGCTATTAGGACGCCAGTGATAGAATCTCTCTGAGAGATGCCGTATTTGGGGCCATTACGGCGCGGAGGTGACATGTGGTGTAGTGCGGCTCGATTGTCTGTTAATCTGCCGTAAATTTCGCGTGCGTGTTAATAGGACTACCTGCCTGAAGTCAAAAACATCCAACTGGGGATCTAAACCCTTATCGGAGCTGAGCGCGGCTCTCGTTCCAGGGCCCCTTGTTAAACTCTGTGGTGGAAGAACTATTATAATTGCATTTACAGCATCGGGTTAATCCCTCATTTAATGGCACATTATCACACCGACTGCTCCAAACACGAAACAATGAGAAAACCTCACCGTCTCCGGGATCACAGGGAAACGGGGAGCTTATTATGTGGAACATTTTACAGTGGATATACAAAGTCTACACACCCCTGCTAAAATGCCAAGAAGAATCATTTCAGAACTTTTTCCGGCTTTAGAATCACCCATAATCTGTACAAATCTATTCATAAACAAATCTTTTCAGATGGAAAACAAAAAATGAAGAAATAAAGTAATGTGGTTGTGTAAATCTTTACACTGATACTGTGACGCTGGTCACAAGTAATAACTAGTCTCAGAGGAGCAGAAAACTAACCGAAATAAATGAAAAGTAAATATAACAATAATACTACTTACTGGTAGTAAAGAGAGGTCAAAACAATCCGCAGTCAGGTCCAGGAAATGGTGTAGTACAGCAAAGGGTTCACAGAAGCAAAATCCAATTCAAGCCGAAGTCAGGAAACCGGAGAGACAGAAACAAGAGTACATACCGTGTTTCCCCGAAAATAATTCACCCCCGAATATAAGTCAGGGCAGGGCTGGCGCAGAATTTTCCAATATAAGTCATACCCCGAATATAAGACAGGGTGACTTATTTTCGGGGAATACAGTATAAGACGGGGGGGGGGATGCGGGGGGTGGGGGGCGCTGCGCAGTATTTCCTACCTTGTCCCCCGTTCTGCAGTGCCTCCGGTGTCCTCCGTGCCGACCGCTGTGCTGCCTCCTCGATCCTCTTCTTCTGTGCTGGGATGTCCTCTGTGCCTTCCGGTGGGGTCCTCGCTCTGTTCCCGGTCTGCTGTGCCTTGTGGTTCCCCCTGCTTCAGTTCCATCATCATCGGTGCTGGGGGCCGCCATCTTCCTTCTTCCCTCCGCCCCCGGCCAGTGATGTCAGAGCAGGCCGCGCTGTGATTGGCTAGCACCCATGATCACGTGTCACGCGGCCCTCAGCACCGATGGTGATGGAACTGAAGCAGGGGGAACCACAAGGCACAGCAGACCGGGAACGGAGCGAGGACCCCACCGGAAGGCACAGAGGACATCCCAGCACAGAAGAAGAGGATCGAGGAGGCAGCACAGCGGTCGGCACGGAGGACACCGGAGGCACTGCAGAACGGGGGACAAGGTAGGAAGCTGTGTGTATGTGTATATATGTGTGTGTGTGTGTATATATGTGTGTATATGTGTGTATGTATGGGTATGTGTATGTAAGTAGGCTGGTGGCTGCCAATATAAGCCATACCCCGAAAATAAGACATGGTGCCACTTTTGGCCCCCAAAAAAATATAAGACCGTGTCTTATTTTCGGGGAAACACGGTAGGTACAAAACAGACAGAGAAGTCAGGTCACTAGCAGAGGGTCAAGTCCAGGAAAGAAACAAAGTCAGGCAGGGTCTGGCTCAGAACACAAAGAGATCAAGTCCTACACAGCCAAAGGCAAATGTACATTTGACCCAGAGCAGAACTGCAACTAGTTTAAATAGGCTCTTAATTAAGTGAGCTGAATTCAGGTGATTGAGGCACAGAGCCAGCCCAGCCTGACAGTCTCCACAAACCTATAACAACACAGGCAATGATGAGATCGTCACAAATACTTTGGTGACGTCACCAATGAAGTTCAGTCTTTTGCCTGTCTGTCAGCTTGACATCTAGAATTGGCAATATATGCGCCATCTTCTTTGCACATTGTGAGGGTATCTCTTTTGTACAGTGCTCTTTGCAGGAGACCCATAAATTGTCACTTGGGTTCATGGTCCAGCCTTGGTTTGGGCAGTTCCAAAACTTTCATCTTTATCTGGTGAAGCCATGCTTTGGTTGATTTGGAGGTCACTTATGGTCGTCGTGCTGAAAGGTGAAATTGCTCTTCATCTTCCTGAAGGATTTGTTAAAAAATGTACTGAAATTTGGAGCTGATCATAGTTTCCTCCATCTTGACTAAAGCCAGAGTTCCAGCTGACAAAAAACAGCACAAAGCATAATACTGCCTCCACCATGCTTCACTGTGGGTATGGAGATCTTTTAGATACAAATATATCTTTTACCTGGGTGTAAAGGAGAGACAGGCAATAGATGAAGACAGGGACACTGCATAAAAAATCTCACCTACTTGCGGCTAATCTAGTTGTGCAGAGGGCACAACCAACTTAGGTGAGTGGAACGTATAGTGTAACGGGAATTTATACCCCTAAATTTGCAGTGTGGCGCAACCATCTATTTTGATTTTTTTACAAATATAGCTTTTGGAATTATGGCCAACGAGTTTGACCACAGTCTCATCAGATATAACACGTTTCCCCTCTTGTTTTTGGTAGACTTGATGTTGGTTCTCATCAGACATAACACGTTTCCCCACTTGCTTTTGGTGGACTTGATGTAGGTTTTGTCAAAATATCACCAGGTCTGGTAGATATTCTATGTAAGAAAAGGCTTCTATCTTTCCACCTTACCTCACACGCTGGACATATGGAACATCCAGATGATTATTCTCACATCCAGTACCCAACCAGGAATGCAAGAAATTCGTACAGCTCCTTTAATGTTACTATAGGCCTTTTGGCAGCCTCCCAGGCAAATTATCTTCTGTTTTTTCCATAAATTATTGAGGAACATGAAGTTTTGGGTAATATTACTTTTTGCCAAATTTAAATGTATGCAATTTCTTGGTGAACACATTACTGACATAACTTTTAACAATGGGAATCCTTTGCTATGTTGTCAGCTGTTTATGGTCCATGGATTTTACTGTAAAATGCAACTAAGAAAATGTCAGGAACATCCTCCTAGTACACCACATTCTGTGGGGTTAATCAGAATGAAATGAAGGTGGCCGAGCACTATGTAATATGCGTGTATACAGTTGTGGCCAAAAGTATTGACACCCCTAAAATTCTGTCAGATAATACTCAGTTTCTTCCTGAAAATGATTGCAATCACAAATTATTTGGTATTATTATCTTCATTTAATTTGTCTTCAATGAAAAAACACAAAAATAATTGTCCTAAAGCCAAATTGGATCTAATTCCACACCAAACATAAAAAAGGGGGTGGACAAAAGTATTGGCACTGTTAGAAAAATCATGTGACGCTTCTCTAATTTGTGTAATTAACAGCACCTGTAACTTACCTGTGGCACCTAACAGGTGTTGGCAATAACTAAATCACACTTGCAGCCAGTTGACATGGATTAAAGTTGACCCGATCTTTGTCCTGTGTCCATGTGTGTACCACATTGAGCATGGAGAAAAGAAAGAAGACCAAAGAACTGTCTGAGAACTTGAGAAACCAAATTGTGAGGAAGCATGAGCAATCTCAAGGCTACAAGTCCATCTCCAAAGACCTGAATGTTCCTGTGTCTACTGTGCGCAGTGTCATCAAGAAGTTTAAAACCCATGGCACTGTGGCTAACCTCCCTAGATGTGGACGGAAAAGAAAAATTGACGAGAGATTTCAACGCAAGATTGTGCAGATGGTGGATAAAGAACCTCGACTAACATCCAAACAAGTTCAAGCTGCCCTGCAGTCCGAGGGTACAACAGTGTCAACCCGTACTATCCGTCGGTGTCTGAATGAAAAGGGACTGTACGGTAGGATACCCAGGAAGACCCCACTTCTTACCCCGAGACATAAAAAGGCCAGGCTGGAGTTTGCCAAAACTTACCTGAGAAAGCCTCAAACGTTTTGGAAGAATGTTCTCTGGTCAGATGAGACAAAAGTAGAGCTTTTTGGGCAAAGGCATCAACATAGAGTTTACAGGAGGAAAAATGTGGCATTCAAAGGAAAGAACACGGTCCCTACAGTCAAACATGGCAGAGGTTCCCTGATGTTTTGGGGTTGCTTTGCTGCCTCTGGCACTGGACTGCTTGACCGTGTGCATGGCATTATGAAGTCTGAAGACTACCAACAAATTTTGCAGCATAATGTAGGGCCCAGTGTGAGAAAGCTGGGTCTCCCTCAGAGGTCATGGGTCTTCCAACAGGACAATGACCCAAAACACACTTCAAAAAGCACTAGAAAATGGTTTGAGAGAAAGCACTGGAGACTTGTAAGGTGGCCAGCAATGAGTCCAGACCTGAATCCCATAGAACACCTGTGGAGAGATCTAAAAATGGCAGTTTGGAGAAGGCGCCTTCACATATCAGGGACCTGGAGCAGTTTGCCAAAGAAGAATGGTCTAAAATTCCAGCAGAGCATTGTAAGAAGCTCACTGATGGTTACCGGAAGCGGTTGATCGCAGTTATTTTGGCTAAAGGTTGTGCAACCAAGTATTAGGTGGAGGGTGCCAATACTTTTGTCCGGACCATTTTTGGAGTTTTGTGTGAAACGATCAATGTTTTGCTTTTTGCTTCATTCTCTTTCGTGTTTTTTCATTGAAGACAAATTAAATGAAGATAATAATACCAAAGAATTTGTGATTGCAATCATTTTCAGGAAGAAACTGAGTATTATCTGACAGAATTGCAGGGGTGTCAATACTTTTGGCCACAACTGTATGTGATTGACTTATTCTGAACACAACCACACCCCAAATATAAAAGGGAATCATGCTTTTGCAACCACATTATTTTACTTTCCTTTATATTTTCACCCTAAAATTAATTTCATTTTTCTTTACAATGGAATTGTACAGCTTATACCCCAGAGCTGCACTCACTATTCTGCTGGTGCAGTCACTGTGTACATACATTACATTACTGATCCTGAGTTACCTCCTGTATTATACTCCAGAGCTGCACTCACTATTCTGCTGGTGGAGTCACTGTGTACATACATTACATTACATTACATTACTGATCCTGAGTTACCTCCTGTATTATACTCCAGAGCTGCACTCACTATTCTGCTGGTGCAGTCACTGTGTACATACATTACTGATCCTGAGTTACCTCCTGTATTATACTCCAGAGCTGCACTCACTATTCTGCTGGTGCAGTCACTGTGTACATACATTACATTACTGATCCTGAGTTACCTCCTGTATTATACTCCAGAGCTGCACTCACTATTCTGCTGGTGCAGTCACTGTGTACATACATTACATTACTGATCCTGAGTTACCTCCTGTATTATACTCCAGAGCTGCACTCACTATTCTGCTGGAGCAGTCACTGTGTACATACATTACATTACTGACCCTGTACTGATCCGCAGTTACCTCCTATAATATACTGCAGAGCTGCGCTCACTAATTTTTGACAAATTATACTTTGTATCACAATTTCTACTTTTTAGAGCAGGAAAAAAAAAACACATTTCCAAAAAACTCAATCAAATAATTGCAAGAGAAATCAGAGAACATTACTGTAGTAAAAGAAGCAATGAATGAAGAGCGGCCGCCGCACACGTGCTCAGGTTGTAGCACACTCAAGTGGATTCGGAGGCCATAATTACCCCTCCGTCACCGCTCCGGTCTCAGGCTCTCTGCTCCCGCCTGGCCTTTGTTTTTAATCCCTGGATTAATTGTATTGTTATAATTTAGAATAGTAATTCCTTCTCCTTACATCCGGAGGCGTCAGGAACACCCCTCCAACCACAGAAAGGATTACGGGCAGTAATGAAGGTTACTTTCTACTTCAGCCCTGGGTGAAGCAGCGACAACATTGACAGGAATCTGTTATTAAGAAAACTTCTCTGCACATTGGAAGCTTTTCAAGTGATATTAAGTAAAAAGCGGAATCCCCGTCCCTGCGGCGTGGCGTGCCGAGATTGCCCATTTCTGCCACCTGATATTCTATAATAAGTAATGGTTCAGACCATAATACTGACCCCTCCTGGGATAGGGGGCCCCCAAAAAAATCAGTTCTCCTGCACCTCCCTTCAGGGGCCACGCTGGACCCACTCTCTCTTTGGAGGTATTTTCTGGCTCTTTAGCGTTTCACATCAAGATTTCTATTGATCAGAAACATCAAAAGAAGTTATTATTATTTATTTATATAGTGCCATTAGATTCCATGCCACTTTACATATGAAATTAGGAGAACAAGGACAAATACAGTTTGTATGGACAATCAAATCTTGCAGATACATGAGGGGAGAGGACCCTGTCCACGAGGGCTCACAGTCTACGAGGGTTGGGTGAGGAAACAATAGGAGGGGGAGGCACCGAGTGCATGACGGTGGGGCGACCGGGTCCCATCGTAGGTTCTAGGCTTGTTGGAAGAGGTGAGGCTTCAGGTTTCTTTTGAAGCTCCCAAGGGTAAATGAGTGATATGTTAGGGGAGAGAGTTCTAGAGTATGGCGGAGGCAAGGGAGAAGTCTTGTATGTGGTTGTGAGAGGATGAGATAAGGGGTGAGCAGAGAAGTGGCTCTTGGGAGGATCGCAGGTTGCGTGCGGGCAGGTGTCAGGAGACCATGTGGGAGATGTATGGAGGGGAGAGGTTGTGGATGGCTTTGTATATTAGGGCTAGGATTTTAAATCGGAATATCTGGGAGTGGGGGAGCCAGTGAAGTACTTGGCGGAGGGAGGAGACCGGGGAGTAGGGGTCGACAGGTGGATAAGTCGAGCAGGGAGTTTAGGATAGAATGGAGAGGTGTGAGGGAGGTAGCGGGGAGGCCGGTGTATAAGAGATTGCAGTAGTCCAGGCGGGAGATGATGAGAGCATGAACAAGCGTTTTGGCAGTGTCATATCCAGGAAAGAGCGGATTCAGGAAATGTTCTTGAGCTGAAGTCGGCAGGAGGAGGCGAGGTGTGAGGCTTGGAGAGGGAAGAGTCGAGAGTAACCCCAAGGCACTTGGCGTGGGGGACTTGTGAAAGTGAGCAGTCGTTGACGAAGATGGATAGGTCTGGTAGAGGGGTAGAGCGACCTGGGGGAAGACTATGAACTCGGTTTTGTCCATGTTCAGCTTCAAGAAGCGAGCAGAGAAGGAGGATGAGATGGCGGACAGGCATTGTGGAATTTTGGATAGTAGAGAGGTGATGTCGGGGCCAGACAGGTAGATCTGGGTGTCATCGGCGTAGAGATGGTACTGGAGGCCATAGGACTCAATGAGTTGACCTAGGCCAAGGGTGTAGATGGACATCACAAAGTATTCACTGATCTCAGGGAGACCAGTCCAAGAAAACACTGCGGGCAGCCGGCTAAAGCGCTCAACACAGTGAATTCCTAGGCGCATTGCCTCCTGGGAATTATGAATATGCAAATAAGTCTGTGGAGCCTCGGTTAGGAGTCTCAAACACAGGACTAGCCAGATATCCTTCCAGGGAAGGACCCAGTCAAGGGGTGGCTCCTTGCGGAGAACACCATAACCACCATGTTAAGTGGCCCTTTTAGTCAATATCCAGCTCTTTTACAAGCTCAGAGATATGACAAGGGAATACCAAGACCAGGTATCCATCTACAGACAGCTGTTTCGGTATCCTAACCGAGGCTCCACAGACTTATTTGCAAGGGTGTAGATGGAGAAGTGTAGTGGTCCCAGAACCAAGCCCTGGGGGACGCCAACAGATAGGGGGTAGGACAAGAATGTGTGGAAGTGGGCGACGCTGAAAGTTCGGTCCGTTAGGTATGAGGAGATCCAGGAAAGGGCTAGGTAAGTGGTGCCAAGAGATTCCAGGATCTGAAGCAGGAGGGAGTGGTCGACAGTGTCAAAGGCAACAGAAAGGTCAAGGAGGAGGTGGACGGAGTAGTGTTGCTTGCTCTTTGCGGTCAGTAGGTCGTTGGTGACTTTGTTTAGGGCTGTTTCGATGGAGTGATGAGGTTGAAAACCGGATTGTAATCCGTCAAAGAGGGAGCAGGAGGAGAGGTGGGACGACAGCTCGAAATGGATGTGTGGTTCAAGCAGTTTTGATGCAAAGGGGAGAAGAAATATGCGGCGATAGTTGAAGACAGATGATGGGACAAGGGAGGGTTTTTTGAGGATGGGTGTGATCAAGGCATGTTTGAAGGATTAGGGGAAGATGCCGGTGGTGAGTGATAGGTTGAAGAGATGGGTTAGGACAGGGATGAGGACTGTGGTGGGTTTGGGGTGGGAGGGGAGCGGATTGAGGGCACAGGTGTTGAGGTGTGATCGTGACAGAAGGGAGGAGAGTTGATCATCTGTCATGTTGGAAAAGCTTCCACTGGACGAAGAGGGTTGGGCGGTGATGGCGGGGGTGTCGGGGGGACAGTGGTCAAAGCTTTCTCTGATTTTGTCGATCTTTTGTTTAAAGAAAGCGGCAAAATTGTCGGCAGAGATGAGGGGGGAGGGAGCAGGTGCAGGGGAAAGGAGTAGAGAGTTGAAAGTTTTGAATAGTTGATTGAGTTTGCGGGAAGCAGGGACTATGCTTTTCATTGAAGCCTAGGTGAGTCTGTGACTACATTATCGCTCCATATTTGTAAAAAAATAGCTGCTGTAACTTGCTGGACCGAATCACTAATAGCAGAAGAGGCCTGGTGCAAGGCCGGTGACACAGGAGGAGAAGCAGTGAGAGAAGAAGGGAAGCTTGGATGGACTCATTTTTCAGATTTGTTACTCCTCATAAGGAAAAGAATGGAAGAGTAAGGTGTATAACAACACTACGTAGAGAATGCCCCCATATACATATACAGTGCCCAGTTAGAGAACATCCCCATATACAGTGTCCTGTTAGAGAACGCCCCCAAATACAGTGCCCAGTTAGAAAATGTCCCCATATACAGTGCCCAGATAGAGAACACCCCCATATACAGTATCCAGTTGGAGAACACCCCCATATACAGTGCTCAGATAGAGAACACCCTATATACAGTGCCCAGATAGAGAACACCCCCATATACAGTCCCAAGTTAGAGAATGCCCCCACACAGTGCAACATAGAAATGTCCCCATATACAGTGCCCAGATAGAGAACACCCCATATACGTATCCAGTTGGAGAACACCCCCATATACAGTGCTCAGATAGAGAACACCCCATATACAGCGCCAATTAGAGAACACCCACATATACAGTGCCCAGTTAGAGAACACCCCATATACAGTCCCAAGTTAGAGAACTCCCCATATACAGTGCCCAGTTGGAGAAACACCCCATATACAGTGCCCAGTTAGAGAACGCCCCATCTACAGTGCCCAGTTAGAGAACACCCCCATATACAGTGCCCAGTTGGAGAACATCCCCATATACAGTGCACAGTTAGAGAACGCCCCACACAGTGCAACATTAGAGAACATCCCATATACAATACCCAGTGAGAGAACACTCCCATATAAAGTGCCCAGTTAGAGAACACCCCCATATATAGTGCCTATTTAGAGAATGTCCCCTTATACAGTTTCCAGTTCGAGAATACCCCATATACAGTGCCTACATAGATAATGCTTCCATATACAGTGCCCTGTTAGAGAATGCCTCCATATACAGTGCCCAGTTAGAGAACACCCCATCTACAGTGCCCAGTTGAGAAACACCCCATATACAGTGCCCAGTTAGAGAAACCCCATCTACAGTGCCCAGTTAGAGAACACCCCATATACAGTGTCCAGTTAGAGAACACCCCATATACAGTGCACAGTTAGAGACTGCCTCCATATACAGTGCCCAGTTAGAGAACGCCCCCATATACAGTGCCCAGTTAGAGAACGCCCCCATATACAGTGCCCAGTTTGTTAACACCCTATATACAGTGCCTAGTTAGAGAACACCCCATATACAGTGCCCAGTTAGAGAACACCCCCATATACAGTGCCCAGTTAGAGAACACCCCCATATATAGTGCCTAGTTTGAGAATGCCCTCATAAACAGTGCCCAGTTAGAGAACATCCCCATATACAGTGCCCAGTTAGAGAATGCCCCCATATACAGTGCCCAGTTCAAGAATGCCCCCATATACAGTGCCCAGTTAAAGAATTCCCCCATATACAGTGCCCAGTTAGAGAATGCCCCCATAAACAGTGCCCAGTTAGAGAACGCCCACATATACAGCCCCCAGTTAGAAAACGCCCCATATACAGTACCCAGTTAGAGAACACCCCCATATACAGTGCCCAGTTGGAGATCCCCCCATTTACAGTGCCCAGTTAGAGAATGCCCCCATATACAGTGCCCAGTTAGAGAACACCCCCATATACAGTGCCCCAGTTAGAAAATGCCCCAATATACAGCTCCCAGTTACTAATGCCCCCACACAGTGCCCAGTTAGAGAATGCCCCTATATACACAGTGCCCAGTTAGAGGACGCCCCTAAATAAACTGCCCAGTTAGAGAATGCCCCCACACAGTGCAACGTTAGAGAACACCCGCATATACACTGCCTAGTTAGGGAAAGCCCCCATATACTGTGCCCAGTTAGAGAATGCCCCCATATACAGTGCAAAGTTGGAGAACTCCCCCATATACAGTGCCCAGTTAGAGAACGCCCCCATATAAAGTGCCCAGATAGAGAACATCCCCATACACAGTGCTCAGTTAGAGAATACCCCCATATACAGTGCCCAGTTAGAGAACACCCGCATATACAGTGCCCAGTTAGATAACTCCCCCATATACAGTGCCCAGTTAGAGAACACCCCCATATACAGTGCCTAGTTAGAGAACTCCCCCATATACAGTGCCCAGTTAGAGAACACCCCCATATACAGTGTCCAGTAAGAGAACACCCCTATATATAGTGCCCAGTTAGAGAACACCACCATATACCGTGCCCAGTTCTAGAATATTCCCATATACAGTGCCCAGTTAGAGAACACCACCATATACCATGCCCAGTTCTAGAATATTCCCATATACAGTGCCCAGTTAGAGAACACCCCCATATACAGTGCCCAGTTAGAGAATGCCCCCATATACAGTGCCCAGTTAGAGAACACCCCATATACAGTGCCCAGTTAGAGAACACCCCCATATACAGTGCCAGTTCAAGAACGCCCCCATATACAGAACCCAGTTAGAGAACACCCCCATATACAGTGCCCAGTTAGAGAACACCCCCATATACAGTGCCCAGTTAGAGAACGTCCACATATATAGTGTCCAGTTAGAGAACGCCCACATATATAGTGTCCAGTTAGAGAACGCCCCCATATACAGCTCCCAGTTAGAAAACGCCCCATATACAGTGCCCAGTTAGAGAACACTACCATATACAGTGCCCAGTTGGAGAACACCACCATATACAGTGCCCAGTTAGAGAACACTACCATATACAGTGCCCAGTTAGAGAACGCCCACATATATAGTGTCCAGTTAGAGAATGCCCCCACACAGTGCAACATTAGAGAACACCCCCATATACATTGCCCAGTTAGAGAACACCCCCATATACAGTGCCCAGTTAGAGAAAACCCATATATACAGTGCCCAGTTAGAGAATGCCCCCACACAGTGCAACATTAGAGAACACCCCCATATACATTGCCCAGTTAGAGAACACCCCCATATACAGTGCCCAGTTAGAGAAAACCCATATATACAGTGCCCAGTTAGAGAATGCCCCCACACAGTGCCCAGTTAGAGAATGCCCCCACACAGTGCAACATTAGAGAACACCCCCATATACATTGCCCAGTTAGAGAACACCCCCATATACAGCGCCCAGTTAGAGAATGCGCCTATATACAGTGCCCAGTTAGAGAATGCCCACATATATAGTGTCCAGTTAGAAAACACCCCCATATACAGCACTCAGTGTCCGCCCCCACACAGTGCAAAGTTAGAGAATTCCCCTATATAGTGTTCTGTCAGAATTCACCCAGTCAATCAGTGCTCACAATATATAGTGCCCAGTCAGAGAGTGCTCCTATATCCAGTGCCTAGACAGGAATCTTCCAATATAATGCACAGTCAGAGAGTGTCCCTATATAGTGTCAAGTCAGATGTCACCTCAATGTAAAGTAACTAGTCATACATATATATACAGTGCTATATCACAGAATGTGGCCAGGAAGAGAGAGCCCCTATATACAGTATCCAGTCAGGAAGACACCAAAAGCCTGATATAGTCTACAAAGTCAGAGAGTGGCCAGTATAGTTTCTTCCTAGGACTCCCCCATGTTCATTGTCAGTCATCCCCAATGTGTCCTCATCAGTAGATGATTTCCTACCTATACATGGCCCCTACTAGAAAGTGCCCACAAGTTATCATGAGGTCTATAAAGGTCTAGATGGCATGCAGTCCCCGCTATTTACTGTGGTGCCCTGCTCATGCAGCTAGCCACAGATTCCCTAAAGCACAGTTGGGTTTCCACAGCAGGTACCTACTACATGCAACATCTTCCACCCCGGCACAGTAGGGGGAGCTCTACTCACCAACTTTAGGTGAGGTCCCCTATAAATACTGCTGCTGGGGGAGGAGTTAGTTAGAGTGTGCAGTCGCTAGCAGAGCTGCGAAGACGTCCTGGTGGTCGGTGCCGGGGTCAGGCCCGAACCAGTGACCCAGAGTGGCCCTTTTGACGTCCCGCAAGCCTAGGAGTGGGGACAGAAGGCAAGGAGTAAAGCCAAAGGGAGTGAGGAACTAGTGGAAGTTCGCCCAGAGACGTACCAGACTTCGAGGATCCGCACCTGTAGGATTCTGTAGGACTACAGAAAACCCCGTCACACCGTGGAGACTTCAGTCACCCGGCCCCCCTGTGTACCCAAAGAGAGGGAGCCAGACACCGCAGTGTACTACCGCAGTGATCAGAGAGGGCAACTCGTGGACCACGTAGGAGGAGAGAGGAAGAGAGGACCAGAGAAAGGGAGGAGGCCAGTCTGGCTGCAAGCAGACTGGGCTTCAGGAACCGTAGAGAAACAGAGGAGGCCTTATACCCACTAGCTGTGGTAACCCACTGTGCACCTGGTCACCTGTCAGTTCCCTGGACATCTTTACCTACTATACCAACAGTAAAAGGTAAAAGAGACTTCTACAGTGTGTGTGCGTCATTCCTCTCCACTCCCGGTGCCCCTTATAAACTGCTCGATAATCCCCTACACTGACTTACAGCTCCACCCCAAGCTGCCCCTTTACACAATGCTGCCCCGGAGGCCCCAGCTCCACCTGTAGGGAGCTTTGCGATCTCAGCCGCACTACCATCTACCTCCAGCGGACTGTGGTGGTGCTGGTGATCCATCACCAGGTACTACAGGTGGCGTCACATGACAAACTCATATCCCCTGTAAATAAACCCTTTTTGAAGTGTCACCCAGGCCACGGGCTCAGGCGCTGCCACCCGTGACATCCCCCGTGCGAAAGCACCCACCGAGCCTGATACCCGAGTACCCCAGGGCCTGGGGCTCGATATTACCTCTGCAGAAGAACCAAAGCTAACCCTCAACACCCCCCACTCCAGGTGAGGTTCCCTCTGCAGAAGAACCAGTGCTGACCCTAAACACCCCACCCCAGGTAAGGTTCCCTCTCTAGAAGAACCAGTGGTGACCCTAAACACCCCCACTCCAGGTAAGGTTCCCTCTGTAAAAGAACAACTGCTGACCCTCACCCACCACTCCAGGTGAGATTCCCCCTGCTTAGACCCTGGTGGCCCCATTATTACCTGCAGGTTGTCTCATTCCCTGATTGTCTGCCATAGAGTCCCCCCACTCCTCGGCTGTATGCATATCCCATGCAATGACACAGACCACGTTGGCGCCATCAGCCAAACACAAGAGACAATCTGCTGTAGAGGTTCCCTCTGCAGAAGAATCAGAGCTGACCCTCAACACCCCCTGCTCCAGGTGAGGTTCCCTCGCAGAAGACCAGTGCCTGAGATCCCTCAAACAGTGCTGACCTCACATCCCTGCTCCAGGTGAGGTTTCCTCTGTAGAAGAACCAGTGCTGACCCTCAACACCCCTGCCCCAGGTAAAGGTTCCCTCAGTAGACTAGTGCTGACCCTCAACAATCCTCTGCTCTAGGTGAGGTTATCTCTGTAGAAGAACCAGAGCTGACCCTCAACAGTCCTCTGCTGCAGGTGAGGTTCCCTCTGTAGAAGAACCAGTGAGCCCTTGCTGACCCCTCAACTACCCCACACCCTCCCAGGTGAGGTTCCCTTTGTAGAAGAACAGAGCTGACCCTCAACACCCCTGCTCAGGTGAGGTTCTCTGTAGAAGAACCACGTCCGCTGTGACCCTCAAACGCTCCCAGGTGAGGTTTTCCCTGCTTAGACCCTGGTGGCCCCAATACTACCTGCAGATTGTCTCATTCCCTGATCGTCTCCCATAGATCCCCTGACTGTTTGGCTGTATGCACGTTCCATACAACACACAGACCACGTTGGCGCCATTTCCAAACACAAGAGACGATATGCTGCTGTAGGCAACTACGCTGAGCCCGGAATGATCCTTTTGTCTCTTCCTGCAGTTATGAAAATGCAAACAGTTCAGAAACATTGTTTGCTGAAATACCAGGTGAGCGGCGGCCGTCCTTTGCTCCGGCGCCGACGACACCTCAGACAATGGCGAACGTTTAAACTGTTAAGTCAGAACAAAGATCCAGCCGCGCTCACGACTCCGGCGAAAACCTCCCGAAAGAAATTCTTTAAAATTGCCTATTCATTCAAATTTACTGAGTGTAGCAAAAATGTCACAAGCAGAAAGTCAAAGGAGATTGAATAAAATAAATGCAAAAAGACAGATTAGTCATGCACGGAGCCGCGGAGCCGTCGTCGGCGCACAATGCCACTTTTATGGCGGTTTCATCTTTGTTCAATACATAGTGGATGATACATGGTCAGCCATGTAATCTTCCTTTGATTCTCAGGCTCATTTATCCGGAGCCTTTTTCACCAGACATTGATGAGAAATCTTTCTGTTTTCTCTCTATTGTTTTATTTATCATACATAACGGCCTTAAAAAAAAAAAAAAAATTAGAGGGGGAGAAGAGGGCGGACGGTGGGTTCCTAATAGGGGGGTAAAAGGAAAACAAGAATGAAAGAACACAGTGATGTCATCACATTCTCTTTATTTAGTAAATAATCTTAGCATTCCGGATACCTATCAAAAGGCGGCATCAAAAAAAATGCTAAAAAATAAAAATCTGCGCTTGTTGGAATATATTTAAATGTTTCTGAAGATGGAGGAGCAAGCGGTATGAAAATGACTTGCATCTCAAACTTGACCTCTTGTCTAATCTTTACCGCCGCAGATAGAGATCTATTATTTATGCATTCGGATAAGTATAGAGAATATTTGTCAGTCACAGTTTTGTACCTTGCAAATTTAATAAAAAACAGCCCTTAAGATAGAATTGCTTAGCCAGCCGGGGCCGACAAAAGGCGGCGATGTAAAAAAAAAAATGTCAACAGCCGCCCCGCATCATAATGGAGACGAGCTGCCTGCCGGGGCCACGCGGGAGCAGGAGACGGCATAGGGGGTGGAAATTTTAGCAATTTTTGTAATTCTTTGTGCAGAATTTAGATATCAGGCAGGGGTGTAACAATAGGTGGGAAAAGAGGCTGATCCTTAGAGCCTGGGGGGGGGGGGGCCCTGAAGATCCCAAAAAAGAGTAAGGACCCATGATAAATTGGAGGCTAGGTTGGAGACTTTGCAGTGGGCCTTGAGCTTCAAGTTTTGATCTGCATTTATATCAGAAAAGGCAAATGTGTGGCACATAAATGTTAAAAGGTTTGGCTCTTGGCCAGGACCCTTGGTCTACAGGACCCCCTTCTACTTCACTTAAGGGGGTCTATTGCTTGGGATCCCCCTGCGATGGATGACAATTTCCATTGAGTGCCAGGATGGATACCCGCTCCTACAAGGTCAGGCCATTGTCTCTGACACCATCCTCTTAAAGGGATTGTTCAGGATTAGAATAGCATGGCATCCTTATTATTCCCAAAGCAGTAATTTGTAATTGTGGAGCCCACTGAGACGGGGTACTCGGTACCGGACCAGGGTATCACGAGGAAGTATCCCGGCAGTCTTGGTCCGGACCGTGTCCCAAGCCCACAAGTAAAGGGGGGTATTTACAGGGGAGAAAGTCGTGACGCCACCCGTGGTGTGTGGTCACGGTGACCACCGCTGCTGCAGAACCTCCGGGGATGATGTTTGGCAGCCGGTAATGTAACGGCTCTCCATGGGCAGAGCCTGGTTCCCCAGGGCAGTGGTGATAATAGTCTATGGATGATGCAGAGTAGGGGCAGTGGTAGATATGGTAGCAGTTTGTGAGGGGAAGTAGGGCTTGAGTGCAAGGATTACACAGACTCACGGTTTTGTAGTTTTCCAAGTCTTTACTGTAGATGTTTTTCAGCACAGTACTGTCCACGGAGTCTGTACCGGGGCCGGGTTGCTCCCACCCTGGCCAGGTCCTTGGCTTCCCACTCCTGTGCTGTGTGTGTGGCCCTGCTACCCCTTTAGCTAGGCTGCAGGCCTGTCTCCTCTCACGGGTACCCACTTACTAGACAACTTGAGTCTTATCTTGTGCTTCTGACCCCGCCGTGTTGCTTCGCTGTGGTACAGTGAAGATATATAACCTCCACTAGTCCGGTGTTTACTGTGCAGCTTGTGTCAGGCACAATTTCGGATCCGGTCTTTGCACTCCTCCAGGGCGAGTTATAGGGTAACTCAGTCTCCCAGATGTGTTCCTCTGTTTCTCTTAACTCCTTCCCTCAGATCCTGGCTAGGCCTGGAACTGAGCAGCGGACCGTGGGGGAGCCTAAGGCAGCTCCTTTACACCCCAGTCCTTCTTCCTCAGTTCTCCCAGGAACTGAACTACTCACTTCCTCTCCACACCAGAATATATAGGGAAGCAGCTTTAGCTCCCCCTTATGGCCTAGAGGCGCTAATGTAGTGTAGTGGGTTGTGTGGGGAATTAACCCTTGGTGTTTTTACTGTGGCACATTAACCCCTGGGGTGCCACATAATTCTTTTTGATGAGATGGGTTTTATGGGTGCTGTTGACCCAGCTTCCTGATACATAGCTCCAAATCCCCAGCACAGATAAAGATTTAAAAATAAGATTGTAGTTGGCTGCAGCCTCCACTAGAAGGAGACAGGACAAACAGTATGCAGTTATGCAGTTAGCTCCTTGACTCCACTAGTGGTGACCAGAGTAGGGAACCACTGCCATGGACGACAATTTACCTAATGGCCACCACTGAGTGCCAGGATGGATACCCCTCTACAAGGTCAGGTCATTGTCTCTGACACCATCCCTTTAAAGGGATTGTTCAGGATTAGAATAACATGGCATCCTTATTCCCAAAGCTGTAATTTGTAATTCTTTTTGATGAGATGGGTTTTATGGGTGCTGTTGACCCAGCTTCCTGATACATAGCTCCAAATCTCCAGCACAGATGTAGATCTAAAAATAAGATTGTAGTTGGCTGCAGTCTCCACTAGAGGGAGACAGTAAAAAGAGTATGCAGTTAGCACCTAGGCTCCCTCTAGTGGTGACCAGAGTAGGGAATCGCTGCGATGGATGACAATTTACCTAATGGCCCCCATTGAGTGCCAGGATGGATGCCAGCACCAATAAGATCAGATCATTGTCTCTTATGACGCCATCACTTTAAATGGATTGTTTTGGAACACATGGCATCTTTATTTCTGAAGCAAGTAATTTCTCATTCTTTTTGATGAGTAAGGTGCTGTTGACTCAGTTTCATGATACATAGCTTCTAATCCCCAGCACAGATATAGATTCAAAAATAAGACTGTAGTTGACTGCAGCCTCCACTAGAGGGAGCCAAAATAAAAAGTATGTGTGGCGCCCCTGCGACCGAGAGGCCACATAGGGAACGGCAGCCAGGCAGAAAGATAGACAGTTTGTACACCAAACACCCTCACAGACCACACACACCCATAGAGGCGGCACCCTACCCGGAGCCCGGGACACTAGGCGGACAAGGGGTGGAGGGTTTAGAGGAAAGTGGGTGGGAAGCATGTAGATCAGGTGACAGATAGTACAAGTAGAGGAGAAAGAGGAGGAAGGAGTTAGTAGGCTGAGGTAGGCTGAGCTGTAAAGACACAGTAGGCCAGAGTGAGCCGAGCAGCACAGACATCAAAAAGACAGACACACATCCCAGTGGGGTTGGGCTTGATGGAGATGCAGAATCCATAGAGTCACAGAAACCATGGAGAGAAAGCTCGTCCATAGCCAGCATCCCAAGGGAGTGTGAGGAAAGAGACCGGACCAGCAGTACTGGTTCCGAGGAACACGGCAGCACCGACCAACTACCGGCGGATAGTTTTCCCTAGTTTGGACTGGAGTCACACGGGTTAGATGGAGTCTGGTAACGCCTTGCAAGATAGGGTTACTGCAGACTAGGCACACACCAGAGTGTCGGCTCTGAAGGGAACAGAGATTCCATACCGGCTTCCCAGATTAACTGACAGGGAGCTCTAACTCCAGGTTGGAGTTCCCACAACAAGGGTTGAAGGCATAGCAGCAACCATGAGAACCCACAAGAGTCGAGCTGCCGCCATAAAACACGGGGAAACAACAGAGTGAGAGAAACAACAGCCTGGAAGGACTTAGAAGGAGTGAGGGGTCTCAGAGTGACAGCCTGGCTGCAGAGGGTTTGAGTGTTCCCGGGGTTAACTGACACTGTGAACTGTTAAGAACTGAACTGTACCGTGAGCTGTGTTAACTCTGAAGAACTGACAAGTAAACCCGGTGAACCCTGCCTGAGTGTCCGTGTTTGATTCCAGGTATATTGAACTTTGCATACCTTTTATCCTGTCAGGAGCAGCCCGACCTGCGATGGGCTAATCCATCTGGCTGCATCCCATTCATCCATCCATGCTCCTGGCAGAGCAGCGCTGTAGCGGTGGTCCCATCACGGACCACAACCCGTGGGTGGCGTCACGGACAAACTTTATCCTTTGTATATATCCCCTTTTACTTGTGAGAACCCGGGACACGGTCCGGACCAGGACCTCCGTGACATCCCCAGCAGTACCCCGGTCTGGTACCAAGTACCCCGTCCCAGTGGGCTCTACATATGCAGTTAGCTCCTAGGCTCCCTCTAGTGGTGACTGCTGATAGTTACAATAAAACAATCAGCAGAATTTACTTTTATAAACCACTACTACTATTTCTTGTGACCTGAAATGATCTTTCTTAAAGGGGAACTCCGAGGAGATAAAAAGATTGTACTGTCCCTGCCCTCGTACATGATGAAGCAGAGCTAGGCATTATAGTTCTAGGATCTGTATGATGCATCCCAGGGCCGTGGGGTACTCGGAATCGGGCTGTTAACACTCCTGGGGAGTCACAGGGGTCCAGACCTGGCTTCCGTGACCCTGGATTCAGTTGTTAAGGGAGTTCTGGGCTTGATAGGAAAGGGGGGTGATGAAAGGTTAGTTATTCGTGACCTCTGGGCATGATGGATGGGCAGTTAGTGTGTAGCGGCTCCCCACAGGCAGAGCGGGTCCCCAGGGCAGTGGATGTAGTAAGGGTGTATGGTGCAGGACGGCGGGCGCAAAGCAACAGACTCTAGGTTTGTTGGTTCTTCAGTCCTTTTACTGGTGCAACTGTAATTTCAACTGGTGACAGTCCTTGCACCTGAGAGCAACTGAGAGCAGTTTACCAACTGCTGAGAAAGCATTGAGACTGTATTTCTGGCGCCTGAGGGGAGATAGACTGTTTTTGTGATCTGGCAGCAGGAGGCTGCCCCTGACTGTGAGCTCCGCACCCTGATGAATCTGCACTACACTAGACTTCACAGTTGCTCTAGGGACCAGCCCTACCTGTGGAGGCCTCAACATCCTCGCTGATACTCCCATCATCCACAGAGGTCCCGACTACAGTGGCGGCTACCCATAGCCGCATATCACGGGTGCCGTCACGTTAATTCCCAATTATAATCCCCCGAACTTCTATTTACCGCCCAGGGCCACGGAGCCGGGTCTCGACCCCCGTGACTCCCGCAGCAGAACAACCGCCCGGTTCCGAGTACCGCACGAGTCAGTTATCATGCTCGACATTCTCTCCATTCATTGACTATGGGAGTGTGTGAAATAGCCGACTCAGCATTACCATTGACAATGAATGGAGTGTAAGGTTGAGTATGTGCATCTCTGCTCTATTCCACTCCTCTCCATCCACTCCTGTTCATGTGCAATCTAGTCATAGGAAGCAACTCTTAATTTAATGCCATTTGTGGATGGTCTTGCAGATATCATTCAGTCAATCAGTTGCCCAAAGGTGGGCTTACCAAAAACTGACCAGAACACTATGATGATTTGGTTCCAGCTAGCGGACAAATTAACCTACCTGTAAATCCGTCCTGGGGTCCATAAACTGTGGTGGGGGCTCAGAAGCTGAGCCCACTTCATATGTAGCAGATTCTAGCTGTATTACTGTATACAGCCAACATCTGTCTGTAACAGCAGCAATTGGAGCTAGCTCTGATCACTGCCTTTTAAACGTTTAGCTGCCACTGTCAATCACTGACTGCAACATTTTTTATGAAGGCAAACCAGAAACCTCTTCAGCCTGTAGAGAGGAGAAGCGAGAGAAGAGGAAAGGGGGGGATGCAGCTGCAGGTTCTTTCCCTAAATGTGTCTGATATTCATTCTAAGGAAGGGAGAAGCAGATAAGACATCTGATTGGCTGACAGAACAAAAGCCAGTCCAATCATCAGGCATGGTAGAGAGCACACATGTCTAAAAAGAATGTCCAAAAATTATCCGTCTACATCAGCTGCACTACAGTAATACTTTGACAGTCGAGATTCCGGGGTTTTGTAATTTTAGGTTTTTCTCTAACTCAGACAGTGACATTTATTCTAAGATGTGGGAAAACTCTTGTCTCATTTGGCAAGGGAACGTTTAAGGAGAACAAAAGATCTAAAGTTTCACCCTCCACTTATTAAGGTACAAAGAGCCGAAAAAAAATCTGCTGATGTCGGATGTCTGCCAGCTAAAAACATTCCACCTCTAAATACATCTGCCCGGCCGTGATAGCGATACCCATCCCACGTCCCTGCCCGCGCCTGTCCCTGGCATCGCTTTCCTTATAATTATATTCAATATAATACCGGATCACATTTATAAAAAAAAAAAAAGTCAGAGAGATTACTGTTTTATTTCCATAATGGTGGGAAAAAAAAAAGCAGACAAAGATTTAATAGCTGCCTGTTACTAGAGAAAAGCGCCGTCTATCACCACCATTTAGGCTCCGTCACAATGCCGGCTGATAGAATTTATATTAATCCGGGATGTAACTGAAGATTTCAATATGGACACTCGGGAGGGGGGGAGGGGGGTTAAGAAAATCACCTTTAAAAAAAAAAGAAAAAGATAAAAAAAAAAAACATTAAAAAAAGATAGGGGTGTGCAAACATTTATGACAAGTTAAAGACAAGTAGCAAACATGACTTACTGGGTAAATCCTCACCTGGTCCCTAAATGGTCTTTATTCCCTATAGTGACATCATTCAGGAGATCACTGCAGCCAAAACATATATGTCATGACCACCGGCGAGCCCTGGGGTATTCCGACCGGAGCAGCGAAGTCTTTAACATTTATTACAATAACACTATGAAATAAAAGAAAAACTAAAGTGTAAAAAAAAATTATAAATATGCATATTAAATCAATAAAAATTACAAGAATTTTAATAAAAAAGTAAACTAATCTGTTAATTGGGGGGGGGAGAAAGTAGACATATATTTAAAGAAAATACTATGCCATCCCCCTAAAAGCCCCAATCCATTTCTTGGACCACCATTACCGTCTACTTTCTGCTATAGTGATGAGCGACCACTACAATGCCGATGCTCGGTACGTGAAACGCTTGGACGGGCGCAAATAAGTACAGAGTATAATGGAAGTCAATGGGAAACTCAGGAAGAGCTTTCTATTGACTTGCCATACTTGAATCGCACCCGTCCCGAGTGTATGACCTGCTTGTTGCGAGCACCAAGCTTCAAGCTTTGGTAGTGCTCCATACATCCACATCAGAGAGACGTGGGACCACTGCAGCCAATCAGTGGCCACATCATTGAGTACAGCTTGTAAATGGCTGCAGCGGTCATATGTCTCTATAATGGGATGTCATAAGTGATGAACCAGCACTACCATGCTTAATATTCGAAACGAGCAGATTAGGCACTCAGACGGGCTCAACTCTAGTACCAAAAGTCAATCAGAACCTGAAATATCATTCAGAAAATTGTTGAGTTTCCCTTTGACTTCCATTATACTCGGTACTTGAGTTGAGCCCATCCGAGCATCTAACTACTTGTTTCAAAGTATTGAGCATGGTAGTGCTCTCTCATCACTAATGACTTTCTCATCAAAGAGATGTGTGATCGCTGCAGCCAATCAATGGCCACTTCATTGATTGATTACAGCCAGCAATTAGCTGCAGCGATCACATGTCTCTCTGACGGGATGTCATTGGTAACACCGGTCTCGATTTCCTCCTGCATTGATCAAGTCCCAACATAGAGACATGTGACCGCTGCAGACAATCACTGGCTGTAGCCAACCAATGATGAGGCCATTGATTGGCTGCAGTGATCACATGTCTTTATGATGGGATATCATAAGTATGAGCGAGCACTACCATGTTTGAGTGCTCAATACTCGAAATGAGCTGGTCGGATGCTCATATGGGGCGACTTGAGTACCAGAAGTCAATGGGAAGATCTTTTGGAAAAATGCTTGAGTTCCCTATTAAATTCTGATACTCGAGTCGCCCCCATCCAAGCATCCAACCTACTTCTTTCAAGTACCGAGCACTCAAGCATGGTAGTGCCCGCTCATCGCTAATGACATCCCATCATAAAGACATGTGATCACTGCGGCCAATCAATGGTCTCATCATTGATTGACTACAGCGGTTATGTCTTTATGTTGGGACTTGACCACTGCAGGAGGAAGTAAACACTGGTGGGGATCAGGGCAGCATTATAGAGGGAATGATGAGATGAACACTGCTTTTATTTATTACTTTTAAAAGAATAAATAAAACTTGAAATAAAAAAAAAATATATATATAATAATAATAATTATTATATATATTAATTAAAAAAATAGATAACGAAAAAAGAGTAAAATAGAAAAGAATAAAATTGCAGCAGACATAATGCATGTTGTTTATTTCAGGTGAATTATAGGGAATGTTGAGAATTGATTGCAGATTTGGGGTGATGCATTGAGCTAGCGCAGCAATGTATCGCTCAGCGCGCAGGATACCTATATCCTCAGAAGAGGATTCAGCTCCTTTTCAGGGGAATATTGTGGTGTCCTGATCCTCGATGACAGCAGATAAAGGGTGAGACATTGGCGCCAACGCTCAAGTGACAGCCAAAACTTATTCAGCTACTTATCTGGGTAATGCTCTGTGTGAGAGAAGCCATTCGTCGCGGGCTCCCTACCAACTCCGCGCACTTTTTCTATTAGGAACCACATAGATAAAGGCCTAATAGATTCCGATGACACAACCTCACTTATAAATTAAGCCGGATTTAACAGAACGGCTCATTCTGCCGACGTGTAATCATTTAGAGCAGAGCTAAGTGAAGGTTTCCTCCAGACGAGGGTCTCGTTGCTTTCATTCAGGATCGTCTCGCTAACAGTTTGCTCCGGAGCCATAAAACAGTTGGTTTTGTATTTTTTCGGTGTAACTTTCCCCGCATGCCATCGCTTAAATGTCCTCCATTGAGTCTCTGCAGGATTCCTCCCAGTCCTTCCTCCGGAGCTGCGCTCCTTCTGCATTCATCTTCTCTAATCAGATCTCTTACCCATCTTTTATTTCTTTTCATTAACTTATAATTAACAGATACTCCACCCTCGTCAGTAACATATATATTTTCGTTACTAGAGATTTGTTTTATTTTTAGATATAAATTCTGCAATTTTAATAACAGAATGAGAAAGCTGAGTGACAGCTGATATGGCCACATTTGCAGAATTTGTAATGGAGACTACAGTTGGTGTTCTCGTCCCCTGGCCCGGTTGCCTTTAGAAAGGCCCCATGGACCAGGGCTCATCCCACTGAATGCCCAAACTCCTTAACCGCAAAACAAAAAGGAAGAGGGGCGCAAATGTGTAGGATCCCCTTATTAAAAACGTCTAAGAGGCGTGGTAGGTGGCCACTCACCTTATCGGGTTGTGCAAGTCCTGCACAACCTGGTTTACCAGCCTCCGCCGCCGGCGGTATGTGCGCTGCCTCTCCGCTCTCCTCTCTCCTGGTCCTCGGAAAGGACCTATCCGGTCACGTGACCGCGAAACCGAATTTGCGTCACACCACCTGATGAAGACTGTTTTATACAGTTGAAACGCATAGTGGAGCTGTAAGGGGAGCTAAGAAATCAATAAAACGTTTGCCATTTATTAAAACATCTTACATGTCTGCTTGATCCTTAGAGCGCTCCTAATCAGACCGCCATTACTATTTTTTGCATGAAAACTCCTTAACCGTGCATAATTCTCCTCTAAATGATGTACACTGAGTGGGCGATAGAGTGAAGCAATTTACATTAAATTAGCAATACATAAACTTGAACAATGGGGCTCCAAGCAGACCAGTAAGAACAATGAATTAGCAAACATGAGATAACCAACAAAAGACCAATATGTCTGGCCAAATTAAGAACATTAACCCTTGACATGCATTGAGAAAAGCTGTGATGTCACAGTTGTCACTCAGCTTTTCTAATGTTAATAATCCAATAATACAGGGTATATGACTCCATGATTATACTCATCTAATATACAGGAGACAGGGAGAGCTGGGTGACAACCAGCACACTTCATTACTGATTGGACTGGCTTTTCATTCAGCTTACCTGAAGTCCTGATAGGTAAATATTCGCATTTGTTAAAACAAACTTTACATAAACTAATAATAGAAGCAGATATTAGAAACTTTGTAATATATCTTACTAGATTGGAGCCTGATGCTATCGCATTGGGTGGGCGGTGACATCACGATGGGGGCGGGCTCTATGAACCACCATTGAGGCACCATTCGCCTCTCCCCCCTGTGCAGTCTCTCCTCTGCCTGCTGTTTTTTTCCCCCTTGCTCTCTTCCCTCCAGTCTTGCCTCATCTCTGTCCCCCCAGTGCTGAGGGTGACCATGGAGCAGGCTGAGTAAGTGCGGTGTGACCGTGATGCAGGCTGAGGTAGTGTGGGGTGAGTGCATGGTGACCGTGGTGCGGGGTGACTGTGGTGCCGGGTGAGTGAGTGCAGGGTGAGTGTGGGATGACTGTAGTGCAGGATGACTGGGGTGCGGGCTGAGTGCAGGATGAGTGCAGGCTGAATGAGTGTGGGCTGACCATGGTGCGGGCTGAGTGAGTGCAGGGTGACCGTGGTGTGGACTGAGTGAGTGTGGGCTGAGTACGGGATAACTGTAGTGTGGGATGATTGTGGAGCGGGCTGAGTGCAGGGTGACAATAGTGTGGGCTGATACAAGGTGAGAGCAGGTTGAATGAGTGTGGTCTGACCATGGTGTGGGCTGAGTGAGTGCGGGGTGACCGTGGTGCGGGCTGAGTGAGTGGGGTGAGTGAGTGCAGGGTGAGTGCGGGATGACTGTAGTGCGGGAGGACTGGGGTGCACTGAGTGCAGGATGACCAATAGTGTCAGCTGACCATGGTGCGGGCTGAGTGAGTGCGGGGTGACCGTGTTTCGGGCTG
Organism: Allobates femoralis; assembly: GCA_033576535.1. NCBI lineage: Eukaryota > Metazoa > Chordata > Amphibia > Anura > Aromobatidae > Allobates > Allobates femoralis. Next base: position 118,689,380 of record JARQOC010000010.1, read on the forward strand.
AGTGAGTGCAGGGTGAGTGTGGGCTGAGTGCAGGATGACCATGGTGCAAGGTGAATGCAGGCTGAATGAGTGCAGGCTGACCATGGTGCAGTCTGAGTGAGGGCAGGCTGAATAGGCAGGCTGAGTGAGTGTAGGTTGATTGAGTGTGATGACGTGTGCGGATACTGTGGTGGGCTGAGTGTAGGTTGTGAGTGGGGCTGACATGGTGCAGGCTGAGTGAGGGCAGGCTGACCGTGGTGCGGGCTGATGAGGGCAGCTGACGTGGTGGGGTCTGAGTGAGGGCAGGCTGACCATGGTGCGGGCTGACTGTGGTGCGGGCTGAGTGAGGGGAGTCTGACATGGTGGGGGCTGAGTGAGTGCAGGCTGAGTGTGGGCCAAGTGAGTGTAGGGAGAGTGTAGGTTGAGTGAGTGCACTGTGAGTGCAGGGGTGAGTGAGTTCAGGTGAGTTTGGTGTGACCGTGGTGTGGGGTGAGAGTGAGCTGCCCCTGAAGTACCTGGCTCCTGCTGCTGCTCTCTACTCCTCTGTCCGTTCTGTTCATGATCCTGTGGTGATGTCATGATCATGTGACCTGGCTCTGCCCATTATCATGACGTCACCACAGGTCCTGTAAGTCGGTCAGCTTATCAGCGGCGGGGGCGATGGCTGGCGGGGGCTGTGGTGTCAGGATAGTGGGGGGCACTGCGGGAACCGGGGGGGGGAGCATCGGCCGCCATATTTCCATACCCATCACTTGGGTGTGGAAGTATGGCGCTGGCGGAAGTGACATAGGTGGACATCCAGGCGGAAGTGGTGGAGCCAGCTCGCAATTATATATAGAGCTAAGAGAAATATGCTTTGTTTCCCACTTATATGTGCCATTTCACCTGCCCCGTCTCCTGAACTCATAATCCAATCTTGGTCAAAACTAGCTCACTGAGGGATCAGGTTACAGCTGCCAAAAGTCTAAGGAGGAAGGGAGGAGAACCCAGCACAGTCATGACAGTCATGTGCACTGTTCATCAATTATATTGCAGTTCAGCACTGGATATACAGTCATGGCCAAAAGTTTTGAGAATAATAACAAACATTAATTTTAACAAATTCTACTGCTTCAGTGTTTCTAATGGCAATTTGCATATACTCCAGAATGTCATAAAGAGTGATCAGCTTAACAGCAATTACTTGCAAAGTCAATATTTGCTTAGAAAATGAACTTTAACCCCCAAAACACATTTCAACATCATTGCAGTTGTGGCGCCCCTGCGTTCAGGAGGCCACAAAATGGAACTGCAGCCAGGCAGGTAGGATAATTGTTGAACACCAACACCCTCACAGCCCACACAACCCACGTACAGTAGAGGGCAGCATCCAGCCCTGAGCTTGGAGAGTCTAGGCAAGTGAGGGGTGGTGGATTTAGAGGAGTGGGTTGGGCACACACGTAGTTAGGTGACTGACAGTAGAAATAGTGAAGGGGGAGGAGGAAGGAGTCAGTAGGCCCAGGGTGCCGAGCAGCAAAGACACAGACCAGCAGCAGGCTGAGGAACACGGCACAGGCCAAGAGACAGCAGCAGGCTGAGCTAAGCTGAGCAGAAAGAAGGAATCACACGTCCTGGCAAAGTGGGGTGTAAGTAGCGCAGAATCTGTACCGAGCCAGGTGTGAGCCGGAGGAGAGAGAAAGCCTATCCGGAGCCAGTACCCCCAGGAGTGTGAAGGGAAGAGAGGGACGGTGATACCCGGGCCTTAGACTTACAGCTGAGGCGACCGACTGCAGGCGGAGTAGCCCTCCTATGATACTGAAAGACGCAGAGGGAGAGAGCCTGGTAGAGCCTCACACGGAGGACTGCTGGAGGCTGCGCTGAGTAGAGTGTCGCTCTAGAGGGGACCGTAGTTTTACCCGGGATCCCCAGACAACCGACGGGGGACCACAGCTACATGTTAGGGTCCCTACCCCAAAGGACAGGCAGCTCAGTGACGACCAGGAGGACCCACAGGGGCCCGAGTCACTGCCATACTGTCCGGAGTCACACACACCCAGTGAATACAGAGAACGTTAACAGCCCGAAAGGACACAGAGACAGTGTGAGGGGTCACAGAGAGAGAGACCTGGCTGCAGAGAGTAAAGGGAATCCCGGAGGGGAGAGTGAGCCCGTGTATTGAGACTTGTAACCGACTGTAAGAACTGTGTTGAACTGTAACTTGAACTTGAGAACGTAAGAAGTAAACACGGTGAACCCTGAATCCAACTCCCTTGTGTGTCTCTGCCTGCGAACTATTCCCTCCATACAGGCTTGCAAAGGACCTCCACCTGCAGAGCCACAGCCTGTCAGCTTCAGGATCGACAGAGGATTTCTGCAGCATCTGGCTAGTAAGTGAATTGCACCCAGCCTGCACACTACACCATAGACTCTCATCATTACTGCCCCGGGGAACACAGTTCTACCCACTGGAACTATTCCATCTACGCTGCCATTCCATCATCCCCAGAGGTTCTGCAGCAGCGGCGGCCCCATCACTGGCCGCACATAGTGGGTGGCGTCACGACTGACAATCCCCTGTAAATATCCCGTTTATTTGCCAGCCTGGGCACTGTCCGGACCAGGACCACCCGTGACTTCCCCAGTGGCAGACCGGTCCGGTACCGAGTACCCCGTCCCAGTGGGCTCGACACAGTCCTGCCTTAAAAGAGCAGCTAACATCGTTTTAGTGATTGTTCCATTAACACAGGTGTGGGTGTTGATGAGGACAGGGCTGGCGAACAATCAGTCATTAAGTAAGAATGATACCACTGGACACTTTAAAAGGAGGCTGGAGCTTGGTATCATTGTTTCTCTTCAGTTAACCATGGTTATCTCTAAAGAAACACGTGCAGTCATCATCGCACTGCACAAAAATGGCCTAACAGGGAAGAGTATCGCAGCTAGAAAGATTGCACCTCAGTCAACAATCTATCGCATCATCAAGAACTTCAAGGAGAGAGCTTCCATTGTTGTCAAAAAGGCTCCAGGGCGCCCAAGAAAGACCAGCAAGCGCCAGGACCGTGAGACAGAGACTCTTTGAGCAAGGCCTGGTTTCAAGGAGGGCAGCAAAGAAGCCACTTCTCTCCAGAAAAAACATCAGGGACCAACTGATCAGGGCCGCACCGTCATTGGACAGTGTGAGCCTGTCATCAGGCGGCAGCAGCAGGGGGAGCGGCAGTGCAGAAGGGGGCGGCGCCTCATGCACACAGCCTCCCCTGTCATGCGCCGGCGCTCACCCGCGCACCGCAGGTAAGCGCGACCGGGAGAGGCACAGAAGGGGCGGCAGCGCTGCCCAGGGTTCAATAGCACCCCCCCCCCCGCCAGGTGGAGAGGGCAGCAGTGCTGGGCTCCACTAGCACCCCCCCGTAATCGGTGCGCGGCTCAGGCGGCAGAGGGCTCGGTGCACCCTGCAACTGATATTCTGCAAAAGGTACAGGGAGTGGACTGCTGAGGACTGGGGGAAAGGTACAGGGAGTGGACTGCTGAGGACTGGGGGAAAGGTACAGGGAGTGGACTGCTGAGGACTGGGGTAAAGGTACAGGAGTGGACTTCTGAGGACTGGGGAAAGGTACAGGGAGTGGACTGCTGAGGACGGGGAAAGGTACAGGGAGTGGACTGCTGAGGACTGGGGAAAGGTACAGGGAGTGGACTGCTGAGGACTGGGGTAAAGTCATTTTCTTTGATGGATTCCCTTTTCGATTGTTTGGGACATCTGGAAAACAGCTTATTCGGAGAAGAAGAGGTGAGCGCTACCACCAGTCTTGTCTCATGCCAACTGTAAAGCATCCTGAAACCATTCATGTGTGGGGTTGCTTCTCAGCCAAGGGAATCGGCTCACTCACAGTCTTGCCTAAAAACACAGCCATGAATAAAGAATGGTACCAGAATGTCCTCCAAGAGCAACTTCTCCCAACCGTCCAAGAGCAGTTTGGCGCCCAACAATGCCTTTTCCAGCATGATGGAGCACCTTGCCATAAAGCAAAGGTGATAACTAAATGGCTCAGGGAACAAAACATAGAGATTTTGGGTCCATGGCCTGGAAACTCCCCAGATCTTAATCCCATTGAGAACTTGTGGTTAATCATCAAGAGACGGGTGGACAAACAAAACCAACAAATTCTGCCAAAATGCAAGCATTGATTATGCAAGAATGGAAGAATGGAAGAATGGACGGCTATCAGTCAGGATTTGGTCCAGAAGTTGATTGAGAGCAGCCAGGGAGAATTGCAGAGGTCCTGAAGAAGGGTCAACACTGCAAATATTGACTTGCTGCATTAACTCATTCTGTCAATATAACCTTTTGGTATCATAATATGATTGCAATTATATTTCTGTATGTGATAGAAACATCAGACAAACACAAATAAAAACCAGAGGGCAGCAGATCATGTGAAAATATCATTTTGGTGTAATTCTCAAAACTTTTGGCCATGACTGTACAGCTACACTGCTAAGTGCAGTGCTACTGTGCAATGTCCTCCATGCTTCTGTTCTCTAGTAAGTGTTTATCTCTAAGCCCAAAGCTGGATTCACAACTACATTGCTCGATACTGATGTAATGTTCAGTGCTTGCTGAAATGTTTCATCGTAAGCTGATTCAACTACGCTGCTGTGTAATGTTGTCCATTCTGCTCTTTCTAAGTGTCGTCTCTCACAAGCTGGATTAACAACTACGACTGCTCAGTACTGCTGTGTAATGTTCTTCATGCTGCTGCTTTCTGGTGTTTTTATCCCACCCCAAATTTGGACTCACAATTACACTACTTAGTAGTGCTGTGTAATGCTCTCGATGCTGCTGCTTTCTAGTCGGTTTTTCTCCCACCCCAAAGTTGGAGTCACAACTTCTCTGCTCAGTACGGCTGAATAATGTTCTCCATGCTGCTTTCTTGTGCTTTTCTTTCACCCTAAAGCTGGATTCACAACTACACTGTGGTGTAAGCTGCTTTCTAGTAAGAATTCTTCTCTCATACCAAAACTTATACACAAACTTGCCCAGTACTACTTTGTAGTGCTCTCCATCCTACGGATTTCTAGTGTTTTTTTTATCTCAAAGCTGGATTCACAATTACACTGCTCAGTACGTCTGTGTGATGTCCCCATATTGCAACTTTATATTAAGTGTGAATCTCACCTCAGAGTTGGTTTCACATCTACACTGCTCAGAACTGATGTACAACGTCCTCCTTTCTGCTGCTACTTCTGAACCAATGCTATATTAGAGATTGGAGAGCCAGAATCCCTGATATCTGTGTGTGCTGTGATTGGTAATGTGGCATTCCTGCGCCTGGCTGCCACAAATGGAAATTCTTTAATATCTATTGTAATGCCATGTCTGGAATAAACTTGAGCTCCCTCTGCTGGAAGTCTGAAGAATCCAACACAGCCTGAACTCCAACTAGAAAGCTGAGCACTGAAAGACCTGGGTTGGGCTGTGACTCAGTTTCGGTTGGAAGAATAAGTTAGGATAGTAAGGCTGAGTGGGCAAATGAAATGTTCAAAGAGGAGCAGGCTGGGAAGCTGCTCCTAAAGGAACCAGCTACAAGGCAGGGCACCAGGCCCTAGCTACTTAGCTCAGAGGCCTTGTAGCAAACACTGGAGGCTAGTGATTTTTATGCTCACTTGCCACTCAAGTGGAACCTCCCGGGCGGTTGTAGTATATAGGATCAGAGAACTGCACCGAGTGGAGAACGGGTACTCACAAGATCTGCACTACTAGCCTGCCTGGTGGTCAACCACAGGAACCAGAGGGAGTAAAGGACAGCTAAGAAAGCACCTATAAACCTAAGAACTACATAAGTCAGACCACATGCCTCATGAAGTTTGTAGTCCTTGCACCTGCTTGAGCAACCTATAGTAAAAGGTAAAGCAAAGAGACTGTGTGTGTCCTTCTGCACCTCACTACTACCACCCTCATCATCTCCATCCCCTAGGAGCCAGCCCTGGTTGGGAAGCATTCAGCAACAGCGCTGCCACACCACCTATCTCCCAAAGAGCTCCTGCAGTGCCAGCCAGCTATAGGTTGAAATATCCCAACTGGCATGACATACTTGTTCTTTACTTATTTTTATTTCTCCATTTTTACTCTCCCTTCTCACTGTTACCCAGAGCCACAGCACTGGCCATTGCCACCGTGATCTTGACTACTGTCCCAGCTGCTGAGTACCCCATGCGTTAGCGCTCTACAGTTACATCATTGCAGCTAATCGCCACCCACTAGCTCAGAGACAAATAATAATTAGAAAAACAAATGGGTAAAACTGCAGAATACAAGTCATATACTGGCCAGTATTATTTCTTATGTGCACGCACAGGCCGGATTATTGTAAAAAGTCACAACTGAAACTATAGGTACATTCTAATCTCACAGTTTATCATATAGGAGACAGGAAAAGCTGGGTGTCAACCAATATGGCTGCCTTTATAGATCTTGGGGTCATTGTTCAGCTTTACTAAAGTACAGAATGGCAAAATTGCTGAGATATGCTACAATAAATGGGGTGCAAAGCTTCATAATTAAACTTATATTTGCCATAATTTTCTAAAAATACGGTATATCCAGTTGAAACAATATGTATGGCAATGTATCACTGTAGGACAAATGTGTCAATGGTTTTTAGACTGGCCGCAATTGTAACAAACTCTCAGCCCTGTACATTTTTTAATCCTCTGGATATAAAGAAGAAAGTTTGTACTCACTAATAACTTTCTATACTTGAAGATATTCAGAAATATATAACATACTCCTTACATGATTTTATAAGAGAGTGTATGATATATCGGCCCCTATATTCAGGATCCTCTGATACAGACGTTTGATTAAGAGAGGCGCCATGTACTGGAGGACTCAGCACTGCAATGCATTATTGATTTCAATGAGAAGAGTGTAATACTTCATTCCACCTGTGGAGGCGCTGCAGGGAATTTAATGACAGATTATTCCACAAGTTACAACAAATGGCTGGGGGTTTCAGCAGGTAGACACCCTGGGTGTCACATGTTGACTGCTTTTCCTTAGTCTGCTGTGTGCAATTCTGCAAGTGGAGAGGTGAATCATAGCATTTGGGTGGAGGAGGAGGGGTGTGTCTTAGTACTCAGATCTCCACTCCCCCAGCCTTGAAATAGTTCCACTTCCCTCCAATGGGAGCCGCAGATAGAGCTCATTTCTACTTGGACCCTGTGCTGAGCTGTGTTTGCTGCTGTTTTAACGGCCACAAGGGCCAGGGGGCTAAGCGGTAGCTGGGCCGGCTGGCTTTCTGGGAGGTCACAGTGGCTGTGGCCCAGCTCCGTGGCCCTGGCCGTGCAGGTAAGGGTGTATTTACAGGGGATATGAGTCTTTTTGTGACGCCACCTGTGGTATTTGGCCAGGGATGGCCGACGCTGCTTGGGCGAGCCCCAAGGGATTGCTATTGTGGCAGCTGAGATGCTATCGCTCCCCACAGGTGGAGCGGGGTCCCAGGGTTGGAGTGATAGTCTATAAGGATAATGATAGTTGTAGTTAGGGTGCAGGATCTGGCAAAGAGGGTGCAGGAAATAACGGGAGGACACCAGGGTTGCAGTTCCTTGACTTTCACTCATAGTTCAGCAGTTCCAACCCAGCCGGGGCGCCGTGTCCTCCGAGTCAGCAATCGTCAACTCCCAGGCAATTCGGTTCACTACACGCCTCTTTAAGCCTTTCCCATGCTGGCTACTCTCCTCTCCTGTCCTGCTCCTTCGTGCTACAATGTCCCAAGCAGGTTGCTGCGGCCCTGTTGAGCGATGGCCAACACGTCCTCTGACCCTAGGTATAGCCACCACAGAATGTCCACGGTTGTCGGCTACTGCGCCTAAAGCTCAGTAGCCTCCGGTTTCCTAGTTAACCATGAAGTGTTATTGCTAGATTGGGGCCGGTCCCCTCCTGCAACCAAGTTCCTCCAGGAACAACCTCGGGGTGATTTCTGGAATGGGGCCCCTCTAGCCAAGGTTCTGTAGTGACCTACCCGTTGATCCCACTCCTCCCCTGGCACTAGCCTCCCCTTGAACTCCATCTTTTTTTTAGGTGTTCCTCTCAGACTACCTTCTCCTCCAACTCATCTCACAAACTGCCTAACTCCTCCTCTTCCTCTCTGTTTTCTACCCTCTATCCCCACCCCCTCTGCCTATTCCCTCCTCCTGCCAGCAGATGGTGCTCCTCATATTAGGTCACTTCCTCCCCCTCTATCTCCTGGCCAGGAGTTAGGATGGGTGTTGAGTGCAGGTGTGTGTGTCTCGGATTTGTGCTCCCTCCTTACCTGGGAGTGGGATACCACACCTATGGATTAGGTGCAGTACCTCTGTGGCGATCAGGCCGCAGTGGTGCATCATTGTTGATTTCCATTGGCGCTGCTGGGTTTTCCCGGTCCATGGGTGGAGGTAGGGGCTCTCCGCCATCTGGCTACCTCTGGGAACAGGGTAAGTTAGTGAACCCCAGTCTAAGGGTCAGACTAGCTCCACCAAAAGCCTTACCCATTTTACCATATTTCCTATCTGCTATACCACCCCGTTACACTGTGATTGGCTACTCCTAAAGGGATTATTAAAGTTGAAAACCCCTTTAAATAACATTTTCTTATGATTGTAGAACATATTGCTTGAAACATTAATGAAGACAAAACCAATTGATACAGTTTCCCCCACGCGTTTAATCCTTTACACTTTTGCAGAGTATTGTTGTCTAATCCCTTTCAGTGCTGGTGCGATTACTGTTTGCTGTACGTTTTTTTAATATACTTCTATTAGTCTGTAATTATATGCAGAGACCTGAATGTCCTTGAACACACTATCACGAAGATGGAAGCAATACAACTATTTAAATTAAAAAAACCTGATTTAAATGCACTCAAAGGCCTGAAGAAGAAGGAGGGGAGGAGGGGGCGCTTTATTTCATGTGCTTCCAAAACGCGCGGAGATCGCCAATAATACACAAATTAGTGATCTGAATGTTGGGTGAAAACATGCGGCCTCACTTATGGGGGAGACAGTGACAAGGCTTGGAAAGATTTCACTAAACGTCTTCATTTCTCGCCATGAGGCAGGAAGTTTCTCATCACAATGGTTCACGATTTTGTTCGCAATCCTCTAACCCATGTGTCATAGACTCAATACGATATACTGACGGCACATTGCGAAAGTCACTTATTAGGGAGCAGCTGTGTGATGGGGAGGCACAGGGAGAATGCCTGTGTGATGTGAGGCACAGGGAGAAGCCTGTGTGATGTGAAGCACAGGAAGAAGCCTGTGTGATGGGGAGGCACAGGGAGAAGCCTATGTAATGGGGAGGCACAGGGAGAAGCCTGTGTGATGGGGAGGCACAGGGAGAAGCCTGGTGATGGGAGGCACAGGGAGAAGCCTGTATGATGGGGAGGCACAGGGAGAAGCCTGTGTGATGGGGAGGCACAGGGAGAAGCCTGTGTGATGGGAAGGCACAGGGAGAAGCCTGTGTGATGGGGAGGCACAGGAGAAGCCTGTATGATGGGAGACAGGGAGAAGCCTGTGTGATGGAGAGGCACAGGAGAGAAGCCTGTGTGATGTGAGGCACAGGGAGAAGCCTGTGTGATGGGGAGGCACAGGGAGAAGCCTGTGTGATGGGGAGGAACAGGGAGAAGCCTGTGTGATGGGGAGGAACAGGTAGAAGCCTGTGCGATGTGTAGGCACAGGGAGAAGCCTGTGTGATGGGAGGAGAACAGGGAGAAGCCTGTGTGATGGGAGGCACAGGGAGAAGCCGTTGGAGGAAGTGTTGATGTGAGGAGGAGAACAGGGATAGAAAGAAGCCTGTGTGATGGGAGGACAGGGAGAAGCCTGTGTGATGTGGAGGCACAGGGAGAAGCCTGTGTGATGGGAGGACAGAAAGCGGATGAACAGGGAGAAGCCTGTGTGATGGGAGGCACAGGGAGAAGCCGGTGAGAGCCAGAGAGCTTGTGATGGGAGGCACAGGGAGAAAGCCTGTGTGATGTGAGGCACAGGGGGAGAAGAGCCTGTGTGATGGGGAGGCACAGGGAGAAGCCTGTGTGATGGGGAGGCACAGGGAGAAGCCTGTGTGATGGGGAGGCAAGGGAGAAGCCTTGTGATGGGAGAGGCACAGGAGAAAACCTGTGTGATGGGGCACAGGAGAAGCCTGTGTGATGAGCACAGAGAAGCCTGGTGAGAGAGCACGGGAGAAGCTGTGATTGAGGCACAGGGAGAAGCCGTGTGATGTAGGCACAGGAGAAGCCTGTGTGATGGAGGCACAGGGAGAAGCGTGTGATGGGGAGGCACAGGAGAAGCCTGTGTGATGGGAGGCACAGGGAGAAGCCTGTGTGATGGGTAGCACAGGGAGAAGCCTGTGTGAATGGGAGGAACAGGAGAACCTTGTGATGGGAGGCACAGAGAAGCCTGTGTGATGGGAGGCACAGGAGAAGCCTGTGATGTGAGGGTGGTAGGAGGAACAGGGAGAAGCCTGTGAGATGGAGGCACAGGGAGAAGCCTTGGTGATGGGAGGCACAGGGAGAAGCCTGTGTGATGGACACAGGAGAAGCCTGTGTAGGTTGATGGGGAGGCACAGGAGAAGCCTGTGTGATGGGAGGACAGGGAGAAGCCTGTGTGATGGGAGGCACAGGGAGAAGCCTGGTGATGGGAGGCACAGGAGAAGCCGTGTGATGGGAGGACAGGGAGAAGCCTGTGTGATGGAGCACAGGAAGAAGCCTGTGTGATGGGGAGGACAGGGAGAAGCCTGTGTGATGGGAGGAACAGGAGAAGCCTGTGGGATGGGAGGACAGGGAAGCCTGTGTGATGGAGGCACAGGGAGAAGCCTGTGTAATGGGGAGGCACAGGAGAAGCCTGTGTGATGGAGGCACAGGGAAGCCTGTGTGGAGGAGGAAGGGAGAAGCCTGTGTGATGGGAGAGCAGCAGGGAGAAGCCTGTGTGATGGGGAGGACAGAGAGAAGCCTGTGTGTATGGAGGCACAGGGAGAAGCCTGTGTGATGGAGGCACAGGAGAAGCCTGTGTGATGGAGGCACAGGGAGAAGCCTGTTGATGGGAGGCACAGGGAAAGCCTGTGTGAGGAGGCACAGGAGAAGCCTGTGTGATGGGAGGCACAGGGAGAACCCTTTGTATGGAGGCACAGGGAGAAGCCTGTGTGATGGGAGGCACAGGAGAAGCCTGTGTGATGTGGGGCACGGGAGAAGCCTGTGTGATGGGAGGCACAGGGAGAAGCCTGTGTGATGGAGAACAGGGAAAGCCTGTGGATGGGGAGGACAGGGAGAAGCCTGTGTGATGGGGAGGACAGGGAGAAGCCTGTGTGATGGAGACAGGGAGAAGCCTGTGTGATGGGGAGGACAGGGAGAAGCCTGTGTGATGGGAGACAGGGAGAGCTGTGGATGGGAGGCACAGGGAAGACTGTGTGATGGTGGAGGACACAGGGAGAAGCCTGTGTGATGTGAGGCACAGGGAGAAGCCTGTGTGATGGGGAGGCACAGGGAGAAGCCTGTGTGATGGGGAGGACAGGGGAAGCTGTGTGATGGGAGCACAGGAGAACTGTGATGGAGGCACAGGGAGAGCTGTGTGAGGGGAGACAGGGAGAAGCCTGTGTGATGGGGAGGACAGGAAAGCTGTGATGTGGAGGTGAGGACAGGGAGAAGCCTGTGTAGGGGGAGGACAGGAGAAGCCTGTGGAGAGGGAAGGGAGGAAGCCGTGTGATGGGGAGGCCAGGAGAAGCCTGGTGAGGAGGCACAGGGAGAAGCCTGTGTGATGGGGAACAGGGAGAAGCCTGTGTGATGGGAGGCACAGGGAGAAGCCTGTGTGATGGGGAGGCACAGGAGAAGCCTGTGTGATGGGAGGACAGGGAGAAGCCTGTGTGATGGGGACCAGGGAGAAGCTGTGTGATGGGGAGGCACAGGGAGAAGCCTGTGTGATGGGGAGCACAGGAGAAGCCTGTGTGATGGGAGGACAGGGAGAAGCCTGTGTGATGGGAGCACAGGGAGAAGCCTTGTGATGGGAGGACAGGAGAAGCCTGTTGATGGGAGGCACAGGGAAGCCTGTGTGATGTGGAGGACAGGAGAAGCCTGTGTATGGGGGACAGAAGCCTGTGTGAGGGAGGCACAGGGAGAAGCCTGTGTGATGGAGGACAGGAGAAGCCTGTGATGGGAGGAAGGGAGAAGCCTGTGTGATGGAGGCACAGGGAGAAGCCTGTGTGATGGAGGCACAGGGAGAAGCCGTGTGATGGGGAGGCACAGGGAGAAGCCTGTGTATGGGAGGCACAGGGAGAAGCCTGTGATGGGAGGCACAGGGAGAAGCCTGTGTGATGGGAGGACAGGGAGAAGCCTGTGGAGGTGAGGACAGGAGAAGCCTGTGTGATGGGAGGAAGGGAGAAGCCTGTGTGATGGGGGCACAGGGAGAAGCCTGTGTGATGGTCTCTGTATGCTGCTGGTACCACTTGGCTAGGCAACTTGGGTCCTCTATGCTGCACTGACCCCTCCGTGTTGCTTCACTCTGGTACTAGGGGGCATCTAGAGATCCCGCTGTTCCTGGATTCGCTGTGCTGTGGGTGCCAGACACAGTACCGGATCCGGTGTCCGTCTCTCTGTGCGTACTTCTGGGGCAAGTGATGGTGTCACTCCAGCTCCCAGATGTGTTCCTCTGTCTTTCGGTCTCCTGCTCCTCTGACCCTTGCTAGGTCTGCACTGAGCTAACTCTGCTCTCAATCAGCTCTCAGTTCTCCTGAGCTGTTCTCTTCTCAGTTCTCCAGGAACTGACTGAGCTCTCCCTCATGGGCAAAGTATATAAGGGAGCAGGAGGTGCTCCCTCTATTGCCCAGAGGTGGTAGTGTTTGTCAGTGTGTAGTGGGGGAGAGAACCCATGTGATGTTATTGTGGCACATTAACCCATGGGGTGCCACATTCCCCCTTAGTTAAATACAGTACTCCGGGACTGTGGAAAAACAAGTAAACAACAATTAATATTTACATAGACTTAAAAATGAAAAAGTACAAAAATCACTAGAATGTGAAAAAGAGTTCGAAAGTCAAAAAGTAGTCTTTCCAGAGGGTTAGTCTATTGCCTCCGGGCTGATGAATATATACAAAAGAGTTCTTACCACAACCAGTCCGTGGTATATATGGTCCATAAGTAAATAAGGAGATTGCAAAGTTCATACAGGATAGTCTCTGTAGGTACTGGGCTTTTTTAACGTTGCAATAACTATATACATTTGTCCACTGAATTCAACTTATATTCAAACAACATATTTACATTATACATTTAATTCTGTATTTTATTCTTTGTACCTAGCTGGCATCTGACCTTGGGTACTACGCTCTGATCTGCGCAATGTTGGTGGAGTTAGTATGAAAGTGTGAGTGGACGTGTACCTATTTGGGGTGCTTGGTATTATGGCAGATGGAGGTCTGACTGCAGGACTGGCAAGTTCGCTGGGACCAGGAATTTGTTCTTCCTCTTCGGATTCTACTTCCAGTTCTTCAAGTCTTGGGTCTTCTTCAGGTAACACAGGTTCTGGTAACACAGGTTCTGGTAACACAGGTTCTGGTAACACAGGTTCTGGTTTTGAGTCCATCATTGAAGGGAATGCAATCATTGGTACGACAACTGCTCCATGGTAATTTGGCCATGTTTTAGGAAAATCTCCTAGTACCGTGTGGAATACTTCTTCTTTTTCTTTCTCTTGGATAGGTTGGACCTGTACGGGTTCTATGACTTCAGGTGTCTTCAGGGTTTCAGGACACAATTTGAGTTGATCACGAGATACGACTTGTGAGGTTCTTCCTTCATCTTTGCTTATCAAATAGGTTTTTACATTGTCTTGGTTAGATGGTAAGACTGTGTATGGGACTGCTTCCCACTGATTATCCAGTTTGCCTGTACGTCTCTTTCTCTTGAGAACTTGATCACCTTCTTGTAATGGCATTGCTTGAGCATGTTTGTTAAAGGTCTTCTCTTGTCTTGCTCTTGCCTGTTGTAGGTTTCTCTCTACACATTCTTGCACTTGGTGATACTGTTTCTGACGTTTGATATCCCAATCTGTTTCTTCCAATTCTGTATCTGGTTTTTCAATTCCCATTTCGAGATCAATTGGTAGCTTGCCGGGTCTTGCACGCATAAGATAAGCTGGAGTGCAGTTTGTAGAACTCACGGGGACATGGTTGTATAAGTCTACCAAATCCGGTAATTTATCTGGCCACTGGTCTCTTTCTGATTCTGGTAAGGTCTTTAACAGTTCGATTACTATATGATTCATTTTCTCGCATAGACCATTTGTTTGGGGATGATACGTTGTTGTGCGAATCTTCTTGCAACCGTACATATTGCAGAATTCCTTGAATAGTTCTGATTCAAAAGCTGGACCTTGGTCTGCAAGGACTTGTTCTGGGTAACCATGTGGTCTACAGAAATGCGTCTGGAATGCTTTTGCTGCCGTCTTCGCTGTCAAGTCTTTGACTGGTACCACCACTAAGAAGCGTGAGTAATGGTCCACGATGGTTAGGGCATAGACATAGCCTGACCGGCTTGGTGACAACTTGACGTGGTCTAACGCGACTAGTTCAAGAGGCTGCTTGGTTATTATTGGTTGAAGTGGAGCTTTCTGTAGATCTTTCCTTCTGAGGTTGCATGCGGCACATCTTCTGCACCATAGTTCAATGGATCCTCTCATGCCAACCCAATAGAATCTGTCTCTCAGGATTGCTTCTAACTTCTTCCATCCGAAATGACCTGCGTTGTCATGATAAGCCTCTAAGACCATTTGGGTGTCTCGCTTGGGCACGATTATCTGCCAGACCAGTTCATGCGTCTTGGGATTGGTAAATCGTCTACAGAGCTTCCCTTGATGCAGGAACAACTTGCCTTTATCCTTCCATAGCTGTATAGCTTCAGCTGGGGCATTCTGTCCAGGGTGTGCATGTTGTTGCGTAAGCAGTTCTTTCACTAGCTTCACGGCTGGATCAGTATCTTGAGCTTCAGCCCATCCGTAGTGTCTTAACGGGTTAAGATTTATTTCCTGTTTCTTTTGGTAGATGCCGGGTCGATAATCTTCTACCCTTGAACGATGAAAGGCCGGGAGTTCAATCTCTTCCAACTCTTCCGGTTCCTCTTCCACGTCTTTCAGGTGCGGCATCCGGGATAAGGCATCTGCGTTCCCATTCTTGCGGCCTGCCCGATATTTGATGACAAAGTTGTAGTTTGATAGCCGGGCTATCCATCGCTGCTCCAAAGCACCTAATTTGGCTGTGTCCAGGTGAGTCAACGGGTTGTTATCCGTGTAGATGGTGAATTCTGCACCTGCTAAGTAATGTTTAAAGCGTTCGGTTACAGCCCAGACTACTGCTAGTAGCTCTAACTTGAAGGAGCTGTAGTTCTCGGGATTTCGTTCTGTAGGCCGGAGCTTCCTGCTTGCAAAGGCAATAACTCGTTCTTTGCCTCCTTGCTTCTGCGACAATACTGATCCCAGTCCCACGTTGCTGGCATCCGTGTAAAGAATGAATGGTTGATGGTAATCAGGATATGCCAGGATCTCTTCTCCCGTCAGCGCACTTTTTAGCTGATTGAAGGAATTTTCTCTTTCTTCATCCCACCATGCCAGGGAATTACAGTTTGAAGTCTTCCTGGACCGTCCTACCAGAATGTCTTGCAGAGGAGCTGCTAGCTTCGTGAATCCTCGGATAAATCTTCTATAATAGCCTACCAGGCCAGGAATTGCCTCACTTCTTTTACATTCGTAGGTCTTGGCCAATCCCTTATTGCTGTGACTTTATCAGGATCTGGTGCTACTCCCTCTGAACTCACGACATGTCCCAGGTACTGAACCTTTGGCTTGAGAAGGTGACACTTGGATGGCTTGATTTTCATGCCATATTTCGATAAAGCTTCGAACACTTCTGCCAGGTCTTGTAGATGTTGCTCGTACGTCTTCGAATATACAATGACGTCATCTAGGTACAGGAGGACAGTTTCAAAGTTTTTGTGTCCTAGGCAGCTCTCCATCAGACGTTGGAAGGTCCCGGGTGCGTTGCAGAGTCCGAACGGCATACAATTAAACTCACAGAGGCCCATCGGCGTAGTAAACGCTGTCTTCTCCTTGTCGGCCTCGGCCACAGGAACCTGCCAGTACCCACTAGTCAGATCAAGGGTGGAAAAGTAGTTAGCAGATTTTAGTGCAGCTAATGACTCCTCAATCCTAGGTAATGGGTATGCGTCCTTATGTGTGATGTGGTTAATCTGCCGGTAATCTACGCACATTCTCATGGTCCCATCCTTCTTTTTGACTAACACTAGAGGTGCTGCCCAGGGGCTACAACTGTCTCTTATTACCCCTGCAGATTTCATTTCTCTGAGCATGTCTTTGGTGGTTTGGTAGTGAGCTGGTGGTAAGGGTCTATACCTCTCTTTTATAGGTTGATGGTTACCTGTGGGTATAGTGTGCTCTACCCCTTTGATCTGCCCAAAGTCTAACGGGTGTTTGCTGAATATCTGCTCATATTCTTTCACTACCTGGTATACTCCATGCTTGTGACGGGGAGGTGTAGAACTGGTACCTACATGCAACTTTTGGCACCAATCCTCCAGCTTCTCCTCTGAGCCATTATCATCCGCCTGGCATGACGGGTTCAAGGGCTCAGCGACGGTGATGTTATTGTTATCAACCGTGTACAGCTTAGCCATGGTAGCATACTTTGGTAATGTGACCTCATCATCTCCGCAGTTCAATAGGCGTAATGGCACTCTCCCCCTGTGTACGTCAACCACCCCTCTAGCAGTGAGTATGGTCGGTCTACTGTCTGAGTACACGGGTTCTACCAGGGCCTGATAATCTTGCCCTTTAATGCCTATTGCGGCTCTGCACCACACCAACATTTCAGTTTTGGGAGGAATTACAATAGGTATTGGGTCACTTACTCTTACGCTGCCGATCTCACCTCCGGAGATTTCTACCTGCTGCTTCAACATCAGGGCTTTGATCTCTTTGTGCAGAAGCCTCTGTTGTCCTGTTCCGGCAGTCTCGGCGATTTGCTGTAAAACACTTAACACTTCGGAAAAACATTTCTCAATGACATTCATTCCTACCACCATCACGGGTTCACGGCCTCGCCGGTCGACATCTACGATTATAATACCCTGTTTCTGCAATTCTACCTTCCCAACCTGAATATTCATCTCTCTAAATCCAACCTTTGGTATTATCAATCCATTACCAGCCCACACTTCAAAGTTAAAGCCATCTGGCGCATTAGTAATGTCTGAATCAGCCCAGTACCTTTTATATAGAACATGTGGGATGGATGTTATTTGGGATCCGGTATCCAGCAAGGCACTAAAGGGGATGCCATCCAGCACAATAGGGATCACCGGCTTTCCTCCCACAAATTTGTCATACCAGGCTGAGGGGCCTTGAGTGTTCATTCCTGGGGAGCGGCCCGCCTGCCCAGGGTATCGTCGTTTTAAAGGACACTCACGAGCAAAATGACCTGGTTTCTGGCAACGGCGGCAGACGGGTTGTCCATCTGGTTGGTAGCGATCGCTGGGTCGTCCTCTTGCTGCTGGGTATCTTCTGGGCCTCGTCCACGGAACATCCTCTCTGCTGGTCGCCAACTCGATCTTGGGTGCAGGTTTTGACTCTCGCAGTTCCTTGATGACCTTGGCCATGGAGATCACGGTGTCTGTCAGGGCATCTAGCTTTTGGTTGATGGCTGCATTTGAGATATAGTCCCCGGCCTCAGCAGCAGTCGTTGACATGGCAGATGTCACTGGCGCTGCCGCCTGCTGAGGTGCTGCTGCAGTGTCAAGCACAGATGTTAATTCCCTTGGCTCTTCCAGCTGCTGCAGACGGATAGCTCTATCCTTCAGCTCAGTAAATGTCATGTCAGGGTTCTGCAGCAGTACCATGCTTAACTGTCCTCGATGGGAAGGGGAATGGAGGCCCTCTATGAATTGGTCAAATAGCATTTTATCAGCTCCCAGGGCTAAAGCAGGTTCTGCCAGCTTAAGGGCTTTGAGTGCTTCCTGCAAGTTCAAGGCAAAGTCTCTGGCACTCTGTTTAGGTTTCTGGTAGCATGCAAAGAACCTCATCTTAGCCCGGGCATCAACAGCAGATTCAAACGTTGCTTTCAGTCTGGCTGCTAGATGCTCTACAGTGTCCTTATCTGTGTCCAGCCAGGACGCCACCTCACGCCGTGCATTGCCCGTTAACTGTCCCATTATCATTCCAACACGCTGGGCTTCAGTGAGGGGATACATCACATAATACTCTTTAATCTTTTGCATAAAGTCAGTTAGTGTATGAGGCTCACCGGAGTATTGGGGCAGCCACATTGCCCCTGGAGTATACGGCATCAGGAATGGCATTATGGGTGCTGTTCCTTGCGCCGCTGCACCTCCGGACGCTACTGGCTGACCCGGCGCTGCAGCTCCATCGGCTACTCCGCCGCCGTCTTGTGCATCGGCCTGCGACATCTCGGGTCCCCTTAGTTAATATGCGCCCTCCGTCTTCCGCTTCCGTCCGGATGTCTCTGGGAGGTTCCGGGGCGCAGCAGGGATCTCCTTCCCCGCCGGATGTCGTCAGCACCAAGGGAGGAGGCTGGGTTCGCGCCAATGCAGGGTACCGCCCCCTTTGTTTCCCGCGCGCCGCGCGCTCCAAAATGGCGGATTCTCAAAAATACAGTTCAGATGGCGCACAGGGTCCAATTCTTTTGGACCGGGTAGATCCTGTTCGTGACGCCAGGTTGTGGAGCCCCAAGGGACGTGGGGTACTCGGTACCGGACCGATCTGCTGCTGGGGATGTCACTGGTGGCCTGGTCCGGACCGTGTCCCTGGCTCAGCACAATAAAAGGGGAATATTTACAAGGGAGATTGTCACGGGTGACGCCACCCACTTGATGCGGCCAGTAATGGGGGCCGCCGCTGCTGCAGAACCTCCGGGGGTGATGTGAGGGCAGCGGAGGTGGTATAGTTCCAGTGGGGGGAACTGTATCCCCCGGGGCAGTAAAGGTGTAAAGTCTATTGGAGTTATAGATGGTGGGGAAGAGTTGGAGGACACACACTCACGTTTAGTTGATACTGTAATTCCCTTCTTGTCCTGATGCTGCAGAGCTGACAGGCTGGATCTGCAGGGAGGAATTGTCTCTGTGCTGGATCTGGAGCAAAGGTCGCAATCACTACACAGACTCCAAAGTTGTTTTCCAAAGCTTTACTGCTGATATTATTGCAGATTATAGTCCACGGAGTCTGTAATGGAGCTGGGCTCTCTCCCCACACCCTGTCCGGGTCGTTGGCCTCCTTGTGCTGCACTGTGTGTGTGTCCTGAGCTGCTGCTTCAAGCTAAGCTGCTGGGATTCCTCACGTCTCTCTCTGTATGCTGCTGGTACCACTTGGCTAGGCAACTTGGGTCCTCTATGCTGCACTGACCCCTCCGTGTTGCTTCACTCTGGTACTAGGGGGCATCTAGAGATCCCGCTGTTCCTGGATTCGCTGTGCTGTGGGTGCCAGACACAGTACCGGATCCGGTGTCCGTCTCTCTGTGCGTACTTCTGGGGCAAGTGATGGTGTCACTCCAGCTCCCAGATGTGTTCCTCTGTCTTTCGGTCTCCTGCTCCTCTGACCCTTGCTAGGTCTGCACTGAGCTAACTCTGCTCTCAATCAGCTCTCAGTTCTCCTGAGCTGTTCTCTTCTCAGTTCTCCAGGAACTGACTGAGCTCTCCCTCATGGGCAAAGTATATAAGGGAGCAGGAGGTGCTCCCTCTATTGCCCAGAGGTGGTAGTGTTTGTCAGTGTGTAGTGGGGGAGAGAACCCATGTGATGTTATTGTGGCACATTAACCCATGGGGTGCCACAGGAGGCACAGGGAGAAGCCTGTGTGATGGAGAGGCACAGGGAGAAGCCTGTGTGATGTGAGGCACAGGAAGAAGCCTGTGTGATGGGGAGGCACAGGGAGACGCCTGTGTGATGGGGAGGAACAGGGAGAAGCCTGTGTGATGGGGAGGAACAGGTAGAAGCCTGTGTGATGTGAGGCACAGGGAGAAGTCTGTGTGATGGGGAGGCACAGGGAGAAGCCTGTGTGATGTGAGGCACAGGCAGAAGCCTGTGTGATGGGGAGGAACAGGGAGAAGCCTGTGTGATGTGAGGCACAGGGAGAAGCCTGTGTGATGTGAGGCACAGTGAGAAGCCTGTGTGATGTGAGGTACAGGGAGAAGCCTGTGTGATGTGAGGCACAGGGAGAAGCCTCTGTGATGGGGAGGAACAGGGAGAAGCCTGTGTGATGGGGAGGAACAGGGAGAAGCCTGTGTGATGGGAGGCACAGGGAGAAGCCTGTGTGATGTGGAGACACAGGGAGAAGCCAGTGTGATGAGGAGGAACAGGGAGAAGCCTGTGTGATGGGGAGGAACAGGGAGAAGCCTGTGTGATGGGGAGGAACAGGGAGAAGCCTGTGTGATGTGAGGCACAGGGAGAAGCCTGTGTGATGGGGAGACACAGGGAGAAGCCTGTGTGATGGAGAGGAACAGGGAGAAGCCTGTGTGATGGGGAGACACAGGGAGAAGCCTGTGTGATGGGGAGGAACAGGGAGAAGCCTGTGTGATGGGGAGGCACAGGGAGAAGCCTGTGTGATGTGAGGCACAGGGAGAAGCCTGTGTGATGGGGAGGCAGAGGGAGAAGCCTGTGTGATGGGGAGGCAGAGGGAGAAGCCTGTGTAATGGGGAGGCACAGGGAGAAGCCTGTGTGATGGGGAGACACAGGGAGACGCCTGTGTGATGGGGAGGCACAGGGAGAAGCCTGTGTGATGGGGAGGCACAGGGAGAAGCCTGTGTGATGGGGAGGCACAGGGAGAAGCCTGTGTGATGTGAGGCACAGGAAGAAGCCTGTGTGATGGGGAGCAACAGGGAGAAGCCTGTGTGATGTGGAGGAACAGGGAGAAGCCTGTGTGATGGGGAGGCACAGGGAGAAGCCTGTGTAATGGGGAGGCACAGGGAGAAGCCTGTGTGATGTGAGGCACAGGGAGAAGCCTGTGTAATGGGGAGACACAGGGAGAAGCCTGTGTGATGGGGAGACACAGGGAGAAGCCTGTGTGATGGGGAGGCACAGAGAGAAGCCTGTGTGATGTGAGACACAGGGAGAAGCCTGTGTAATGGGGAGACACAGGGAGAAGCCTGTGTGATGGGGAGGCACAGGGAGAAGCCTGTGTGATGGGGAGGCACAGGGAGAAGCCTGTGTGATGGGGAGGCACAGAGAGAAGCCTGTGTGATGGGGAGGCACAGGGAGAAGCCTGTGTGATGGGGAGGCACAGGGAGAAGCCTGTATGATGGGAGACAGGGAGAAGCCTGTGTGATGGGAGACAGGGAGAAAGCCTGTGTGATGTGAGGCACAGGGAGAAGCCTGTGTGATGGGGAGGCACAGGGAGAAGCCTGTGTGATGGAGAGGCACAGGGAGAAGCCTGTGTGATGTGAGGCACAGGAAGAAGCCTGTGTGATGGGGAGGCACAGGGAGACGCCTGTGTGATGGGGAGGAACAGGGAGAAGCCTGTGTGATGGGGAGGCACAGGGAGAAGCCTGTGTGATGTGAGGCACAGGCAGAAGCCTGTGTGATGGGGAGGAACAGGGAGAAGCCTGTGTGATGTGAGGCACAGGGAGAAGCCTGTGTGATGTGAGGCACAGTGAGAAGCCTGTGTGATGTGAGGTACAGGGAGAAGCCTGTGTGATGTGAGGCACAGGGAGAAGCCTGTGTGATGGGGAGGAACAGGGAGAAGCCTGTGTGATGGGGAGGAACAGGGAGAAGCCTGTGTGATGGGAGGCACAGGGAGAAGCCTGTGTGATGTGGAGACACAGGGAGAAGCCTGTGTGATGAGGAGGAACAGGGAGAAGCCTGTGTGATGGAGAGGAACAGGGAGAAGCCTGTGTGATGGGGAGGAACAGGGAGAAGCCTGTGTGATGAGGAGGAACAGGGAGAAGCCTGTGTGATGTGAGGCACAGGGAGAAGCCTGTGTGATGGGGAGACACAGGGAGAAGCCTGTGTGATGGGGAGGAACAGGGAGAAGCCTGTGTGATGGGGAGGCACAGGGAGAAGCCTGTGTGATGGGGAGGCACAGGGAGAAGCCTGTGTGATGGGGAGGCACAGGGAGAAGCCTGTGTGATGGGGAGACACAGGGAGAAGCCTGTGTGATGTGAGGCACAGGGAGAAGCCTGTGTGATGGGGAGACACAGGGAGAAGCCTGTGTGATGGGGAGACACAGGGAGAACCCTTTGTGATGGGGAGACACAGGGAGAAGCCTGTGTGATGGGGAGGCACAGAGAGAAGCCTGTGTGATGTGAGGCACAGGGAGAAGCCTGTGTGATGGGGAGGCACAGGGAGAAGCCTGTGTGATGGGGAGGCACAGGGAGAAGCCTGTGTGATGGGGAGGCACAGGGAGAAGCCTGTGTGATGGGGAGGCACAGGGAGAAGCCTATGTAATGGAGAAAAGTTTTCTCTCCCTGGAGTTCCCCTTTAATACCTCATTAAACGCATCCTCATTTATAATATTCATTTTCATAGCGCTATTAATTCCATAGCACTTTACATACATGAGTAATGCAGTCTCTCTTGGAGCTCACAATCTAAATATCCTATCAGTATGTCTTCACTTAAAAAATACATCAATGTATTATGCAAAACCAGAATTTTTGCTTTGATATCGATCTATTTTTTAAAAGAGGCGGTAGTGCAGAATAAACCCTTGACTCTGCCCTGACCTTCAAACTGCATATCCAAGCCCTTACCACCTACAGCCGCCTCCAACTGAAAAATATTTCTAGAATTCGTCCCTTCCTCAACCCTCAATCAACTAAACTACTAGTGCATGCCCTCATCATCTCCCGTCTCGACTACTGCAACCTCCTCCTCTGTGGCCTCCCTGCCAACACTCTTGCACCTCTCCAATCTGTCATTAACTCTGCTGCCCGACTAATCCACCTCTTTCCTCACTTCTCCTCCACGTCTCCCCTCTGCAAATCCCTCCACTGGCTCCCAATTCCCCAGCGTATCCAATTCAAACTCCTAACATTGACTTACAAAGCCGTCCACATTCTGTCCTCCCATATATCTCTGAACTGATCTCCTGATATAATTCCTCTGGAATTCTGCACCCCAAAACATCTGACTGCCCCCTATATTCAAAACCTTCAAGCGGAACCTGAAAACCCATCTCTTCAGAACAGCTTACAGCCTGCAATGACACCTCACCACCACTGGACCGGCGCTGAACCATCATTGGACCCGGTGCTCCACCACCACCAGAGCACACCCAACCTACTGTCTCTCTCCCCATTGCCCAGTAGAATGTAATCCCGCAAGGGCAGGGTCCTCTCTCTTCCCTCTGTACCACTCTGTCACTGTTAGTTTGCTCGTTGTATTTTTAACTTGCTTGTATGTAACTCCTTCTCATATACAGCACCATGGAATCAATGGTGCTCTATAAATAAATTATTATTATTAATGATAATAATAATAATAATAATAATAATAAAAAAGGTTTCATGAAAAGTGAAGGAGGCTGCATGAATTTTTTTTCCTAGAAACAGTGCCTCTCTTGTCTACAGGCTGTGTCTGGTATTGCAGGTTTGTCTAATTTACTTGAATACTGCAATACCAGGCACAGCCTGTACCCCAGAATGGCGCTGTTATTACACGTTCAACTTGTTATCTTGATGCCAAAGTATAAAAGTTTTCATATTTGTACACCAATTTCAGAGTAGCGCCCAATAATTCTTCCGGACCTGAGTATATGTTAATGAGACCTTCCCAATTTTTGGTGTGATCTGGTGTTTCAAGATCACAAGTGGTTTGATGGGTATGTCCCATTCATTTAGCCCAAATTTTTGGTGTTTAGGGGTAACCCCCAGATCAGGTGGTTGCCACAACCCCAGGCATTCTGAGATCCATAGGCTGGAGGCCATTGAGTTAACTCTCTATTCCCCGGTAAATCACACCAGCACTGCCATTCGCACGGCTCCGGACCGGTCATATCCAGATCATACACTTTCCCTCCTCTGAATGATCTTTCAATGTGCGGAGAGTATTAAATTATTAACACTGAATGTCCCCAAGTGAAGGGAATGGATGGTGAAGTGGGAACACAGAAGACGGATCGGCAGAAGTGAGGTCTCGCACTAGACTTCTCATCTATCATGAAATACTTCAAGCGGCGATAAATCGTGTCCATGAGTGGGCAGCTTGTTAAACCCCGGTGAGGTGTTATTAACTGCAAGAGCTTATTCATTTAGAGATCCCATAATAGCCCTAACAGCGGCGGTCGCTCTAAAGAGAGCCCCTCGTCTAAGACAGTCATCGAGCGTCTGGATGTGTTAACTACCGGAACAGCGAGGACGCGGCCGGCCCTGTGCACCACGGCGGCTGCGAGGAATGCAAAGTACAAGCCACGTCCTGGTAGACGGGGCCATTCATTTCTGTAATATCTCCTATTTAAAGGGCTATTCCACTGGATAGGTGATCAGGTTTAGATCAGTGTGGATCTCTCTGCAGGGATCCCCAATAAATGCCAGACCACGGCACTTCTGTCCACTTCTCTCACCCATTCTCCATAATAGTAAAATTACAGCCAGTAGAGGTTTAATAAAGTAGATTAGCCCCTATGCTGTGGAGGGTCGGTTAGTGTGCCGCCATCTGTTGGCGCCTTCCTTCCATATGTTGTATGGCCATACAATGTACAGACACCATACAGTACATATTAGTAATTTAGGATTGTGAGGTATGGTGCTCAAATTGTGCCAGCACTACAGAAACTGTGCACGATATAGCAAAAAGTGGTAAACTCTAGACACCAGGGCCTAAAAGACTGTGTACTAACCACTAGACACCAGGGCAAAACAAGAATAATGTAGCACCAAGTGAAGCACCACTATAAGATGTGAGGACCAAGGTAAGGAAAAGGCTATGTACCACAATGTGGTTCATAATCACTATACATTAGGGCCTAGGACAACAGTAGACTATTTACCCCAAGGTGCGTCATAACCAATAGACACTAGGACAAATGGCAAAAGACAATGTAGCACAAATTCAGGCACAAACACAAGACACAGGGGCCTAGACTATTAACCACAATGTGGATCATAACCACAAGACACCAGGGCTTTATATGACATTATAAGACAACATAGCACAAAGTGGGCCACAAGCTGAAGACACCAAGTGTAGGACAGTAGTAGGCTATGCAAGACAATAGGGGCCATAAACTCAACATAAAGTTTACTGCGGTGATGAAACAAGGGGGTCCCACTAGGTATCACCCACCAACGAGCCAAGCCTATGTTTATTGCATTCCTTTATTTCCTAGGACACATTGTGTCCATTATATTTGGACCTCGTGGCCTAAGAATGTAATGTTACTGATTCTCCTGGGTTTTTATGGAGGTGGCCATGCTTCCTACTAATTGTTGCTCTATGGGGTGGGTGATCCCAGAATAGATGGAGAGTGCATTGACATTTGTATACTATATGGTTATTTGGGGATATCCTCATGTATATATGTACCACATCTGGATTGAGTGCAAGCCAACTCTTGTATCATAGAATAGATGTACCATGGCTCAGGGGCGGTAGCAGTGGGCAAGTTATTTGTCTCTTACACTCCAGCCCCCGGCACGTAACATTAGGTTGAGGGTCCTGGCTGGGAGGTGTGTGTATTTAAACCCAGGGGGTATTACTCCCTTGCAGGCCGCGTAATGCCGATGGCTTCGGCTGGCCAGGACCAATTGTTGAACAACGTATTGAGGGAGACCACCAGTTGCTTAAAATCTGTTTAACTGAACAGCCAGTTGATGACAACTATGCACAGTAGATAGGGGTACATAACTTTTTATATTTAGTCCCCTTCCACACAGAACATTTCTATACACAGCATCTTCCCTTGTTCCTGCGTCCCCCAGTCTTCCTTCACCACCACCCAGCTCAGCACAACAGTCCAGTTAGTGAAAGTCTCATCTTCCACCCTAGGTCCCACGTTCTATCTTTTTCTCAAACTGATTTGACAATATGGGCAAACTTAGCTTCTAGCTTTTTTTTCCTAGGGAACTTGGGCCCTGGGCACTCACTTCATCTCACATTCTATGAGTTGTAAACTCATAGCTGTCTCGCTAGACGTCCTGCCCCAGGACTCTCCACCAGTCGCTCACTCTGTACTTCAAACAGTTCTCTCTCTCAGTACTCTGGATCACGCTATCTTCTCCTTGGTCTCTGCTCACTCTAGGGACACCCACTAGTGCAGATTACTAGTCAGACCTTAAGTCTGTTACTTTTGCATGCTGGGCCCTATCTGCCCTCCTGAAAGTCAACGGTCATTGTCTCTTCATTTTAACCCCTCCCACTTTGGGCTAGTCCCAAACATTAACTCTATCTCTCCCTGTTCTCAAGCAATTCACATATCAACATTATTAATGCAGATCAGTTCACATTACACATTACAACAAGAATGGTGTCTTCAAGGGAGAATGTGGACAGTATGTCCATTTTATATAAAACAACAGGTAGAAAATTCCCATCCAATATTCATGGACATTGAACAGGTGTGTTGGGAGGCAAGAGATAAATGAGGGAGTAGTACGAGGGGGGTAAAGAAAAGTCCTGACATGTAGAAAATCGTGTACAGGAAGCAGAAACAAAGTATATTGGACTAGATCCATGGAGTGTAAGCGGGACCATAAAGGTGTATGGATGTGACCGATGCTTCCTTATACAGTTGTCTTATGTGGCAGACCGGCATTTGCTCCTTTGGACATCCAATCCATGGACAACTACTCTTTGCGCACCTATAGCTACTCACTTGGGTGGAAAAATACAGAAGGTACTTTGTCATCCCATAGGTTAGTTTCACATATTGGTGTTTCATGGACGGTGTGTGGTTCTCCTGAACAGAAACCGACAGCTTCACATGCCTACGAAGCTTCTGAGTTGGGTCAGGAGACTTGTGGCCACTCACTGCATTGAGGTCCCTACTGTGACCATGAACACAGATACACCCTAGAAGCTCCACCTTTGGACTTAAACCCCCTATATGCACTAAAGCAAAGCTAGACAACCCCACAAATATCGACGGCTTTGGCCAACACTAATGATTACTGGGGGAGTCAAGAAAGTGGAATGCCCAATAATGGACCAAGCAAAATCTTCTATGTATTGAGAGACATGACAGAGATGGATGCCGGCCGAACCATATTGGCTCGACAGTCAAAGTGTTGAAGTCTTTAAAGTTGGGTGTACTCAGGAAAGAAACAGATAATTGTCCGAAAATCTGAAGACCAGGAGGCCCTAAACCAGGGTCCTCCAACCTGTGGCTCAGGAGTAAGATGTGGCTCGCGGTTGTCTTACGGCTTGGTACGTAAGGTACCAGGTTTAGCAAACAGCTATGAAGAGCAGGATTCCAGATGATGACTTTGATGAGGAGGTCCACATAATAGAGCAGATCTGGGTGGGGGTAAGTTAGGAACACCTGGATCTTGGTATACCTGCACCTGAAATCTGCTGCCTCAGAGTAATTCTCGACTCCGCCCTGTCCTTCAAACCACACATCCAAACTCTCGCCACCTCCAGCTCAAGAATATTTCCAGGATCCATCCTTTCCTCAACACT
Organism: Allobates femoralis; assembly: GCA_033576535.1. Classification (NCBI taxonomy): domain Eukaryota; kingdom Metazoa; phylum Chordata; class Amphibia; order Anura; family Aromobatidae; genus Allobates; species Allobates femoralis. The sequence continues at coordinate 118,716,984 of JARQOC010000010.1, forward strand.
CAGTCTACTAAAGTGCTTGTACACGCCCTCATCATCTCCAGCCTTGATTACTGCAACATTCTCCTCTGCTGCCTCTCTCCTCGCTACTACCCTGTTTCTCCCCTCTGCAAACCTCTTCATTGGCTCCCAATTCCCCAACAAATCCAGTTCAAGCTACTAACACTGATCTACAAAGCTGTCCACAACCTGTCCTCTCCATATATCTCTGAACTAATCTCCCAATATCTTCCCTAACATAATCTTCAATCCTTCCAAGACATCCTTCTCTCCTCCACACTTATTTGTTCCTCACACAACCGCCTCGAAGACTTCTCCCAAGTATCTCCCATCCTTTGGAACTCTGTGCCCCAACACGTCCGATTATCCACTACCCTCGGATCCTTTAGATAGAACCTGAAAGCCCATCTCTTCAGGAAAGCTTATGGCCTACAATGACCACACTGCTGGCTCGCCACTACCCCGCTGCTGCTGCCTCGCGACCACCGAGCTGCTGCCTCACCACTACCAGAGCTGCCGCCTCACCACCACCACCAGAGCTGCCGCCTCACCACCACCACCAGAGTTGCTGCACCCTGACCTTCTTTCTCTTCCCCATTATCCTGTGGAATGTAAGTCTGCAAGGACAGGGTCCTCTCCCCTTTGTACCAGTCTGTCATTGTTAATTTGTTTACTGTAAACTACATATAATTTTGTAAGTAACCCCTTTCATGTACAGCACCATGGAAATAATGGTGCTATATAAATAAATAATTATAAATATTGCCTCTGTGTGATTTCTGTGGAAATGCTTTGGCTGTCATTATACCAATAATGGGGACTCTCAGTGTCACTACTGTGAGGGGGTGGATGTGAGTTGGTCGACAGGGTAGGGGTACTCGGATATACCGGGACAGGTGGTTACTTCAGTGGGAATCACGGGTGGTTGGTTCCCGGTTCCGTGCCCTGGACCCTCAATGGCGGGTGGGGGTGATGATGATGACTCACCGTAGCCGGGGGGTACACGTAGCGGGCGTTGCTTCTCCTCTGTCACGGAACCGCGCCTGCCGGTAGTGGGGCCCGGTGTAGTGCAGATCAATAGGGGAATGGCGGAACAGTAGGGGTGATTTGTCTTCGTGACGCCACCTGCGGGTGTTCTGGTAACTTTACCAGCGCTGTTCGGGTCTCCGGGGGATGGTACACAGCGAGATGGAACGCTCCCCACAGGATGAGCGGGAATCCCCGGAGCCAGGAGCTGCGCAAGATGTTGTGAGGCAGCTGCGGGATGCTGCGCGCTGAATCCAGGAGTAATGTACAACCACACAAAGTCTCTTTTAGGTACCTTTACTGGTTGGATGGTCTTGCATCTGTCTTGGGTCTTCTCCCAGCTTGTAGCTTGGCCACGTCTTTCATCAGCTGCTCGACATTAGCACACAGTTGATCAAACCGGTCAGGTGTTACAGTCTGTGCGCTGGACTGAATCGCAGGGATTGGAGATGCTGCTGCCGGCACGGAAGGGGTGTCAGTGTACTGCTGCTGCGGTGAAGCGGGATCGGGTACTTCAGCGAGTCGTTGTCCCCAAACTGTTAAGTCTCTCAAGGTATCAAACTCTGCGCCTGGATTTTGTATGGACCACCAGCTTGCTTGCTTTCTATCCTCAGATACCGTGTTTCCCCGAAAGTAAGACCCTGTCTTACATTCTTTTGGGGGCCAAAAGTGGCCCCCTGTCTTACTTTCGGGGGGGGCCTTACATTGGCGGCCCCAGCCATCACCCATCCATCCACACTGCGCACACACACACACACACACACACACACACACACACACATCCATAGATCCATACATACACAGATCCATCCATCCATTCACACTGCACACACACACACACACACATCACACATACCCCCCCCCCCATACAGCTGCGCTGCCGGTACTTACCGGCACAGCTGTTCGGTGTCCCTGTCCCTGGTGTCCCCGGTGCTCCCGGCGTTCCTCTGTGTGGTGCAGCCTCATAACTATGTCATCCGTGCTGCCGGGCATATCCCGTTCATAGCCCGTCCATTCACAGCCCCCCGGCCCTCTCTCTGTAATCACGGAGCTTCCGGAAGCTCCGGTATCCAGGCAACAGCAGAGCGTGATGACGTCGGGCCAAAACGTCTCGGAGCGCCTATGCTGATTGGCTCAGGCGTCTGAGCCAATCAGCGTAGCCGCTGCGATGACGCTCTGGCCTCTGATTGGCCAGACGTTGTCATGCTGCTGTTGCCTGGATACCGGAGCTTCCGGAAGCTCCGTGATTAGAGAGAGAGGGCCGGGGGGCTGTGAATGGACGGGCTATGAACGGGATATGCTCGGCAGCCCGGATGACATCGTTATGAGGCTGCACCACACTGAGGAACGCCGGGAGCACCGGGGACACCAGGGACGGGGACACCGAACAGCTGTGCCGGTAAGTACCGGCAGTGCAGCGGTATGGGTGTGTGTGTATGGTGTGTGTGTGTGTGTGTGTGTGTGTGTGTGATGTATGGATGTGTGTGTGTGTGTGTATGCATGTGTGTACCCCTCCCCCCCCCGTGTTTCCCTGATAGTAAGACCCCCCCTCCCCCCTACCCTGCCTTACATTCGGGGGGGGTCTTACATTAGCAGACCCCCCCGTCCCCCCCACCCTGTCTTACTTTCGGGGGGGTCTTACTATCGGGGAAACACGGTAGTTTAAGGCCCACAATAAATTGTCCAATTAACGCTTTGTTTTCATCTCGAGCACTATCAGGATCGACTTGTTTTAACAGTCTGTATGCTTCTTGCAAGCGCAGTGAATAATCAAGGACACTTTCTTGTGCCCCTTGGTTACAACGATAGAATGACAGTCTTAATCCAGCTTCGGTATGGCACTCAAAGACCCGGGTTAATCTAGCGAATATCTGCTCCACAGATTCCTGAACTTCTACAGGCCAGCTGCGGCTCTGCAGTTCGGCTGCACCGGTTAACTGTCCCATAATAACTGAAGCTCTCTGCTTACCGGTCATCGGGTACATGTCCAGCGCTTGGCATATCTTCCTCTGGAAGTTCTCCAAGGTACTGGGTACGCCACTGTATTTGGGTAACCAGGTCGCACTAGGAACGTAGGGTAGAGACATCGGCATAATCGGGGCGGGTTGCGGTAGCATACCGCCGACTTGTTGCTGTCCATCAAAAGGTATATTTTGAGGTGCCGCTTGGTCTAGCGGGGGCACCGCGTGATCGGGAGCCGGGTTACTCATGGTCGCTCCCCCTTAGTTAAGTGTAGCCTTTCCCTCGGTTTCAAACGGAAGTGTCGGCCTCGCGGTGAGGAGTGAGGCACCACGGGAGTTTCCGGTTCCTGCTGCGTACGGAGGAAGTCGTCAGAGCGTGGGGGCGGAGCCAATCTTCGCGCCCTCTGCACAGTCACGCCCCTTCTTTTCCCGCCTTTTCGCGCAGCAATGGCGGACCAAATGTACAGTTCGATATTTACAGTCAATAAATAGCACACAATACCCGTGATAACGGGCCTGCTCGTATCCTGTTCGTGATGCCAAATTCTGACTCACCGTAGCCGGGGGTACACGTAGCGGGCGTTGCTTCTCCTCTGTCACGGAACCGCGCCTGCCGGTAGTGGGGCCCGGTGTAGTGCAGATCAATAGGGGAATGGCGGAACAGTAGGGGTGATTTGTCTTCGTGACGCCACCTGCGGGTGTTCTGGTAACTTTACCAGCGCTGTTCGGGTCTCCCGGGGATGTTATACAGCGCGATGGAACGCTCCCCACAGGATGAGCGGGAATCCCCGGAGCCAGGAGCTGCGCAAGATGTTGTGAGGCAGCTGCGGGATGCTGCGCGCTGAATCCAGGAGTAATGTACAACCACACAAAGTCTCTTTTAGGTACCTTTACTGGTTGGTAATCAGGTACACTCGGATCGGGATAGTGAAGTTGGCACTTATGGAGTTTCACAGCAAGCAGTGTTAGGCTTCCTTTCTCTAGTTCTGGTGCTAAGGTCGGGTGGATGTGGAATCCTTCCGGACCGGGCGGTTTGTTCAATAGAACGGATTTCACCTGGTTGTCAGCACTGAGGGCACTGTAAAAGGGTGATGATAATTCTACCTTCTTCCCTGGGCTCTCGCTGGTAGGTGCGACAGGTGAACAGGGGGCTAGACTCCCTGTGAAGTATGCTGGTTCTTCTGTGATGGCTTGGTGGCTCTCACAGCTTCGGTTCCAGTAACCGGTTGTTAAGGAGAGAGTCGGAATAACTCTGTGCTCCTGAGAGGTGATCTCCTTCTTCCTCTTGTCCCAATTGCAGGGACTCCCACTGGCTAACAGGCTAGCAGGGCCTAGTGTGTTCCTCATAGGGTCGAGGTTTCACACAGGCTGGCAGCTCTTGTAGCGTCTACCACACTCTGAAGTTTCTCCCTCCAAGACTCTATTTATAGGGGGAACTGGCTCAAAGTCACCAGTGTAGTTCCCCCTAGAGGCTCGGGGTGAAACCAGGTGTTCTAAGTGTTGTTTGTGTTGTTTGTGGGTTTTGCTGTGCTGTTACTTACTCCATTGTGCCTAAGGATTTCTGTGGTGCCCAACAGGTGCCAGGGTGCCACATTCCCCCTTAGTTAACCTCAGTTCTCCCGGCTGAGCAAAAAGTTATTTTTTACAACTTAACACTATGCATTTTATAACATTCAATTTACAAAGTCTTAAAGAAAACACAAAAATCACTGAAAAGGAGTGAAAAATGTGAAATAGGTGAAAAGCAGTCCATACGGCACTAGTCCATCTGCCGCAGGCTGGAAAAAGGTAAAGTTAGTGGTCACACAAGACCTGTGACAATTGTCCAAAGTTTTTGAAAAGGGAAAAAAAAAAGGCAAAGTCCAGGGATACACGGTAAACTTTATACATTCCCTATGGGTGTCTCTGCTTGGGAGGCCGGTACTAACCTACTATACCTTACCAGGCGCTTTCTGTCCCCAACTTAGTATACTTGGGACATAGCCCAGTTCCTCCACCCTTCTGTACACTACTTTTTACAGGTTTTTGAAAACTGGTTACTATATACAACACTTATAGGTTACATTTTCCACTACATTTTAAACCCATTCTCCAAGTTTTTGTGGGGGTTGGCCTAACGTACTACGTGTGGATCTGCGTAGTGTGGGTGTTTCCAAAGCTGTTTGTGTAGTGTACGAAGTGGTTGGTACTTCTCTATGTCTGCTTTGTGTAAGACCATAGTAAGTGCGGAGTCTATCAACTGGACTGACCTCTGTAGGTAGTTGATTAGAAATGGCTTGTCTTACTGTGGGACTAGCAGGCTGACCGATTACAGGAATCTCAGGTTCCATGATAACAGGCTGCAATTCTTGCACTTGAACTTCTTCTTGTTGGACTTGTGGAATTGGATTTGGTTTTGGCTGATCTTCCACAGGTTGGTAGAAATGCATAACTGGTATGAGGAATGCTTCACCTATTTGTGGCCAATCAGCTGGTAAGTATCCAATTTCTGTAAGGACGAGATTTTCTTTTGTTTCTTCATCTGTAGTTACAGTAGGGTAACTGGTTGCTTGTGGGATTAACTGTGGCGGACATTTCTTCAAATGATCCCTTGAAACAGTCGCAATAGTATTCCCATTGTCTTTGCTAATAACACAAGTTTTTGAGTTATCATAGTGTGACGGCATAACGGTGTAGGGTACGGATTCCCAACTGTTATCCAATTTGTTGGTTTTTCTTTTTCTTTTCAGCACTACATCACCTATGGCTAGCGGTTCAGCTGAGGCGTGCTTGTTGAAGTCTTTTTCTTGTTTGGTCCTACTGATTTCAAGGTTCCTTTCAACACTCTCCTGTACTTTCTTGTACTTTTCTTGGCGTTGGCTGACCCAGTCTTCATCAGAAGAATCTTCTGTGGGTTCAACGGTTCCCATCTGTAAATCAATAGGCAGTTTACCTGGTCTTGCTCTCATCAAGTAAGCAGGTGTGTAATTTGTCGAACTGACAGGTATGTGGTTGTAGATGTCCACGAGATCTGGATGTTTCTCTGGCCATTGATTTCTCTCTTCAACTGGTAAGGTTTTGAGCATGTCAATGACTATGTGGTTCATCTTCTCACATAAACCGTTCGTTTGAGGATGATAAGGTGTTGTGCGGATTTTCTTGCACCCATACAGCCCTAAGAATTCTTGGAACAGAGCTGATTCGAAGGCTGGCCCTTGGTCAGTTAAGACTTGGTCTGGATACCCATGGGGGCGACAGAAGTAACTCTGGAACGCTTTGGCTGCTACCTCAGCAGTTAAGTCCTTAACTGGAACGACTACCAGGAATCTTGAGTAGTGATCGACGATGGTGAGAGCGTAGGTGTACCCGGTTCGACTTGGGGTAAGCTTCACGTGGTCGAGAGCAACTATTTCAAGAGGTTTGGTGGTAACAATTGGTTGCAACGGAGCTTTCTGAGTTAGATGGTCTTTCCTTCGAAGGTGACATGGTCCACAGTTTTTACACCATTTGTCAATGGAGCCTCGCATCCCGACCCAGTAGAACCGATCCTTTAGGAGTCTCTCCAGCTTCTTCCATCCAAAGTGTCCTGCATCATCATGGTATGCTTCAAGGATCATTTGGACTTCAGTCTTGGGAACTACGATCTGCCAGATGAGTTCATGGGTTCTTGGATTGAGGTATCTTCTGCATAGTTTACCTTGGTAGACGAACAACCTTCCTTTCTCCTTCCACAGGCGTTTAGCATTTGGTGAGGCATCAGAGTCCATATTGGCGTGTTCTTGAGTGATCAGATCCCTTACCAGGCTGACATCTGGGTCGTTGGCTTGAGCCTCCTTCCAGTCATGGTGAGGTAACGGGTTCACGGTCCTCTCTACACGTGTTTGGTTTCTCTGATGACATGTTGCTGTACCGGAACGGTGGAAAGCAGGTAGTTCAATCTCTTCCAGGTCATCTATGTCTTCTCCCTCTTCAGGAAGATGGGGCATTCGGGACAGGGCATCAGCATTGCCGTTCTTGTGACCTGCCCGGTACTTTACAGTGAAGTCGTAGTTAGCGAGTCTTGCTATCCAACGCTGTTCTAGGGCTCCCAGCTTTGCAGTCTCTAAGTGTGTTAGAGGATTGTTGTCTGTGAAAGCTGTGAACGGGGCGGAGGCCAGGTAATGTTTAAAACGCTCTGTGATCGCCCAGACCAGGGCCAGGAACTCCAGCTTGAAGGAGCTGTAGTTTTCCGGGTTCCTCTCTGTGGGACGGAGCTTTCTGCTGGCGTAGGCTATCACCTTCTCCTTGCCCTGCTGACGTTGAGATAGGACTGCTCCTAGACCAGTGATGGCGAACCTATGACACGCGTGTCAGCACTGACACGCGTAGCCATTTTCAGTGACACGCGGCCGCCGGAGAAACTACAAGTAGGATTCAGTACTCTGCGATCCTAGTTTTGTCAGAGTTTACTTTTTCTCACTCGCTAGACTCGCTATTTGGATAAAAACCACAGACACGGCAGCAAAAAACTGTTGCGAGTCGGGCTTCCGACACGGCAATGCGAGCGCTTTCCGAGACATCTGCGATTACAGGGCCAGGTGCAGTAGCTGAGGAAAACTTGCTGGTTGGCTGGCGCAGCAGGGAGCAGCAGAACGCTGTGGGGGACACATATCTGAGGCCCTGTGATCGCTGTCTGGAGGTCTGTCTGGAGGTCCAGTGATTACTACAGCAACCATCCTCCAGTGAAAGGTTCTGGGCAGAATCTGGGGTGTCATGAATGTGTGATTGGCCATTACTGAGATAAGTGAGGGGGAGGCTGGAAGAGGCCTGGGCTATGGGTGCTGTTTCCCGCCATTAATTTACATAAGGAATGCCATCTTGCAGCATAGTACAGACTCCATTTCACCACTATATTATTGTTGCGCACCCTATTAATCCCTATTTCTGCCCTTTCCTAAAAGACAGTTAACCCCTAATTGCCTGCAGGGCTATCTATAAATCTTCTGTCACTGCCCCTCTGATGGAGAAGCCAAAAAAACCAAGGTTAAGTAAAGGAAGTGGTAGTAGCAGTAGCCGACCCTTTCAAGAGACATGGACTGAGATGTATGGCATTATAGAAAAAAATGGCAGATCATTTTGCGTTCTATGTAATGAAACGGTAGTAAGCAGAAATTCAGCAACAAAAAAGTCACTAAATCAGTGATGGCGAACCTGTGGCAGTCCAGCTGTTGCTGTACTGCCACAGGTTCGCCATCACTGGAAGAATTCCCCCTCCCCCTAACTTATCTGACTTACTTCATGACACCCCACACAAGTTAAATAACAGCAAGACCAACAAAAGAAACCAACTGACAGATTAACAAAGACGTCACTAAGCAGGTAAGTTAAATATTAAATATATTTGTTATTTAAACTATAAATATCGTAAAATTAGGGGTTTTTTTCTCAAGGTGACACACCTCCCGATTTATGCGCGGTTTTTTGGCGAATTTTGACACACCAAGCTCAAAAGGTTGCCCATCACTGTCCTAGACCTTCATTGCTTGCGTCTGTGTACAGTAAAAACGGTAGATTGTAGTCAGGGTAGGCCAGGATTTCTTCTCCGGTTAAAGCGTCTTTCAGCGTTTTGAAGGATTTGTCCTGCTCTGGGCCCCAGTGGAACGGGGGTCCCCTGATCTTGCCGTTTTTGGATTGACCTACTAAGAGATCTTGCATGGGGGCAGCTATCTTGGTATAGCCTTTGATGAATCGTCGGTAGTACCCGACCAGTCCTAGAAATTGACGTACCTCCTTGTGGTTGATTGGTGCTGGCCAGTCCTTGATGACGGTGACCTTATCCGGATCCGGTGCTACGCCTTCAGCGCTGACCACATGTCCTAGGTATTGGACCTTGGGCTTCAGCAGGTGGCACTTGGACGGTTTCAGTTTCATCCCGTACTTGGACAGTGACTCAAACACTTCACTCAGATGTTGGAGGTGATCTTCATAGGTCTGAGAGTAGACAATGACATCATCAAGGTATAACAAGACAGTCTCAAAGTTCTTGTGGCCCAAACAACACTCCATAAGTCTCTGAAATGTTCCTGGGGCATTGCACAAACCGAATGGCATACTGTTGAACTCGCATAAGCCCATAGGTGTCGTGAAGGCTGTCTTCTCACGATCCTCCTCTGCAACGGCAACCTGCCAGTACCCACTAGTAAGATCTAATGTGGAGAAGTAGTTGGCAGATTTGAGTGCAGCTAGTGACTCTTCTATGCGGGGTAACGGGTATGCATCCTTGTGTGTGACTTTGTTGATTTGCCTATAGTCTACGCACATCCTCATACTACCATCTTTCTTTTTAACCAGGACTAGTGGTGCGGCCCAGGGACTACAACTATCCCTAATGACTCCTGCATTCTTCATGTCCTGAAGCATCTCTTTTGCTTTCTGGTAGTGAGTGGGTGGTATAGGCCTGTACCTTTCTTTGATAGGTGCATGGTTGTTTGTGGGGATATGATGTTGTACCCCTTTAATCCTCCCAAAGTCAAGTGGGTGTTTACTGAACACTTGCTCATACTCCCGAACTACCCGGTATACTCCATTTTTCTGGTGAGAGGGTGTATTGTCAGTTCCTACACTGAGCTCTTGACACCATTTCTCTAACTGATCTTTGGAGTGAGGGGGTTCATCAGTGACTGTTTGGTTTGAGGATTTTACATCAATTACAGCATCATCTTTTACTTGGTACAATTTTGCGACAGTTGCATATCTTGGTAGTCTGACTTCATCATCACCATAATTTAATATACGTACGGGGACTCTCCCCTTTCTTACATCGACTAACCCTCTGGCTGTCAAGAGCGTAGGACTACTATCGGACATTACAGGTTCTACTACAGCTTGGTAGTCCTGCCCTCTGAGGCCTATGGCTGCTCGACACCAGATCATCATTTCACTTCTGGGTGGTACCACAATTGGAATGGGATCTGTGACTCTTACTCTGCCAATTTCACCATTTGACAATGTTACCTGTTGTTGATACACCAGAGCTCTGATCTGCTTTTGGATAGCCCTCTTTTCTCTGGGTTTACCGGCTTCAGCACTCTGTTGGAGTAAAAACAACACTTCATCGAGGCATTTGACCATGACATTGGTACCCAATATGACATATGGATCCTTGTGGTTAGGCTTATCCTGGACCACTAAGATACCCTGGTTTTTCAACTGCACCCTCCCCACCTTTACTGTAGCTTCCCACTGTCCCTCTATGGTAACCGGAATACCATTAGTGGCTTCAAGGTTCATCTCGGGATTAGGAGGTTCTAGCTTAACATCTGGCCAGAACTGCTTGTAAAGGGTACTGGGGATGGATGTCACCTGGGATCCAGTGTCTATCAAGGCGGAGATAGCGATGCCATCGATGACGATTGGTAAGTATGGACAGTCTCCCACATACTTGTGTTCCAGCTGGACGTAGGGCCTGGACAGTCTACTCCTGGGGTTGGCCCTTCTCGCCCAGGGGTCACTCGTTTAAAGGACGGGATTGTAGATTGCGTCCTCCTAAGTCGTTCTGCTGACTGTTGCGGTGTCTGTCAGGACTGCGGCGGTCTGCAGGTTTTCCTCGCGACGGCTGTGTCTTTCTCCTCATCCACGGAACGTCGTCTGGGCTGTCGGCGAGTTGAATCTTGTCCGATGGCCTTGCATCTGTCTTGGGTCTTCTCCCAGCTTGTAGCTTGGCCACGTCTTTCATCAGCTGCTCGACATTAGCACACAGTTGATCAAACCGGTCAGGTGTTACAGTCTGTGCGCTGGACTGAATCGCAGGGATTGGAGATGCTGCTGCCGGCACGGAAGGGGTGTCAGTGTACTGCTGCTGCGGTGAAGCGGGATCGGGTACTTCAGCGAGTCGTTGTCCCCAAACTGTTAAGTCTCTCAGTGTGTCAAACTCTGCGCCTGGATTTTGTATGGACCACCAGCTTGCTTGCTTTCTATCCTCAGACAGTTTAAGGCCCACAATAAATTGTCCAATTAACGCTTTGTTCTCATCTCGAGCACTATCGGGATCGACTTGTTTTAACAGTCTGTATGCTTCTTGCAAGCGCAGTGAATAATCAAGGACACTTTCTTGTGCCCCTTGGTTACAACGATAGAATGACAGTCTTAATCCAGCTTCGGTATGGCACTCAAAGACCCGGGTTAATCTAGCGAATATCTGCTCCACAGATTCCTGAACTTCTACAGGCCAGCTGCGGCTCTGCAGTTCGGCTGCACCGGTTAACTGTCCCATAATAACTGAAGCTCTTTGCTTACCGGTCATCGGGTACATGTCCAGCGCTTGGCATATCTTCCTCTGGAAGTTCTCCAAGGTACTGGGTACGCCACTGTATTTGGGTAACCAGGTCGCACTAGGAACGTAGGGTAGAGACATCGGCATAATCGGGGCGGGTTGCGGTAGCATACCGCCGACTTGTTGCTGTCCATCAAAAGGTATATTTTGAGGTGCCGCTTGGTCTAGCGGGGGCACCGCGTGATCGGGAGCCGGGTTACTCATGGTCGCTCCCCCTTAGTTAAGTGTAGCCTTTCCCTCGGTTTCAAACGGAAGTGTCGGCCTCGCGGTGAGGAGTGAGGCACCACGGGAGTTTCCGGTTCCTGCTGCGTACGGAGGAAGTCGTCAGAGCGTGGGGGCGGAGCCAATCTTCGCGCCCTCTGCACAGTCACGCCCCTTCTTTTCCCGCCTTTTCGCGCAGCAATGGCGGACCAAATGTACAGTTCGATATTTACAGTCAATAAATAGCACACAATACCCGTGATAACGGGCCTGCTCGTATCCTGTTCGTGATGCCAAATTCTGACTCACCGTAGCCGGGGGGTACACGTAGCGGGCGTTGCTTCTCCTCTGTCACGGAACTGCGCCTGCCGGTAGTGGGGCCCGGTGTAGTGCAGATCAATAGGGGAATGGCGGAACAGTAGGGGTGATTTGTCTTCGTGACGCCACCTGCGGGTGTTCTGGTAACTTTACCAGCGCTGTTCGGGTCTCCGGGGGATGTTATACAGCGAGATGGAACGCTCCCCACAGGATGAGCGGGAATCCCCGGAGCCAGGAGCTGCGCAAGATGTTGTGAGGCAGCTGCGGGATGCTGCGCGCTGAATCCAGGAGTAATGTACAACCACACAAAGTCTCTTTTAGGTACCTTTACTGGTTGGTAATCAGGTACACTCGGACCGGGATAGTGAAGTTGGCACTTATGGAGTTTCACAGCAAGCAGTGTTAGGCTTCCTTTCTCTAGTTCTGGTGCTAAGGTCGGGTGGATGTGGAATCCTTCCGGACCGGGCGGTTTGTTCAATAGAACGGATTTCACCTGGTTGTCAGCACTGAGGGCACTGTAAAAGGGTGATGATAATTCTACCTTCTTCCCTGGGCTCTCGCTGGTAGGTGCGACAGGTGAACAGGGGGCTAGACTCCCTGTGTAGTATGCTGGTTCTTCTGTGATGGCTTGGTGGCTCTCACAGCTTCGGTTCCAGTAACCGGTTGTTAAGGAGAGAGTCGGAATAACTCTGTGCTCCTGAGAGGTGATCTCCTTCTTCCTCTTGTCCCAATTGCAGGGACTCCCACTGGCTAACAGGCTAGCAGGGCCTAGTGTGTTCCTCATAGGGTGGAGGTTTCACACAGGCTGGCAGCTCTTGTAGCGTCTACCACACTCTGAAGTTTCTCCCTCCAAGACTCTATTTATAGGGGGAACTGGCTCAAAGTCACCAGTGTAGTTCCCCCTAGAGGCTCGGGGTGAAACCAGGTGTTCTAAGTGTTGTTGTGTTGTTTGTGGGTTTTGCTGTGCTGTTACTTACTCCATTGTGCCTAAGGATTTCTGTGGTGCCCAACAGGTGCCAGGGTGCCACAATGATGTTGGGGAATTGTAACGTGACGCCACCTGTGGTACCTGGTAATAGGGTTACCAGCGCTGCGACCGGCCGCTGAGGTGATAGAAATGCAGCCTTGGTAGTACAGCTCCCCACAGGTGGAGCTTTACCTCAGGGCAGCAGGGTGGATGAGGGGAGTAGTAGTCTTCACTTCTGAGATGCTGTACGACAGATGAAATGGGTTCAGACACCAATTCAGCTCAAACAGTTCTTTACTTGCACCAGGTGAAATCGGTACACGGTACAGTCTGGGTTAACCGGGGGCCATAGCCGCAGATTTTGGAGGCTTTTCCAGAGTCTGTCAAAGGTGTCCTTAAAATGGCTCTCCTGGTCATTTTCCCTTCTGTGCCCTAATGGCCTTCTGTTCTCCCACTCGTGAGTCTAGTCTCTAGTCCTCAGAGTCTGTTGCCTAAAGTCTCTGTACTTCTCAGCGTCATGAACCCAGCTGCGGGACTAATGTTGGACTACTTGATGGGTGCTGTGGCTCCCTTATGTCGGGCCCATAGTCTGCCTGTCTGTGGTTAGGGATAAACTGTTAACTAACCGCCGTGGTTCCGGTGTACGGGTGGTGACCTGTGTCTCCAACTGGCTCTGACAAGTCCTGGAGTGGCCCCCTTCTCCGTCTGGGTCACCCCTCTCCTAAGAGGTGCCCTCCTGTCACGGTCGGAGGGTCTTCCTTGCTGTCTTACACCGTCTGACTGACTAGCCTTCTAACTGTCACTCCTCGTCTCCCACTCATCTAGGCTCCACCCCCTGGGACCTACTGAATATACGGTCCCCTGTACCAAGGTGGCCCACTGTATGGGTTTTGGGGTACAGACTCTGTAGGGTCCTCCATATACACGGCTACGGAGGCACTACAGCTTCTGTTTGGAGTGCAGTACTTCCCTGTGGCGCCTTGTCATATGGGGGCCACAAATGTGGCTCGCAACCCTCACTCAGAGCTGGATGTGGCTTGGGACCCTCTCTCTGAGTCAGATGTGGCTTGTGACCATTTTTTAGAGCTGGATGTGTCTCGCGACCCTCTCTCAGAGCTAGATGTGACTCATGATACTCTCTCAGAGCTGGATGTGGCTCGTGACCCTTTCTCAGAGCTGGATGTGGTTCACGACCCTCTCTCAGAGCTGTATGTCTCGCGACCCTCTCTCAGAGCTGGATGTGGCTCACGACCCTCTCTCAGAGCTGGATGTGGCTCGCGACACTCTCTCAGAGCTGGATGTGGCTCGTGACCCTCTCAGAGCTGGATGTGGCTCGTGACCCACTCTCAGAGCTGGATGTGGCTCGTGACCCACTCTCAGAGCTGGATGTGGCTCGTGACCCACTCTCAGAGCTGGATGTGACTCGTGACCCACTCTCAGAGCTGGAAGTGGCTCGTGACACTCTCTCAGAGCTGGAAGTGGCTCGTGACCCTCTCTCAGAGCTGGATGTGACTCGCGACCCTCTCTCAGAGCTGGATGTGGCTCACGACCCTCTCTCAGAGCTGGATGTGGCTCGCGACCCTCTCTCAGAGCTGGATGTGGCTCGCGACACTCTCTCAGAGCTGGATGTGGCTCGTGACCCACTCTCAGAGTTGGAAGTGGCTCGTGACCCTCTCTCAGAGCTGGAAGTGGCTCGTGACCCTCTCTCAGATCTGGATGTGGCTTGTCACCCTCTCTCAGCGGTGGATAAGGCTTGGGACCCTGTCTCACAGCTGGATGTGCCTTGCAACCCTCTCTTAGAGCTGAATGTGGGTTGCAACCCTCTCACAAAGCTGGATGTGCCTTGGGACCCTCTCTCAGAGCTGGATGGGGCTCATGACCCTCTCTCAGAGCTGGATGTGGCTCGCGACCCTCTCTCAGAGCTGGATGTGGGATGAAATGCTCTCACAGAGCTGGATGTGTCTCGCGACCCTCTCTCAAGAGATGGACGTGACTCACGATCCTTTCTCAGAGCTGGATGTAGTTCCTGACCCTCTCTCAGAGCTGGATGTGGCTCGAAACCCTCTCTCAGAGCCGGATGTGGCTTGTGACTCTCAGCAGTAGATATGGCTTGGGACCCGGTCTCAGAGCTGGTTGTGCCTCGCGACCCTCTCTCAGAGCTGGATGTGGCTCACGACCCTCTCTCAGAGCCGGATGTGGCTTGCAACCCTGTTTTAGAGCTGAATGTGGGTCGCGACCCTCTTACAGAGCTGGATGTGTCTCGCGACCCTCTCTCAGGGCTGGATGTGTCTCATGACCCTCTCTCAGAGCTGGATGTGGCTTGCAACACTCTCAGAGCTGAATGTGGGTCACGACTCTCTTTCAGAGCTGGATGTGTCTCGCTATCCTCCCTCAGAGCTGGATGTGGCTCGGCACCCTCTGTCAGAGCTGGATGTGGCTTCACGATCCTCTCTCAGAGCTGGATGTGGCTCGAGACCCTCTCTCAGAGCCGGATGTGGCTTGCAACCCTGTTTTAGAGCTGAATGTAGGTCGCGACCCTCTCTCAGGGCTGGATGTGGCTCGTGACCTTCTCACAGAGCTGGATGTGGCTCGCAACACACTCTCAGAGCTGAATGTGGCTCACTACCCACTCTCAGAGCTGGATTTGGCTTGCAACCCTCTCTCAGAGCTGAATGTTGTTTGTGACCCTCTCAGAGAGCTGGATCTGTCTCGCGACCCTCTTTTAGAGCTGGATGTGGCTTGTGACTCACAGCGGCCGGGACTCCGGTTTAGACAGGCGTTTTTCTTCCTCCTTCTTGTCACGGATGGACCGCGCCTGCCGGTAGTGGGGCCTGGTGGTGCAGATCAAAAGAGAGAGACGTCATTAGTAGAACAGATTAAGGGGTTAATTTGTCGTGACGCCACCTATGAGAGTTTCGGTAACTGTACCGACGCTGCGGGGCCTCCGGGGGATGGAATGCAGCAAGATGGAACGCTCCCCACAGGCTGAGCGGTGATCCCCGGAGCCAGAAGCTGCGCAAGATGTTCTGAGGCAGCTGCGTTTACCTTCGCATGCGGATAAGCAGTTCATAAGAAGGCACGGACACTGTAAGTCTCTGTAACGAGTTCTTTACTGTAACCAGCAGGCAGTACATGGTATACAGTTTGCCGGTAGTGGACCGGGTGGACTTAGCAATGACCAGTGTGTTCTCAGAGATCCGCAGTGTTCCTCCATTCTAACTAAGTGTGTTGCCGTTGTCGCCCAGGAATGCCTGATCGGGTACAAGGAGGCTGCTTGAATGCCCTATCCGGGGTATACGTTCCGGATGCTTTGGGGAGCCTTGGGTCCTTTGGTGGGTACACCGCTGGCTAGACTACTGTGTATGGCGGTGGTGGGGTGCTCCTGTAAAGTGGTCCCTCCACTCCTCTGGTTCGCATAGCAGAGCTGGACTACTGCTAGCTTCGGTACCAGCAAACCAGCTGTAGATGGGCACGGGATGATTTTGGACCCGCAAGTTGATGCCCGAAGATCGGTTGATTAGGTACCGAGAGTGATGGTGCTTAACCGGGGTGACGGTAGGGAGATGGGCCAGGGAATTGACCAGGGGGCCGCATGGAACTGTGCAACCCCCTCTCCTAGGTTGCAGAGCTGTTGGTTTAGCTCCTTCTCCTACGTTGGTCGGAGAGTTCTTTTCTGCAGACTCTACTGACTAATTGTCCTAAACTTTCCACTACACACTACCCTTACACTCCACCCACCAGGACCTGATTGGCCCTCTATGCTAGGTGATGCATGTAGGGTATGGATCTCTGAGTTAACTGTGTTACTGCTGGGTCAGAGAATATTGCTGCTGCTGTTTTGGCTGCAATACCCTCTTGTGACGCACTCGTTGCGGGGCGCCACAGCTTGCAACCCTCTCTAAGAGCTGGATGTGCCTTGGGACCTCTTTCAGAGCAGGATGTGGCTCATGACCCTCCCTCAGAGCTGGATGTGGCTTGCAACCCTCTCTCAGAGATGAATGTGGGTCGCAACCCTCTCACAGAGCTGGATGTGTCTCGCAACCCTCTCTCAGAGCTGGATGTGGCTCGTGACGCTCTCTCAGAGCTGGATGTAGCTCGCGACCCTCTCTAAGAGCTGGATGTGGATCGTGACCCTCTCTCAGAGCCGGATGTGGCTTGTGACTCTCAGCAGTAGATATGGCTTGGGACCCCGTCTCAGAGTTGGTTGTGCCTCGCGACCCTCTCTCAGAGCTGGATGTGGCTCACAATCCTCTCTCAGAGCTGGATGTGGCTTGCATCCCTGTTTTAGAGGTGGATATGGCTTGGGACCCCGTCTCAGAACTTGATGTGGCTTACGAGCCTCTCTCAGAGCTGGATCTGTCTTGCGGCCCTCTTTCAGAGCTGGATGTGGCTCGCGACCCTCTCTAAGAGCTGGATGTGCCTCATGACCCTCTCAGAGCTTGATGTGGCTCACGATCCTCTCTCAGAACTGGATGTGGCTTGCGACCCTCTCTCAGAGGTGGATATGGCTTGGGACCCCGTCTTAGAGCTGAATGTGGTTCGCGACCCTCTCACAGAGCTGGATGTGTCTTGCAATCCTCTCACAGAGCTGGATGTGGCTCGCAATCCTCTCACAGAGCTGGATGTGGCTCGCAACCCTCTCACAGAGCTGGATGTGGCTCGCGACCCTCCCTGAGAGCTGGATGTGGCACGCGACCCTCTCACAGAGCTGGATGTGGCTCATGACCCTTTCTGAGAGCTGGATGTGGCTCGAGACACTCTCTCAGAGCAGCATATGGCTTGGGACCCTTTCTCAGAGCTACGTGTGGCTTGTGACCCTCTCTCAGAGCTGGATGTGTATCGCGAGCCTCTCTCAGAGCAGCATATGGCTTGGGACCCTCTCTCAGAGCTGGATGTGTATCGCGAGCCTCTCTCAGAGCAGCATACGGCTTGGGACCCTCTCTCAGAGCTGCATATGACTTGGGACCCTCTCTCTGAGCTGGGTGTGGCTTATGACCCTCTCTTAGAGCTGAATGTGGCTCGCGACCCTCTCTCACAGCTACATATGCTTTGGGACCCTCTCTCTGAGCTGGGTGTGGCTTATGACCCTCTCTTAGAGCTGAATGTGGCTCGCGACCCTCTCTCACAGCTACATATGCTTTGGGACCCTCTCTCAGAGCTGGATATGGCTTGGGACCCTCTCTCAGAGCTGCATATGGCTTGGGACCCTCTCTCAGAGCTGGGTGTGGCTTGTGACAGTCTCTCTGAGCTGGATGTGGCTCGCGACCCGCTCTCAGAGCTACATATATCTTGGGACACTCTGTCAGAGCTGGATATGGCTTGGGACCCTCTCTCAGAGCTGGGTATGGCTTGTGACCCTCTTTCAGAGTTGAATGTGGCTCTCAAGGTCTGAAAGGTTGGGGACCACAGCCATAAACCATGGTGTGAATCTGTTATGATAATACAACCCTCATGATGCCCTGTGAAGAGCCTCATCTAAGGTGTGCAGAAGTACCAGTCCCACCCGATGTCCAGGGGGCACAGCCAGTTTTTAGCTACACATCAGGCCCCCTCCTGCAGACCATTGCTCTAGTTTGCACATTTTGGCGTCTGCCATGTTTTCTGCAGATCGTTCCCCCACAACGTGTTTTCTTTTTCCACCTTCGTACATACATCTCCTTACTAAACGGCTCACGCTGCTTCTCGATGTATCTATTGTGATGTTGTACAAATGACATTATAATATATCATTATTTCCTTTCTCTCAATGTGAGCCGATACTATTATTACCGGTTCTCCGAATGAATATGCAGCTTAAACTAATAATAGACTTCGCTGCGGTTTAACGCGCAGCCCACACACGGACACCACTTATCACCGCTTCAACTACTCCCTGATTGATTTATTAGAAATTATTTAAAAAAAATGATAATAGGGTTCGGTGCGCAGCTCCGCTGTGAAGCCTTGTGCGCAAACAGGTTAAAAGAATCAGACCAAATGTGACTAAAGGAGACGAGTGTCAAGAAACACAAGATTAGGAAACATTGTATCTGTAAATGCACCGGGCCCCTCCCCCACCCGCAAATGCAGCTAAAATATCACTGAAAATTATAGCAATCGGCGGCCACTACAGGACAGATGTGGCATTACACGTCACCTGTTTATAGGAATATATGGACATACTGAGACCCAGGGTTGTAACTACCACAGGTGCAGGGGTTGCGATCACACCCGGGCCCTGCAAGTCCCTTTGGCCTATAGAAAAATACTAATGCTATTAAAGATTTGCAATAATTGGGGGCCCTGTTGGAGCTTTCGCATCGGGGCCTCTGTGCCTGAAGTTACGCCACTGCTGAGACCTCCAGAGTGGCCGCACTACCTATATATTATCAGTATAATACAGGATCAGTAATGTAATGTATGTACACAGTGACTGCACCAGCAGAATTGTGAGTGCAGCTCTGGAGTATAATACAGGAGGTAACTCTGGATCAGTAATGTAATGTATGTACACAGTGACTGCACCAGCAGAATAGTGAGTGCAGCTCTGGAGTATAATACTAGAGGTAACTCAGGATCACTAATGTAATGTATGTACACAGTGACTGCACCAGCAGAATAGTGAATGCAGCTCTGGAGTATAATACAGGAGGTGACTCAGGATCAGTAATGTAATGTATGTACACAGTGACTGCACCAGCAGAATAGTGAGTGCAGCTCTGGAGTATAATACAGGAGGTAACTCAGGATCAGTAATGTAATGTACAATAGTGAGTGCAGCTCTGGAGTATAATACAGGAGGTAACTCAGGATCAGTAATGTAATGTATGTACACAGTGACTGCAGCAGCAGAATAGTGAGTGCAGCACTGGAGTATAATACAGGAGGTAACTCAGGATCAGTAATGTAATGTATGTACACAGTGACTGCACTAGCGGAATAGTGAGTGCAGCTCTGGAGTATAATACAGGAGGTTACTGAGGATCAGTAATGTAATGTATGTACACAGTGACTGCACCAGCAGAATAGTGAGTGCAGCTCTGGAGTATAATACAGGAGGTAACTCTGGATCAGTAATGTAATGTATGTACACAGTGACTGCACCAGCAGAATAGTGAGTGCAGCTCTGGAGTATAATACAGGAGGTAACTCAGGATCAGTAATGTAATGTATGTACACAGTGACTGCACTAGCGGAATAGTGAGTGCAGCTCTGGAGTATAATACAGGAGGTAACTGAGGATCAGTAATGTAATGTATGTACACAGTGACGGCAACCAGCAGAATAGTGAGTGCAGCTCTGGAGTATAATACAGGAGGTAACTCAGGATCAGTAATGTAATGTATGTACACAGTGACTGCACCAGCAGAATAGTGAGTGCAGCTCTGGAGGATAATACAGGAGGTAACTCAGGATCAGTAATGTAATGTATGTACACAGTGACTGCACCAGCAGAATAGTGAGTGCAGCTCTGGAGTATAATACAGGAGGTAACTCAGGATCAGTAATGTAATGTATGTACGTATGTACACAGTGACTGCACCAGCAGAATAGTGAGTGTAGCTCTGGAGTATAATACAGGAGGTAACTCAGGATCAGTAATGTAATGTATGTACACAGTGACTGCACCAGCAGAATAGTGAGTGCAGCTCTGGAGTATAATACAGGAGGTAACTCAGGATCAGTAATGTAATGTATGTACACAGTGACTGCACCAGCAGAATAGTGAGTGTAGCTCTGGAGTATAATGCAGGATGTAACTCAGGATCAGTAATGTAATGTATGTACACAGTGACTGCACCAGCAGAATAGTGAGTGCAGCTCTGGGGTATAATACAGGACGTAGCTTAGGATCAACTCTGCCACATAATGTCGCTTTTGTAATGGAATCTGTCACCAGGTTTTTGCCCTCTAATCTGAGTAAAGCATAATGCAATGTGTCACTTACTGGGCTCCTTACTTTAATTTTGATAAAACCACAGTTTTCTTAGCAGGAGATTATGGGTACAATATTACACCTGCTGCCACGTAGTCCTCCATATTCATAAATTATGTATAACCCCACCTGCAGCACTAATTGGCAGCTTAGTGTATAAAACCACCTCCACCACTGATTGGCAGTTTTTGGCCTATGCAGTGTACTAAAAGCTACCAATTAGCGATGAGGGCGAGGTAATACATAAGCTGTCAATCAGTGGTTTGGGTGGGGAGCTCAACATTCAGAGAGCTGCTAGATTTGCAGCAGAGAAATAAAGGATTATATTAAGACTGCAGCAAGCAGCTGAGTAAGTGACACATCGCTGGAATCAGGGTCTCTGACTCTACATTATGCTTAGATGGGATACCAAAACCCCCAGATTTTCTTAAAGGTTTGTATGATGTCTGATACATCAGAGTAGCTTTGAATATAATCAGCTCAGAGTCTGGAAGTACGGTAAATAAATATTTGTTTAAAATGAAACATTGCAACAAACCCTCAACTGCATGAACAAGTCGTGAAGTCTGGATTAGGACCGGTTTGGAGCATCTGTGTTGACCTCTTCAGTAGGGATGGCTGACATGGGCTTTGGTGGGCACAGCTCCCTGTGGGTGGTGGATACATGTAGGATGTGATACCCCGGTGTCTGTCTGCCCGGTTACATCAGAGACATCACAGTGAATTTACACAGGGATCGCTGCCTGCAATCAAGTGATGGACAGCTGGAGATAGCCCGGAGACACAGGTGCGCGCTTATCAAATTCACTTTAATCCACTTTGTCACTAAACACAATGTTAGATCGGAATTTTAAAAAGTGCCGGCAGCCGCGTACGGCGAGATATTTAATATGATAAGCACCTGACATTACTCTCCGCACCGAGACGTCTTACACAGGAGCCACCCCGTGCCTGGCCAGCCTAATTGGTACCTAGGGGTGGAGGAAGAGGGCATCAAACCTCAAGATAAAGGATCAAAGCCAGGGGCGAGACCATTAGAATATAGTCAGAGCGTTATAAGAGGAGCTGCCGATATCAGCCAAAGGTAGGGATGGAAAGGGCTCTGGTGACATAACGTAAGGACCATGGGGGACAGGTTAAAGTAGACACCAAATTCAGCCACTCCCCAGGTTGGAATGGCTGATAACAGGCAGTCATAGAGTGTATTCATCTCTTCTTCAAACAAACCCTTCTCCCATCCTGAAATGTCTACATAGCTGTCCTAAAATATTCCACTAACCTGCAACAAAATGGCTTATAACAGGGAGTAATAGACTGTATTTATCAGTCTTGGTGGCAGATAACAGGGAGTAACAGATTGTACTCAGCTTTCCTACCGTCACTTTTTCCACATTGTGAAGTGGCTGATAACAGGGAGTAATAGATTGCATTTATCCATCTTACAGTAGTCACCTTTTCCCCAGTGAGAAGTGGCTGATAACAGGGAGTATAGTCAGCCTTCCCCAGTGAGAAGTGGCTGATAACAGGAAGTATAGTCAGCCTTCCCCAGTGAGAAGTGGCTGATAACAGGAGTATAGTCAGCCTTTGCCCAGTAAGAAGTGGCTGATAACAGGGAGTATAGTCAGCCTTTCCCTAGTGAGAAGTGGATGATAATAGGGAGTATAGTCAGCCTTTCCCCAATGAGAAGTAGCTGATAACAGGGAGTATAGTCAGACTTTCCCCAGTGAGAGGTGGCTGATGACAGGGAGTATAGTCAGCCATTCCCCAGTGAGAAGTGGATGATAACAGGGAGTATAGTCACCTTTTCTCCAGTGAGAGGTGGCTGATAACAGGGAGTATAGTCACCTTTTCTCCAGTGAGAAGTGGCTGATAACAGGGAGTATAGTCAGACTTTCCCAAGTGAGCAGTGGATGATAACAGGGAGTATAGTCACCTTTTCCCCAGTGAGAAGTGGCTGATAACAGGGAGTATAGTCAGACTTTCCCCAGTGAGAGGTGGCTGATAACAGGGAGAATAGTCAGCCTTTCCCCACTGAGAAGTGGCTGATAACAGGGAGTATAGTCAGCCTTTCCCCGGTGAGAAGTGGCTGATAACAGGGAGTATAGTCAGCCATTCCCCAGTGAGAAGTGGATGATAACAGGGAGTATAGTCACCTTTTCTCCAGTGAGAGGTGGCTGATAACAGGGAGTATAGTCACCTTTTCTCCAGTGAGAGGTGGCTGATAACATGGAGTATAGTCACCTTTTCTCCAGTGAGAGGTGGCTGATAACAGGGAGTATAGTCACCTTTTCTCCAGTGAGAAGTGGCTGATAACAGGGAGTATAGTCATCCTTTCCCAAGTGAGCAGTGGATGATAACAGGGAGTATAGTCATCCTTTCCCAAGTGAGAAGTGGCTGATAACAGGGAGTATAGTCACCTTTTCTCCAGTGAGAAGTGGCTGATAACAGGGAGTATAATCATCCTTTCCCAAGTGAGCAGTGGATGATAACAGGGAGTATAGTCACCTTTTCCCCAGTGAGAAGTGGCTGATAACAGGGAGTATAGTCAGACTTTCCCCAGTGAGAGGTGGCTGATAACAGGGAGTATAGTCATCCTTTCCCAAGTGAGAAGTGGCTGATAACAGGGAGTATAGTCACCTTTTCTCCAGTGAGAAGTGGCTGATAACAGGGAGTATAGTCATCCTTTCCCAAGTGAGCAGTGGATGATAACGGAGTATAGTCACCTTTTCCCCAGTGAGAAGTGGCTGATAACAGGGAGTATAGTCAGACTTTCCCCAGTGAGAGGTAGCTGATAACAGGGAGTATAGTCATCCTTTCCCAAGTGAGAAGTGGCTGATAACAGGGAGTATAGTCACCTTTTCCCCAGTGAGAAATGGCTGATAACAGGGAGTATAGTCAGACTTTCCCCAGTGAGAGGTGGCTGAGAACAGGGAGTATAGTCAGCCTTTCCCCAGTGAGAAGTGGTTGATAACAGGGAGTATAGTAATCCTTTGCCAGTAAGAAATGGCTGATAACAAGGAGTATAGTCAGCTTTTCTTCAGTGAGAAGTGGCTGATAACAGGGAGTATAGTCAGCCTTTCTCCAGTGAGAAGTGGCTGATAACAGAAAGTATAGTCAGCCTTTCCCTAGTGAGAAGTGGCTGATTACAGGGAATATAGTCAGCCTTTCCCCAGTACAAAGTGGCTGATAACAGGGAGTATAGTCATCCTTTCCCTAGTGAGAAGTGGATGATAACAGGGAGTATAGTCAGCCTTTCGCTAGTGAGCAGTGGCTGATAACAGGGGGTATAGTCAGCCTTTCACCGGTGAGAGGTGGGTGATAACAGGGAGTAATAGATTTAATCTGTCCTACACTCAATCTCACCTCAACCTGAAGTGGCTGATAACAAACAGTAATAAACAGTATTAATATACAGTGCCTACAAGTAGTCTTCAACCCCCTGCAGATTTAGCTGGTTGACACATGCAGAATTAACTTGGCATTGTGACATTTGGACTGTAGATCAGCCTGGAAGTGGGAAATGCACTGCAGCCAAAAAGATTTTTTTATTTATTTATTTATTTTTTTTAAAGCGTTAAAAGTTAATTCAGAGGGTCATTTATTATTCAACCCCTCAAACCACCAGAATTCTGTTTGGGCCCCCTAAAGTATTAAGAAGTAGTTCAGGCACAAAGAACAATGAGCTTCACATGTGTGGATTAATTATCTCTTTTCTGACTATTTAAGACACTCCCCAAACTTGTGAACAGCACTCATACATGGTCAACATGGGAAAGACAAAGGAGCATTCCAAGGCCATCAGAGACAAGATCGTGGAGGGTCACAAGGCTGGCAAGGGGTTCAAAACCCTTTCCAAGGAGTTGGGCCTACCTGTCTCCACTGTTGGGAGCATCATCCGGAAGTGGAAGGCTTATGGAACTACTGTTAGCCTTCCACGGCCTGGACAGCCTTTGAAAGTTTCCTCCCGTGCCGAGGCCAGGCTTGTCCGAAGAGTCAAGGCTAAGCCAAGGACAACAAGGAAGGAGCTCCGGGAAGATCTCATGGCAGTGGGGACATTGGTTTCAGTCAATACCATAAGTAACGTACTCCACCGCAATGGTCTCCGTTCCAGACGAGCCCGTAAGGTACCTTTACTTTCAAAGCGTCATGTCAAGGCTCGTCTACAGTTTGCTCATGATCACTTGGAGGACTCTGAGACAGACTGGTTCAAGGTTCTATGGTCTGATGAGACCAAGATCGAGATCTTTGGTGCCAACCACACGTGACGTTTGGAGACTGGATGGCACTGCATACGACCCCAAGAATACCATCCCTACAGTCAAGCATGGTGGTGGCAGCATCATGCTGTGGGGCTGTTTCTCAGCCAAGGGGCCTGGCCATCTGGTCCGCATCCATGGGAAGATGGATAGCACGGCCTACCTGGAGATTTTGGACAAGAACCTCCGCTCCTCCATCAAGGATCTTAAGATGGGTCGTAATTTCATCTTCCAACAAGACAACGACCCAAAGCACACAGCCAAGAAAACCAAGGCCTGGTTCAAGAGGGAAAAAATCAAGGTGATGGAGTGGCCTAGTCAGTCTCCTGACCTTAACCCAATTGAAAACTTGTGGAAGGAGCTCAAGATTAAAGTCCACATGAGACACCCAAAGAACCTAGATAACTTGGAGAAGATCTGCATGGAGGAGTGGGCCAAGATAACTCCAGAGACCTGTGCCGGCCTGATCAGGTCTTATAAATGACGATTATTAGCTGTAATTGCAAACAAGGGTTATTCCACAAATATTAAACCTAGGGGTTGAATAATAATTGACCCACACTTTTATGTTTAAAATTCAACTGAGCAACATAACTTTTTGGTTTGTAAGATTTATGCTTCTGTTAATAAATCCTACTCTCGTTTGCAGTTTGAAGGCTCTAACTTATTTGCATCTTATCAAACCACCTAAATCTGCAGGGGGTTGAAGACTACTTGTAGGCACTGTATATTACCTAATTCCTTCTCTTAATAGTAAATACCCTAATAGTAAAACCTCTGACCTTAGGTCCTCTTGGACATCTTGGTGGGGTGACCGCCTTTCTTGAGATCTCTGCAATGTTCCCATTTAAATGTGCTGCATGTAATACCCCATTTGTCCTGCAGTGGTCGCTGTTGGGAAAGTGTGCAGCCAGCAGCCTTCCCTGCCAATCACAGCTGATCACAAGAGGGTCCTCAGAAAAAGGATTTGGAAAGCCAAACAATAAATGTTACTTTTTATCCATATTATTAAAACATAACCACAGTTTAAATTTGCATTTAATAATAATGTAGAGCAAGAGATTGCAATAAACTTTCAAACATACTTAATTAGAAAATTCTGGCTGAAAACCATTCATAAACCTTCCACAAGGTGTTCCCACTGCACTGTGTGTGAAGCTGACATATGCTTATTATCACTTAGATCTGTTTCCAGTGAACACGGGGCATGTAACCATATAAGGAAGAGGGCATGGCCTACACTGCTGATTGCAGCTGGGGAGGAAACAATGTATCAGATTACAGCACAGAGTTGAGCAATGTCAGGATGTAAACTCCTCATTACAAGCTTCACTATTATGTCATCTGGCTCCACAGACATTGTGAGAAAACAAGTCATATGGCACAAAAAAGCATTATCTTATTTTACTTTTTTATTTTATGGTTTGAAATTGTTCTAATTTTACAATTTCTACAAACTGAGTCTTGGATGAAATTGTTCTAGAATGATTAATGAATTAAATGAAGTGGTAAAAACAAATAAAATGTAACAGATGATGTAAACAGTTAAGTAAAAATGTTACGTAGCATTCTATCTATATCACACGGCATCATAACCCTAAATATAGGAATAAAATGACTCTCCATCTTCTAAAAGAGCGCCCCCTAGACACAATAGACACAAAGGGGACAAAGGTTTTATGGAAATATTACAGTTTTTACTCTCTTTTGACTTAATGGGAAAATTATTGATTGCGTCGCTCCCCCGCAGAATTATCTCGGCATACACATTGCGGTAATACATATTGAACGGTAAAAGAAAAAAAAAGGAAAACTAATAGACAAAGAAAGGGTTACTGACGGCCGCACTACTGACATTATCCAAAATATCCTCCGTGTAATTAAAACAGCAGAAATTTCCATCATTAGAGGCTGTGATTAGTTATATTAGCATTTGTATAAAGTTTCATGCGCCCGTGTAAAAATCTCATATTGTAAAACAAAAGGTCTGATTCATAAAGGATTTTACACGAGAATTCAAGGGCATTAAAAGGCAGAAGGAATTACAGGCGAGAGGCTCCTTGTTAAAAATCAATCTATCAATCAATAGACTTTATTGTACTTAAGATTTGCAAGAAGACGACTTGCAACATGGCGGCAAAAATATATTCATCCGCAGCTTCTAAATATCTACATGCCGGGGTGTTACCGATCAGTCTTGTCCATGGGTCAATGGTGACATTTTTTTACATTTGTGCCAGAAGGCATTTAAAGGGGATATTCAGATTATGTTTAAAGGGGTTGGACGTACAACTACCTGCCTGTTCTACCCGATATCAGTCCAGGCCAGTCACAGACCTCTCGCTCCTGCCGGCGATTTGGCTGCTTGACATTGACAGAGCAGCTCTTCTTCCAGGCTGATCTGTAGACTGGGCGTCACTGGTGACGTCTTGTTGATTGACAGCTGTCAATCAGCATGATGTCAGCAGTCACGCCCAGTCAACAGAGGAGAAAACAAGCTGCAGAATCACCGGCAGGACCATGATGTCCTTCACCGAGGGGTACTCGGAACCGGGCCCTCTCGTTGTCATTGGGGCTGTGGGGATGCTGTCACAGCGGTATGACCCGGTCCGTGGTCCACTGTTGGGTGGTCAGTAAAAAGGGGGATTTGAAAAGGGGTAAAAAGAAAAAGTAAAAATAAAATAAAAGAGTTTGTTGTGACGCCACCCGTGGAAGGCGGCCAATAGGGGCCACTCTGGCGGTCCGGGATAATGGAGTTGCAGCTTTGATGGTATAGCTTCCCACGGGAAGAGCAGGTCCCCAAGGCAACCGTTAAAGTCTATGGAGGTAGTAAGCCGTTGGGGGTGCAGGATGTGGTGTGCGGAATAACCGACAGACACAGTGGTGGTAGTCTTTATTACCTTTACTGAAGGAAGTAGCAGGTTCGTCCAGGATACTGTCCGCAAGAGGTATTAATGGGGTCTGGAGCCTGGGAGCAAGTTGGGTCCTCCACATCTGGCGCGTTCTGAGGCCTCCTTACTGTGCTGCCTTTGGTGCGCCCTGGCTGCCTGTAGCTATGCTGCGACCCTTTCCTCTCTTGTATGCGGTCTCTGGCTGGCCCATATGACAGGCAGCTTGAGCCCTTCTTGGGTTACTCTCCACTGGCTACTCCTCCCTGAGCTCTCTGGTGCGGCTGTGTCTCCTAGGCCTCGTGGTTGGTGAGCGACTTGGAATCTCTCCTCCTCCGGTGTTGGCTGCTGGGCCTAGAGTTCCTCCCAACCTCGGACTCCGGCGTCCGTCCTGCACTCGGTACTGGGGCGAACCTGCACTGGCTCCACTCCCCGCACCTACTTCTCCACTTCCTCAGACCCTCTCCTAGGGTCCCTCACACTGGCTAGTTTACGTCCCGGTACTTGCCTTACTGGAACTGAACTGCCTAACCCCTCCCCAGACCAGAATTTATAGGAGGAGACCTACCCTACAGATCGGGTTTCAGGGATCCCCCTTCTGGGCAGGCGTTGGGAAGGTGTTGTGTGTGTGATTCACCTGGTGTGGGTACCTTCCGTGGCTTTCAAGCACAGCATGGTCCCAACACAACGCTATTGTGGCAACCGGACCCTGGGGTGCTACACTTCTATATGTTATTACAGAAAAGACCGGACTATGTAAGAGTCCTGTCTTCATCACCACTGAAATGTTCCTTGATGTGAAGATCTTGTCCTGTGACTTCATTGTTGATGTGTCCATACCTTTTCTCCTATTGACTTCTGGTGTCATCGCTGCATCTTGAGTGATCATTGATCCCAGTAGGGTGAAGTCCTTTCCCACTGATGAGATCAGCTGAGTCGTTGGGTGTTTGATGTGAGCACCGCACTGGAGCTCACATCAAACACCGGGACCCGACCCTTGACGTTGTATTACGTCAAGGGTGGAGAAGGGGTTAAGGGTTTACTGACATTTGTGTATACATATGCCAAGGGCCCTCCAATAAAAAAGATATTTCATTGTACTCGCACCAATGTAATTCAATGAGTTAGTTCTGATCTGTGTTTTGTTCTGCAGTTATTTTTGGAATAGAGAAAAAATGTAAGCAAGGCTATGTAAACGGTGGAAACTTTGGGTGCAAGACAAAAAACTAGACAAAAATACACGGCACACAGACCATCTGTATGTCGTTCATATTTTCTAGATACATTACCGAATGCATTTCACTCATCCAACTTTTCTGGATGAAAATCAAAGCTATTTATTATATGCAGAGGTGAGCGAACCCTTGGAGTGAGATACTACAGTTGTCACGCCGCGGACTAGGGAGTGTCCAGATACAGTGCGTGACAGTGGCGCACTGACCAACGGTGTCCAGCGCACTACACACATCAACAGAGGGAACACCGGAGGGGACAAACAAAGGATGGCCCTGCTTATAGGGAATGGGAGAAAGGAGACCACCTGCACTCACCTGTGGCTGTGCCCTGATTTCTAATGTCCCTATACGGGTTCTTTCACCCTGTCGTCGAGCAGGATACCTAGTCCCTCGCTGGCCCTGATGGTAACCCTAAATAGGGAGATAGCTGGCGGGAGCACTAGTCCCAACCACTGCACTAACAACAAGAGAGGAAGTGGAGACAGACATGAAAACGACAAGACAACTTCACGCCTGCTGCCACTGTCCTAGGCAGCAAACAGCTGGCAATGGTCAGCACTCCAGCGTAGCGCCTTCCCCAAAGGTAGCTTGGCCAGGAATGGAGTTCAATCACCAGCCAGGAATGATCGATCATGTGACCATATAAAGGAGATAGAAATGATCACAAAGTAGCCTCACCTGGGAAGAGAACTAAGGAGCATTGTAGCAACAGAAACTGAGATTAACTCCTACATTGCCAAAGGAAAGAATCACCTTTAAAATGAAGTCTCAATACAGGAATGAGACACAGTTCCCAAACCTGTCAGAAGTCTCCAAAGTAAGATAGACCATCGTGGTGACAAGAGTACATTCCTTCCTTCCATCTTCCATGTAGATGTACTGACTGCCACACAAAGACAGGTAAAGATGCTGCAACTGCATCGGTTTACTCCATCTCAGCTCATTTCGTGGAGTTTCACACAAGCATGAATGAAAGGATTCTGCAGTTGCATCCCCCTCCTTGATCTCCATTTTCCATATTACTCTAGATAGATTTATTTTTGTCTGACTACTGACGTTTCTGCAGATTTTTTGGAGAAGATACAGATGGGAGAGAGGGACTACTAGCTACAATGGGAGTTCTGCCAGCAGAGCGGTCACAAATCACTCCTGATGGTGATTCTGCAGCATCCACTCATGTCACTTCGACTAGGCAGCAGCTTCTCTTCCATTCTGCTCTGTTGATGAGGCATAACTGATGATGTCACACCAATTTACACCCAGCTCCCCATTGCCTAACTGCGGGGAGCCAGCTGTCAGTCAGCAACAGTGATATCCGTCTATGGTTATTTTTATTATGATTTGTACCATGCATGTTGTTAGATTTCTTCACATGTTATTTTGATATACGTAAGTAAATACTGTTTTGCTAAGTAATGATGATATTTTTTCCAGAATGCTGATGAAGGTCTATTGTATAGAATGAAACATCTCTTTATTGCCAAATTGCTGTAATCAAAAATAAAAAGTAATCTCTTCATAATAGTTGAGAGCCAAGTTTTATATCTACATAACCAGTCCCATCAATGGAAAAGGAAGAGCTGAGTTGGAGTTGGCAGGGGTGGTAAGGGCTTGGATGTGTGGCTTGAAGGAGAAGACAGAGTTGAGATTTACCCCGAGGCAGAGAGCATATGTGGCTGGGGCAAGGGAGCAGCCATTGACTTTGATGGAGAGGTCTGCTGGGTGGGTTGGGTTGAGGGAGATTGAGGAAAGATGATGAACTACGTATTGTCCATGTTAAAGTTTAGAAATTAAGTGAAGAAGGTTGAAATAGCGGACAGACATTGTGGGATTTTGATTTGTAAGAAGGGAATGTTTGGCCCAGAGATGTAGAGTCCCACGACTTTTAGTATCATCTCTACGTTGATGACACATAGATCTAGGAGTCCTCTGAGGCCAAAGGTGTAGATGGACAAGAGTAGGGATCCAAGAACTGAACCTTGGGGACCACCGACAGATAGGGGACGAGATGGGGAGGTGGTGTGGGAGAGGGAGACGCTGAATGTCCAGTGTGCTAGCTATGAAGCGATCCAGGATAGAGCTAAGAGCATCTGTAGTAGGAGGGAATGGGCCATTGTCTCAAAGTCAGAAGACAGGTCCAGGAAAAGGAGGACCTGAAAGCCATGAGACTATGAGCTGTCCCAGGTCGAAGGTGTAGATGGAGAAGAAGTTCTAGAACTAAACATTGGAGGACATCTACAGATAGGGGGGCAAGATGAGGAGGTGGTGTGGGTGAGGGAGAAAGTCCAGTCTGTTAGGGCCAAGTCCGTAATGCCAAGAGATGAGTGAATCTGTAACAGGAGTGGATGGTCCACAGTGTCAAAGGCAGACGTCAGGTCCAGGAGGTGGAGGGTAGAGTAGTGTCACTTGGCTTTGGTGGTTAGTAGGTCACTGGTA
This sequence comes from Allobates femoralis, assembly GCA_033576535.1. Classification (NCBI taxonomy): domain Eukaryota; kingdom Metazoa; phylum Chordata; class Amphibia; order Anura; family Aromobatidae; genus Allobates; species Allobates femoralis. The sequence goes on from JARQOC010000010.1 coordinate 118,748,474, forward strand.
ATATTAGTTAGGGCAGATTCAGTTGGGTGATGCAGTTGAACGCCAGATTGTAACTGGTGAAAGATAGAGCAGGAGGAGAGGTGGGGCAGATCAAGATGGACATGCTGTTCTAGAAGTTTTGAGACATAGGGAAGAAGCAATATACATACCAAGGATGGCTCAAGGGACAGCTTTTGGAGGAAGGGTGCGATCGAGTGTTTAGTGATAGGTCGAAGACGTAGGTTAGGGTTGGGATGAAAACTGCGGTGAGGGTTTGGATGAGGTTATATAATGATACGATACATAATAACTTTAAGCACTTATTACTTAGAACCGACTGTAGTGCTTTCTATCCCTATTGTATTAGATGTGTGTAGGACACAACGTAGTCACCCATATTTTTGGAGCCCGGTGTCTACATCAGAGCCTTTGGTCTTTAGCAGAATCCCATTCATCATCACTTATCCTTGAAGAGTTAACGCCACCATGTAAAGCCCAAAGCCGCCCGTCATTCCATCATCTGACACCATCTCATGTCTGACCCCCCCTCCTCTTCTCCTTCGACGTGAACGCTCATCGCTTATCCGAGACCTACAAGCGAATGCATTTGACTTATAGATAGATTTTCTCTTTATTGGCTTAATACTCGTTCTAACTAGATATTGCAGATTGACTCCGCCAGCTGCTCACATTCGGATACACATTTTGCATGAAGAAGACAGGAGGAAGACGGAAAAAAAAAAAAAAGAATATGTAAGAAGAAAAAAAAGAAAGGAGCATATCTTATTGTACCTGAAACAGTCTATGATATGTACTAAATATTATGACTACTCCGAGCCCGGCAATAATTGATTCACCCACACAGCCATTTAGTCTGCGAGCTGTTCGTTTTACAAATTCTATAATCTTTTAGAAATTCTTTCAGAGGAGAAGATTGTTGCTTGGCCTCAAATTCATTATAGTGATTGAATCTTCTTCAATAGAGAACTGTTTAAAGAGATCACCATGCCCGTGCGTCTCACTCACAGTAAAAGCGCATAGGTTAAAAGCTTGTCTGGGTGGCATAATTCAGCACTTCGCTGCCAAACAATCACGTCTTATTTTGACCTTCACATGATACAAAAAGGCAAAGAGTGGGAAGATAGATTTTTTTTTTTCTTTAATGCAATTCTTTTTTTTTAACCCAATATCAGGAGCCGTGCGAATTCCTAATTAAATAGCCAATTAATAATGTAGACTATGAAAAAAAAAAAAAAGCTATTTTTTTTTTTGTTTCAAAGACCAAATTATAATTAGAGCGAAGAAAGCCGTGTCTGTCTTTGGCATCGGAGCGTTATGGAAAAGATATTTAAATAACGTACAATACCTCGGCCATCAATCACGGTTATGGCTGGGGAAAGATTGGAGGCGAAATTAGCTTTTGTTTGCCGCGATTGGGAAGTCAGATGCCTTAATGTGACGAAATCGGAGCAAGTGGAGATATGAAGGGAGAACCTATAGGAGGGAGAGAATACAGCATTCATTGTCACATCTGCTTACTCAGAAGTAATATAGGAACAGGGAAATGCTCATGTTATACCAGCTGTGCATATATAATTATATACAGGAGATGCCTAGGTTATACCAGCTGTACATATATAATTATATACAGGAGATGTCCAGGTTATACCGGCTGTACATATATAATTATATACAGGAGATGTCCAGGTTATACCAGCTGTACATCTATAATTATAGACAGGAGATGTCCAGGATATACCAGCTGCACATATATAATTATATACAGGAGATACCCAGGTTATACCGGCTGTACATATATAATTATATACAGGAGGTGTCCAGGTTATACCGGCTGTATATATATAATTATATACTGGAGATGTCCAGGTTATACCGGCTGTACATTTATAATTATACACAGGAGATGTCCAGGTTATACCGGCTGTACATATATAATTATATACAGGAGATGTCCAGGTTATACCAGCTGTACATATATAATTATATACAGGAGATGACCAGGTTATACCATCTGCACATATATAATTATATACAGGAGATGTCCAGGTTATACCAGCTGTACATATATAATTATATACAGGAGATGACCAGGTTATACCATCTGCACATATATAATTATATACAGGAGATGTCCAGGTTATACCAGCTGTACATATATAATTATATACAGGAGGGAGATGCCAAGGTTATTCCAGATATATATATATATATATACGGAGATGTCATATATTACCCAAATGACAATTATTGGCATCTGAATAGAGATGAGTGAACTTTCCTTTGGTGGTGGTGAGCAGAAATATGTCAGGCTTCAATAATCACTCCCCCCCAACCGCAAGCTCAGGTGTTACCTGTGGCATGGGGAATGGGATTTGTAATGTGTCAGGTGCCTTCTTCAGACCACCCCATGGAGAGGTTAATGAGGAGCTTGGGAACAAGATTGGGCAAAATATAACATCCTGAGGCTGTAAGCAACTAGGTCTTTGCGCTAGAAGATGGTTTACCCTAGGCAATGGAAAGATGTGTCACCGAGGAGCCCGGGACCATTTTGGGATTGCCGTACCACGCAGATACACTGCGTTAACATGTGCATGCAGTGTGCAGTTTGGAAATGTGATGCATCCATCCCAAGAGATGCCTGCTCTGGAGGACATCATCTTCCTCAGCACCCGAGGGGCCGAGAGTGCTTCACCATAACCAGAGAAGCCCGCAGAGGAGATGTCTACATCTACATATGTGAGCTGGAGTATGACCACACTACCTGCAATGGGCCTGTAATGCAGCAAGATCAGAATCCAGTGCTATTCCCGCATGACTGATGAGGTCCGACCGGAATGCAGCTCAGAGTCAAGGCGTCAGCTCCTCTACATGCCAGTTGAAACCAGCACAGATCAGAGTCAGGATCCTGCAGCATATCTGGCCTTATTAAAGTTGCAGCAGGTGCTGCAGCCGGTGGATCGGGTAATCCAGGAGAAGGAGGAGGACAAGAAAGGAGGATGAGCTAGTAATGGCAGAAGCCCTTTTTGCCTGCCATGTGTAGCACCCCCGCCAGAGGCCTTCGACTGGGAGAATGCCAATTGGGGACCCCTAACCCCTCCCAGCAAGTATCCTTATAGGCATGAACCACCCTGGCCCATCTCTTTTCTGGAACAAATGAGGCTTGTAGATGCTATTGCAGGGGTCTAAGTCTAACGCTTTTGAGGAGAAATTCACCCAGGGCCGGGTGGCAACCTTCTTCCCGAAAAGGGGGATTGGGTTCCTAGCCGAAGATGGGACTGGAGACAGGTGCTACATAAACTGCTCCACCCTGCTTCGTGACCATCTGACTTCACAACTCCACACCCTGTATGTTAGAGAGGTCACCTTAATGAAAGTGAAGGGCAGCAAGGGGTGGTTCCGAGTGGGTGTAAATCAGCTTCCCACAGTGCAAGTTCTCCCAGACTGGCAGCAGGAGGCCAACATGGAGAGGATAAAGAATCGACTGGTGGCCAGTCCTGCCAGCTGCAGAGAAATCCACAACGGCCAGAAATCCTGAAGGGTCTGTAGGGGTCACCTAAGTTCCTCCCATGTCTCCTGGAGGGGTTGGCCGGCCTCTAATTCCTCCATCATCTTTTCCAGCTGTGGTCATGATGGGGTGTGCTGGGGGGCAGGCGGTGGGGGAGAATGCCCCTGGAGGAGTACTCCTGTGGCCTCAACAAGATCGTTCTACAGTGGAGTATATTGTGGAATGGTGACCTTCCAACAGCTTGTACTCTTTTTAATCCAATTAAGGCAGACTGCGCTAAAAAAGTCTTGTTGTTGGGTCGCTGACCCGTCCTGGAGTTGGACTGTTGGCCAGGTAAGTACTGTTTGGGGTTCTCAGAAAAGTGAGGCCTGTTTTTTGTTAATTTTATTTCTCCCCTTCCCAAGTTTAGCGCCAATTGTGCTTTCCCGTGCTGGATTAGCGGGACTGCAGCCCTCGGGTTACACCTCAAAGTCCTCAATGAACTGTGCCACATTATCTTGATGACCTGTGCCTCATTTTTTATTGAGTCTATGGATCCTTGTGGGACTTACTTATATACTGTGTTAATTTAGAGATGTGTATCTTTTTGACTTATTAAGTGCTAAGTGCCTATTTTAAAATGAGCACGGTGTTTTATAAATGTGAAAAATTACATCATGTACCACATGTGTTTTTTTTTTTAAAGTTGCTACAGTAAAGCTTTTTTACTTCACTCCCTGTATGCTTGGCTGTTTCTCAAAACTAAGAGGTGCTTTGATACTGCCCTACAGATGCTGGTGAACAAGCCGCAGGCCCCTGGCCTGAAGGTCTAAGGTATAGAAATGCAAGACACTACACACACTCCTGTAGGGCTGGCAAGGTGCAGTCTTCAAGGGCCACAAACAATGCATGTTTTCAGGATTTCCTTAGCATTGCACAAGCTGCTGGAATCATCCATCACCTATGCAGGTGATATGCAGGTGATGAAATTAGCATCTGTGCAATGCTAAGGAAATCCTGAAAACTTGCACTCTTTGCAGCCCTTGAGGACTGTAATTAGTCACCCCTGCCCTAGAAGTCTATGGACGTAGCCAGGGGGTAAGAGGAATTCTCCCGTCCTTCCACCACAACTGTGGCTCTCCCTGGACCCACTTAGGTCCTGTGCCCATGGTGCATTTTTTGTTGCTTGTTTGACTCAGATTTTGAGGATCTGCATCATGAGGCCAGCCAAGTCTATGACAGTTCAGATGGGCTGTGCCCATGTTTCTTTTTTTTTCCTTGCAGATGTGGTTCATATTTCTTTTTTCTGGCCCAAAATCTGGACATGCAGACTTTGATGCAGATTCTCAAAATCTGCTTAAAAAAAGCATCAAACAGCGCACAGTGGACACAGGGCCTTCCAAGCACATAAGAGGGTCACGTTCAAAGAAAGCATTTCCCATATCCTGTGAGAGCAGAGCAGGTACACAGGCACTGGTGACAATGGGACAAGTGGTGCCATCACAAACATTACTGCTGTTCATATTTGAGATTGTCATACAGGGGCTATCCTGTAAGTTTCAACTGCGCTGCACTCCTTGACTTCACGGTTCCTCAAATGCACTGTCTCACAATACCGGTGAGATATAACTCTCTACATCTTGTGCAATATTGCAGCTCTCACGAGACGCTGTGTGTTACGAGCATTGACACCACTGAGGTTATCTCAGGTCACGCAGCCGGATTCCCAGCTGCGTGATACCCGCTGTGTAACCTGAGAGAACCTCAGTGAAGTCACGGCTTGTCACACTGCCAGGAGCTATACGGTGCCTGGTGTCCCACCATATGGGGGATGCAGTCACTGATCTTGCCCCCATATGCTGGGAATACTTTAACATTTATTTGGGTTTCATTTTTTTCTTTATTTTACATTTTTGGGGGGGTATGGGTGGAATGGTAAATTTAAAATAACGGATTTTAATTAAAAAAAACAGTGAAAGATTAATGTATTTGGGCTAATTTTCAATGAAAATATTTATGGTGTGATTATTTTTGTGTCCTTACTGACTTGGTTAGTAATATCAGGTATCTGATTGACGCCTCGACATCACTAACCTCTGGCCTTGCTACCAGCTGACATTACCCAGGTGGCATCAACTCCAAATACTATTACCCTGTTTGGCAATGCACCAGGGCAGTGAGAGAGCTGGGGTGAAGCACCAGGAGTGGCGTATGTAATGGTACCACTCCTGGGGCAACTGCAGATTTTAAAATCTTTTAAGATTTTAAAGATTACTTAAGTTTACAGCTGTTCAAGTGGATGGATGGAAAGTAGAGATAGATTTATAGATGGATAGATAGAAAATAGAGATAGATTTATAGATAGATGGGAAGAAAAAAGATTTACAGATTGATATATGTCAAACAGCTATATAATGTCCCACCCCTATACATTGTAAGCTTGCACCCTTTAGTGCCTTTTATGTTGCACTAAAAAGGGTGTTTTAGCCTTGTATTTAGCTAAACTACTTAGGAAATAGCACATGTTGTTTTCTTTTATTTTTTATTGCCAGCTAAGGTACAGCAGACAGCTGCAGCCTGCAGACCACAGCTATTGACTTAACCTTGGCTGAGAAATCCAAAACAGGGGTCACCCCAAGCTATTATTTTCAAATTGTTTATGTGTAAATTATAAAATAATTTGAAAAAAAGTGGCATAGTGTCCCCCCCATTTTGGATTACTAGCCAAAATAATATTTGGCGCCCCACTGGGTAGGCCAGGTACTGCACTCCTGCAGTTAAGTGAAGTAGTGCCTCTGCTTTCCAGGTGCTGGGATGGTGTGGTTGAGCCAACAACACACACACAACTCGTACGCCCCTGGGATGGTGGGTGGACCCTGTGGGAAGACCCAGCTCAAAAAGGGGGACAGGGAAGTGTAGTCAGGAAGTAGTGAGAATTTGGAGAGGGGAGACCATCAAAAAAGGAGTGGAGTGGAAGTCGGGAGTGTAGAGGCGGTGTGATGTCTTCTCCCGTGGGTTAGAGCACGAGCATGCTCACCCACGGGAGGGAAATACCGACAAGTGAAGGAAGAAGAGAGAGCCCTTGGGGTGCAGAAGAGACATTGATCCCCATACACCCGTATCTGGCAAGACAGAGGGGCTGGTGGACGACACATGGACCTGGCCCTGATCAGGGTGCGGATGCTGTATGCCCGAACCGTTGAACCGGAGGCACCAGGCTTCTAACGTTAGCTGTGGCCGAACACCCGACACAACTTGGGGAAGGTGGCCGAACTAGGGAGCAGTGCCCGGGAGGGGACACCACACCCGTGACTGCTGGTACTTGAGCACTGTGCTGCGGAGACGCTGAGAGCCTGGGGGGCCGAGCGGTGTCACGCTCACCCCAGAAGAGAACTACTCCTTATAGTGCTGGGAAGAGAAAGAGAGAGACCACCAAATGCAGAGACACCTAGAGAGGAAAGAAAGGGCAACAGCCGTGGCTCGACTGCACTGTCCCGGTTCTGGAAACAACGCTGAACCAGAGGTTGGCAAGGGACGTACCCGGCGGCCATGCTGAAACAACTGAGCAAAAGTAGCAGAACTCCAGCTGTGATATGTGAGACTTTTAATAGCGGCGACCACCGGCCGCAGGGGCCGCATGACACATCGGGGTACTTATGAGCCAGTGAACATCTGCCAAGGTACGGACTGGCTCCACCATCCTACTGCCCTGGGGACCGCGCTCCACCTGCAGGGAGCAGAACCATCCAAGCTTCCGGTCACCGTCCCCAGCGGTTCTGAATCAGCGGCTGCCACCCTGGTCGCATACCGCAGGTGGTGTCACGAATACCCCTATCCCCTTTGACTTTCCCTGTCATCTTTCCCCGCTTATTAAAAAAATGACACCGCCAGGGTCACGGGACCGGGTCTCAGCCCCAGTCTGTCCACGTGAAAAGAACCGAGAAGGTGAAGAGAACAACGAGTAACTGCCCGATTCCTGAGTCTTCCCCGGCCCTGGACTGGGCATGTCAAAAGCCAACTGCTGTGGTCTGGTACTCCAGGGTAGGAAGGGCTATATTTCACATGCCTGACCACCCTAAATATAGAAGGACGCAGTTGCCCAGAACTGGCGCCTCCATAAGATGCGCCAATCCTGGTGCTTCACCCAGTCTTTTCCTCCCTGCCTTGGTGCAGTGGCAGTCAGGGTAATAGAAGGGGTCAATAAGAGATGAGTATTGTCAGCTGTCATCAACCCCTGAATTGGTAACGTTGAGGCGTCTATGATAACCCCACATTACTAATCCAGTGACTAAATAATTAAAAAACACAGACGCAGAGAAAAATACTTTATTTCAAAGAAAACACAAGGATTCCTTTAAAAAAATGCCTTTATTGTAAATAAAACACACAGACAACAATCCACTGTCACCCATTTATTAAGGCCAAACATACCCTCCGACGATAATCCAAAAGGGAAACAATAGGAGGAAGGAAGAGGGGGAAAAGAAAGAGGAGGAGGAAGAAAAGAAAAGGAATGAAAAGGGAATCAATAAGAGGAAGGATGAGGTGGAAAAGCAACAGAACGGAGGAGCAAAACACAGGGAAAAAGGAGAAGTAAAACAAAGGGAAGGAAGAGGTAGAAGAGCAAGAGGAGGGGGAATAAAACAAAAGAAAGGAAACAATAGGAGGAAGGAAGAGGTGAAAAAAGATGATGAAAGGGTAGGGAAACAATGAAGGAAGAAAAAAAAGGGTGAAGGAGGAGGAAATCCAGAGGAAATAGTAGGAGCTGGAAAAGAAGATAAAGGAAGAGAAGTAAGAAGGAGAAATAAAATAAAAGGATGGAAGAGGACGAAAATAGATGGAGAAATGTAGAGGAAAATATATGAGAAGAAAAAGTGGGATAATGTCGAGCTCCAGGCTGTGGGGTACTCGGTTATCAGGCTCCAAGGGGTTAACGCTCCTGTTGTCACGGGGAGTGGTGGCCGCGCCTGATCCAGTTTCCTGGGGGACTTCTTTGAAAAGGGGTATTTACAGGGGATTATATTTACAAGTTGTCGTGTCGCCACCTGCAGTTTCTGGTGAGGGGTCACCAGCGCCGCCACAGTCCGCCGGAGGTATATGGTAATGTGGCTTGGTTGGTAAAGTCCTCTACAGGTAGGGCTGGACCTCCGGGGCAGTGTTGTGTGAAGGGGCAGCTTGGAGTGCAGCTGTGGCTGGGATGGGGAGTGTTGGAGCAGTCTGAGGGGCACCGGGAACGAAGAGGAATGACACTCGCACACTGCAGAAGTCTCTTTTACCTTTTACTGGTGGTACGCAAGTAAAGATGTCCAGGGCACTGACGGGTGACCAGGTTGCACAGTGAGTCCCCACAACAAGTGGGTATAAGGCCTCCTCTGCTCCTCTGTTGTTGCTGAAGCCCAGCCTGCATGCAGCCTGACCGGCCTCGTCTCTCTTCCTGACTCTGATATCTGTCCTCCCTTCCTGTGTGGTCCATGGGTTACCCTCTCTGATCACTGCGGTGGAACATTGCTGTGTCTGGCTCCCTCTCTTTGACCCTCAGGGTAACGGGTGGCTGAAGCCTCCACGGTGTGACGGGGTTCTCTGTAGTCCTGGAGTATCCTACAAGTGCGGATCCCTGATGTCCGGTACGTTTCTGGGCGAAATCCCACTAGTTCCTCACTCCCTTTTGGCTGTCTGCTCCTTGCCTTCTGTCTCCACTTAGGCTTGCGGGACGTCAGAAGGGCCACTCCGGGTCACTGGCTCGGGCCTAACCGCGGCACCGACCACCAGGACATCTTCGCAGCTCTCCTAGCCTCTGCACACTCTGACTAACTCCTCCCCCAGCAGCAGTATTTATAGGAGATCTTGCCTAAGGGCAGCAAGTTGAGCTCCCCCTACTGTGCTGGGGTGGAAGATGTTGCATGTAGTAGATACTTGCTGTGGAAACCCAGCTGTGCAGTAGGGAAGTCTGTGGCTACCTGCGAGAGCAGGGCGCCACAATAACAAGAAATGAAAGAGAGAGGAAACAAAACGAGGAATGAACAAGTAAAACAAACATTCTCTGGTGATCCCAATAGACGGTTTCATCCACAAAGTTTACAACAGATCTAGCTCTATTTGGATCAATCCCTTATTCCTGTTCCCAGGTCTTCATGTAATATTATAGATGGGGCCATCATACAGTCACATGTCCTGCAGTTTGGGATGATGGACCCCAGAATCATCTTGCGTTGAGGTCCCCATTTTCACCAGTCCAATAACCTGTGTCTAATCTCCTGACCATTGTGTAGTTATCGTTCTCTTCCCCTCCGCTCCCTGAGTGGTCCAGAGTGTCTGATAGGTTCAGTTTTTCGCATCCATCCACAGACTTATTCCTATCCCAGTGCAGAGGATGACCCCCAGTACACAGAGTGCTATTACTGCCCGGCCAATTATTAGCGGGCCATTTGCAGACACGACTAAGGTCATATTGTGGTTGCTTTAGCAATCGTGTATTTTCTAATGTGAGTTGCTTTGGTTAGCAGATCAATGCCCCTGCCTACTGCTTCTTAGTAAAATATTAGATTATTGATTCGAATTCCTCGCAGTTTAATGGTTATTCAGAAGTGGCTGCCTTCAAACTATTCACAATCTTTGATTAAAATAAATGGCACATCCCCGAGTATTTTACTGCAATGCTGTTATGCTGTTAAGCCGCTATTTAGACAGAAATGAGATTGTCTGCGCGGTGGGGTTGGCGGACCATATTATTTGGGTGTCGAGGGAGATGTAAGTACTGGAAGTGTGTGGGTATAAAGCCGCTATAAGAGCATTAGTCTGCGGTGTATTCTATCCTATAGCCTCAGCATTCGGTAATCGCTACAAGACCAGGTCATATCCCCCAATAATTCCCAGAACCCTGAAATGTGGAGGTTTCTGCTGTCCTGACTACACCACAATACTCATTACCTTCTGGGAGTATTGGACCCACTAGTTTCAGGACCCTGATAGATAAAGATGGCGTCTTTGAACTTGACTTGAGATCAATCACTTATTATTAATAATATGTACTCACTTATATAGCGCTGTTAAGTCAACAGCACTTTACATACATCAGCATCACTCTCCCTATTAAGGCTCACAATCTAAATTCCCTATCATTATGTCTTTGAAGTGTGGGAGGAAACTGGAGGAAACCGACAAGAACACAGGGGGAACATACAAACTCCTTGCAGATGTCATCATTGGTGGGATTTGAACCCAGGACTCCAGTGCTACAAAGCAACAGTGTTAACCACTGAGCCAACATATAGTACTAACCACTGAGCCACCATACAGTGCTAACCACTGAGCCACCATACAGTGCTGACCACTGAGCCACCGTATAGTGCTAACCGCTGAGCCACCATACAGTACTAACCACTGAGCTACCATACAGTGCTAACCACTGAGCCACCATACAGTACTAACCACTGAGCCACCATACAGTGCTAACCACTGAGCCACCATACAGTGCTGACCACTGAGCCATCATACAGTGCTAACCGCTGAGCCACCATACAGTACTAACCACTGAGCCACCATACAGTGCTAACCACTGAGCCACTGTATAGTACTAACCACTGAGCCACCATACAGTGCTCACCACTGAGCCACCATACAGTGCTGACCACTGAGCCATCATACAGTGCTGACCACTGAGCCACCATACAGTACTAACCACTGAGCCACCATACAGTGCTAACCACTGAGCCACCATACAGTGCTGACCACTGAGCCATCATACAGTGCTAACCGCTGAGCCACCATACAGTACTAACCACTGAGCCACCATACAGTGCTAACCACTGAGCCACTGTATAGTACTAACCACTGAGCCACCATACAGTGCTCACCACTGAGCCACCATACAGTGCTGACCACTGAGCCATCATACAGTGCTAACCGCTGAGCCACCATACAGTACTAACCACTGAGCTACCATACAGTGCTAACCACTGAGCCACCATCTTTTAGATACCATTCCCTCTAGCTATTGGAGATGCAGAACCAACAGTTGCACCTGGCCCTGTGTGGCCCACATAAGGTGATACCAGTATGCCACATGTTAGGTTGTATCCAGATAAGAGTGAAAAAGAGCTGGGATCAAATGCCGCGCTGCCCTAAGGAAGTGGCTATGAGCCATGAAACACGTGTAGGCAAAATAAACAGAGTGTGTGATTTACTCTGTGTTTATCTTTGTGGTCAGCACGGCATTTGATTCCAGCTCTTTTTCACTCTTATCTGGATTCTTCAGTTCTCTGCTGGGAGTCTGCAGTGACCTCCTGTGTGCTTTTATTGTAGTTGTGACACTCACAACTACATCAGGTGAGTTTAACCATTTGGGGTCTGAGGGACCTGTATAATAGCAATACTACTCTATGTGCGCTTCCTTTCTCTTTTAATTTATATACATGTTAGGTTGTGGGATTCCTTACAGATTTAAAGGGTTTGAACTACATGCATTTTCCCAATCCATATGAGAGGGGATTGTGATGACTCAGCATCTGGTCACTTGTTAGGGGGAAAAAAATTCTTAAAAATGCCAGACATACTATTCTATTGTTCTTTAAGTCAAAAGACATGAGCCATTGTGTCATGTGAGACTGTCCGGTGCCCCCTCCTTTGTAGAATGCCTGCTGATTGTAGATTGCATAAGCCCCCTGCGGTGTTCTAGACTGCATCATTCAGAGGACCATTATACAGTCAGATTGAACTAGCAACCAATGAGGGAACAGGCATATGCAACCAATCCCGTGGGACACTATGCCCTGAAATGAGAGCTGAGGGATATAAATTGGGGCATTCTCCTGTCACCGATGTGATTCTATAAGTCCTCAGCCTAGTGGCCATGGTTCTAGCTAGTGGATTACAGAACTGCTCTACTGCCCAACACTGAGCCCACAAATTCATTTGGAGAATCCAGGTTGGGAAAATTTGGTCATTTGGTCACATACCTAACAGTGCTTGGTCAGCGTCCTAAGATTACCGCTAATTCTTTTCTGGAGGTGCCCGCCAAAAGTGGAGTGCTGCTGGCTGGGGTAGTTGGTCCTGGATACCCTCTGTCCGGGAAGATTTGATCCCTGGTGAGCCAGCGGTGGGGTGTCCTTGCTGGTAATGTACCATATTCTGTTGATTTTTGGTGACTCAATAAAGTCTTACCTGATAGTGGTACCCTCACCCTGTGTTGTCTGAGTAGTGTCCTGCCCACGGGGAAGGAGTGCAGGCATTCAGTGGGATTGAAGCTCACATAACGCGATCAATTGGGATCTCAATTTTTAGGACCTGCAGCGATCAGGAAGTTATCCTTTAACTATAGAATACGGGTTAACTTCCCTACTAACAATGAACTCTAAGTTTTGCCTTTGTCAATACTGTAGGCAACCATAAAAGTTACATGGATTTTCAACCTCTAGATCAGGGGTCTCAAACTTGGCTGGGTTGGTGGGCCGCACATAGAAATTTTTTTTTATCGGTGGGCCGCATTGCTTGTAGGATTAAGTGACATTTTTAGTAATACCAGTGACACTCACGCTCTCTGACACTCACACTCTGACACTCACACACACTCTAACACACACACATGTCCCCTTTTGCTGGCACACGTCCCTCTGTGCTGGCACACATTCCCCATGGCAGGCATACGTCCCCCATGGCTGGCACACGTCCCCCATGACTGGCACACGTCCCCCATGGCTGGCACACGTCCCCCATGGCTGGCACACTTCCCCTATTGATGGCACTCATCCCCCATGGCTGGCACACATCCCCCGTGGCTGGCACACATCCCCCGTAGCTGGCACATGTCCTCTGTGGCTGGCGCACGTCCCCTGTGGCTGGCACATGTCCCCCATGGCTGGCACACATCCCCCATGGCTGGCACACATCCCCCATGGCTGGCACAGATCCCCCATGGCTGGCACACTTCCCCTATTGATGGCACACTTCCCCATGACTGGCACACATCCCCCATGGCTGGCACACATCCCCCATGGCTGGCACACATCCCCCATGGCTGGCACACATCCCCCATGACTGGTACACATCCCCCATAACTGGCACACATCCCCCATGACTGGTACACATCCCCCATGGCTGACACACATCCCCCATGGCTGGCACACATCCCCTATTGATGGCACTCATCCCCCATGGCTGGCACACTTCCCCCGTGGCAGGCACACGTCCCTATGGCTGGCACACGTTCCCCATGGCTGGCACACATCCCCTTTTGCTGGCACATGTCCCCTGTGGCTTGCACACGTCCCCCATGGCTGGCACACATCCCCCATGGCTGGCACACATCCCCCTTGGCTGGCACACATCCCCTGTGGCTTGCACATGTCCCCCATGGCTGGCACACCTCCCCATGGCTGGCACACGTCCCCCATGGCAGGCACACATCCTCCATGGCAGGCACACATCCCCGTGGCTGTCACACGTTTTCCATGGCTGGCATACGTCCCCTTTTGCTGGTACACGTCCCCTGTGGCTGGCACATGCCCCTGTGACTGGCACTCATCCTGTATGGCTGGTACACATCCCATGTGGCTTCCACATGTCCCCCGTGGCTGGCACATGTCCCCCATGGTTGGCACACATCCCGCTTAGCTGGCACACGTCCCCTGTGCCTGGCACACGTCCCCTGTGGCTGGCACATGTCCCCTGTGGCTGGCACATGTCCCCTGTGGCTGGCACACGTCCCCCATGGCTGGCACATGTCCCCTGTGGCTGGCACACGTACCCTGTGGCTGGCATATGTCCCCTGTGGCTGGCACATGTCCCCTGTGGCTGGCACATGTCCCCCCTGCCCTGGTTATGGCCCCCATGCTCTTTCCTCACCCTCCTACAGCGCTGTCCTCCACCGGGTCTCTTTCCTGCCACTACGCTCCTCCACTTCCTGCTTCTCAGTGCCGGTCATTTGATCAGCACAGTAGAGAGACAGTTTCTGCGTGCCCGATCACAGCGGCAGCAGGGAGAGCGGAGAGACAGCGGATATCAGCGCTGGAGGAGGTAAGTAAAGCTTTTTTATTTTACTCTGGGCAGCAGCATGGGGGGCCATATGGAACACAGGGGGGGCATGATGTGCCATTACAGGGGGGGCGCAGGACCATATAATATGCGCTGCTCCCCCAGCCCATCACCGCGGTGCGGTTTCAGCACTACGGTGATGGACAGCGGCAGTGCATATTATATGAGCGGGAGCAGGAGATCTCCCACTGCCTCCTGCAGCCACCCCAGCCCCCGACAGGCTCCAGAGCCCTATCACCTCCCCTGCAGTATAATCCAATCTTCAGATTTTCCCGTACACCGCCGGCATGATTCACTGTCCACGGTGATGGGCCACACTGAGAAACCCCTGGGGCCGCATGCAGGCTGCGTGTTTGAGACCCCTGCTCTAGATGTAAGGAAGATTCACTGATAGCAAGCAGAGATCTTCTAAAAGGTTGGAAATTGAAACAGTAAGCTTTTTAATATAAAGTCGATAAAAACTAACATACCAAAAAGTCCAGTTAGCATGCTTTGGGAATTGCTGGCTTCTGGTGCATGAGGACCCATGGGCCATTCATATAAGCTCACATGCCCATCTGGAAAAACATTAGATATAGTAATCCAGATTTAAATACCCTTCTTCACCAAGCCCAGATAAACTGGGGCAAAACCGCAGTGATCGGTCCCCAAAGCAACGAGCTGTAAGCAAAAGTGTTAATGTCATAGAGAGAAATTGTAAAATCCATAACGACATCTATTTTGTCTTCGCATAGGGGACATATTTATCCACCCCCACACTTAACATATGGGATTAATTATAATTGACAAAAGAAAAAGAGAGATTACATTACAACTGTCCCTGCTTAATTAGGACACCCTGGTGTGGACAGGTAATTACAGCCAAGGAATGCTTGGGACAGAGACAGCTAGACTGTGACTGTACTGGGGTATATATATGTATATCTCCCCATACAGGCACACTGTATATACACATATACATATGATACATATATATTCCATGCGTTGGAATTGGTTGCATTACGCGAGTCTATTTGCAGTCCTCTCCGTCCAGCTCATATACTTGGTTTTGGGAAAGAGATAGCAAGACTGAGATTCGATTATGCAGAGGTGGACAATTATACTTCACAAACCCAAGCTTCATCTGATTAAAGTAGGCTCATAGCTTTCTTTGAACAAGCATACAGTTATGAATATTGGGGTTTGCATTGATCCGATATTTATGGGAAGCATATTTTCAGCATCGCAATGACGAGAGGAAAACATGCATCATTTTTTTTATTTAATTATGATACCTGCCTATGAGCTCCAAATTAACAAGGGGCAGATAGGAAAAATGATGTATGTATTGTCATCTACCTATGTAAAGGTAAAATCACTATAGGAAATAAGGACTTCCAGGGGTGAAGATATCCTGAAAGTTGGGGATCTCATAATTTTTGGGAGACTGACGACACATCCCATGACCAGCCCTGTTAAGAGTCACCAGAGGAGAGGTACGGGGGTGTAACTTGTTTTAATATAAGCAAATGTCACATTATAATCCATCCCCAAAGTGATACACTACCTGTAAAATCAACTGGTGGTGGCAGCTAGTAGTTTTCGTGGGTTATTGTGGAGCTGGGCAGTGACTGTACCGAGGTATATATATATTCCATACATTGGAATCAGTTGTGTATATACTATACGTTTACTGCAAGCTTCTCAATAACTGACCCAAACGTGCGGTTTGTGACACATTGGTGGCAGTGGTGGGATATCTGCGTGATCTCCCGGGCTATCTCAGTCCATCTCCTCAACAGGCAATATCCCCCAAATGGCTGCAAATTTTAGTAAGCAGGAAAAACTGCATCATTTCTTGTAATTACAAGCACTGTTGACAATACCCATTTGTAAAGATGGGATTAACCCTTTAATAACTGAATTAGACGTTGCCCTAATTCGCCCTTTGTATACTCGGGCCCCCTCCCCCACCCCGGACATGAAATTAATGCAATCTCCTCTGCTCTTAGCTGTTTATGTGCAAATCGGCATCTTTTTTTCACCTGTTTTCCATTTCCATTGAAGTTTGATATATTCATTCATTCCAGGTTGCAATTCTTTACTTTAAAAGCAATTTGAAGTTTTTTTTTGGAGTTGTGCATTAGATTTGCAGACCAGAAAGAGGTCCTGGGGGATGTTCACCAAGCCGCTTCTTATCAGACTTAAGGATCCTGAAGAAAATCAATAGAAATTCTCATTTTTATTATTTGCATCATCTATAAAAGTCTCTGCTTAATAGCGGCCCCTCTTTAAAGCAGCAAGCGGAGAGCGAGCGAGCGCACAAAAGGCCCGGCAATGGGATTTATTTGCAAGAAAGAGATGAAATGTGGAGGTCTGAGCACACGGCCATGGTTTTAATAATTAGTTGCAAATTCCTCATACACTCAGAAAAATCTTTTATATATTAAAGGGGCAAAAAAAAAACATCCCCTATTAAGAGGAACTTAACAGATCCACAAAAAATGATTATAGATTTAAATATAAACTGTGCAATCCTTCTCTCCACCAGAGGTGGCACTGCGGTGGAATTAAACACTTGCTGATGGTTGTTCGCACACTGATCGCTGGGATTTATGGCTAGGATTTGCTCATAAAAAGTGAAAATGGAAGGATTTCTGGCTCTAAATAATCAATAATCACTATAAAGTGTAAAAAAAATGTATGTGGCAACAGGCACAAAAGGGCTATCTTGGACAGACTAGGCAAAAGCCTCTCTATTAGGCAGAACCCTTAGAAACTCTGACGCCCTTTAACCCCTATACAGGGATCTGAATTTACAACAGGGTGCAGGAGATTGCTGCTTATGGAAGGGCTGCAGACCAGAGACAGGAAAGTCACCAAGCGGGATCAAAGCCGGGAGGTCAGGATCCGGTAGAGTAGTCAGGGAGCCGGGTCACAACCAAGATAGCAGCAAAGAGCAAAAAGCATCAGTCAAGTGAAGAGTACAAAAAAAGAGGCCGAGGTAACACAGGAGAACACTAATACAAGACAGGACAGTAGTCAGGGAAACAAAAAGCTATATCTGGCAGCTTCCAGCAGACAGCTGAAGGTACGGTATTAGTAGGGTGTGGTGCTTTCCAATAGGCTGAAGCTAAGAGCTGATGACTTCAGCTGGACCGCACACACCTCCACTCTGTCAGACTGTGAAGCACTACAGGTCCCAGCTACTCTGACCTTAGTGGATGGACATAGCTGGCACTCTTTAGATTCTCTGACTCTGATCTCTCCTCTATCACCAGCATCACCTACAGAACGAACACGGCGGCATCTAATGACAGAAGCAGATGTGGATGGGGCAGAGTCTGATGGGGATGGGGCGATGTCTTATTTGCTCATCATTTTCAAGATCTCTGCTTGCTTTTAGTGAATGGTAATGTGGCGCCCCGCAACGAGTGCGTCACAAGGGAGTATTGCAGCCGCAATATTCTCTAGACAAAGCAGTGCAATGGTTAACTCAGAGATCCAACCCAACATACAACACCTAGAACAGGGGACCAATCATAGGTCCTGGTGGGTGGAGTGTTAGGGTAGTGAAGTAGAACAGGATAGAAGAGTCTAGTCTGGAATCTAGAACCTAGAACACAGAACTTGGAGAGGAGCGGGGGTCCGCACTCCGTGCGGGCCCCTGGGCCGTCACCGGTCGGGTGTCAGCACCTGAGGCCTTAACCACCGGGAATGGGCATATCTACACGGGTTCCCAAAAGACTCCCGTGCCCACAACTTACAGCCGGTTCACTGGTACCGAAGCTGGCAGCAGTTCACCTCTGCCACGCGAACCAGCCCCGTGGAGGAGCAGCTTTATAGGAGCACCCCACCACCAGCCAGTTTCCAGTCGTCTAACCAGCGGTGTACCCACCGAGGGACCCAAGGCTCCCCAAAGAATCCAGAACGTACATCATGGATAGGGCATTGAAGCAGCCTCCCCGTACCCGACCTGGTATTCCTGGGCGACGCTGGCAAGAGAAGCTAAGGAGGTAGAAAGGAGGTACACTGCGGATCTCTGAGGAGCACTATCACTGCTGAGTCCACCCGGTCTTCTACTCAACCACTGTAAGCCATGTACTGCCTGCTGGTTACAGTAAAGAACCGTTGCAGAGACTAACTGTGTCCGTGTCTCCTTATGAACTGTCCGTCATGAACTAAAGGTAACCGCAGCTGCCGCACAACATCTTGAGCAGCTCCAGCCCCCGGGGATCACCGCTCAGCCTGTGGGGAGCGTAACATCTTGCTGCTGTCCATCACCCGGGAGGTTCCGCAGCGTCGGTAGCCCTTACCGAATCTACTCATAGGTGGCGTCACGAAGAAAACAAATTAAACCCCCCTTTAATCTGTTCCCGTAAGACGTCCTCATTTTTGATCTGCACTACACCGGGCCCCACTACCGGCAGGCGCGGTCCACCCGTGACAAGGAAGGAGAAGAATCGCCTGTATAAACCGGGAGTAACCCTGGCCCCTGGTGTGCGTCAGAAAATGGCGTCACGAACAGGATACGAGCAGGCCCGTTACCCAACGGGTATATTGTGCTTAAACTGGACTTTATTGTCTACAATTGGACTTTGTTCGTCCCTAAAAGAACTTTCCCGCCTTTACACCATTGGGTCAAGATGGCGCCCAAGATGGCGTTCCCGCCACAAGAAGCCGCCACGTGAAGCCCAGGAGTGAGTCAACCCCCCCCTCACTGTGGGAGGGCTAAAGACAAAAGGCGCCAAACTCTTTGTCCGCCCTGATTGCTCGAATCAACCATGGGGGCGGACCCCAAAGACTTTTCCCACGATTGGACTACAAAAGCCCAGAGGAGATGGGAGTGTCATACATAGACACACAGACGGAATTCCTGACCAGCTCAACCAGAACGTCTTACCGGTTGATCGGGTGTGGTTTCCCTCCAAAGAAGAATGGCCAGCATGAGACTCCAAGACCTGATGCGGGAGGTCGAGGCGGAGGCCAGAGCAGCCATCAGCCAACCGGGTCCGGATCCTGCCCTTACTATAGACGGCAGCCCCGACTTCTGGCTAGAGGCTCTACAAGACCTCCGGGTGCGGTTACTAGAGACAGTGGAATGGACGATCCGTAGCTGGAGCGCGACCCTAGGCAGACGACTACACCATGCGATGCAGCAGAGCCGACCGGGTGCAGCTTCTCCAAGCCCAGACGACGTCACCAGCTTCTCGACCGCCTCACCCTCGCCTACCACCTGTCCTGCTCCGTCACCTGAGCCAATAGACTGTGTCATTCCGGTGGAGGCCGCAACTCGACCCGTTCCAGCGACCAACATCGCAACCGATTCCGTTCTTGAGCCGGAGCTCATAACATGCTCCATGGAAGAACTCGATCTCTACCAGGTTCCCACTGAGGAACCCGCGACATGTTTCACCACTACAGAGACAGTCGCCTGTTTTGTCCCCGTACCGGAGGCTTCCCTTGCCATTGCCGAGGCCTACCTGGTAACCGGGATTGAAACACCTTTACCTGCGGAAACAGATGAAGAGGCAGGCAGCCTGGAAGCCCTGCAGGACGTCCCTACGGAAGGATCCGCAGCACCACCGCCCCGTTGTACAACGGAACAAGCTTTAACGTCTTTCATCATCGAGCAGCCTGATGTGGTCATCGAGGAAGAGGTCGGAGAGGATGACGACGAGACCCACAGCACCGCTGAGGATTTCGACACCGGGTTCGCTTGGGGAGACAGCAAGGAACTTCCTTCCGGGCACACAGCTCGGGTACACTGGTCGGGTGCACTGCCGACACCTTCCCCTGTGCCGTTCCACCGGGTTCCGATACAGACAGCCCGCCAAGTTCAAGCTTCCCGCCAAACCACCAGCTCCATTACTCATCTTTACACCCCGAGCCGTAACGACGGAGATGTACGCCAGAGACGACGAGAGGAGTGGCAAGCCCGAGAACGTGCCAACATGGAGGCCCGTGCCGAGGCTCGCCGCCAGCCGCCGCTGCCTGATGAACTCCGCCGTGAAGGTAGAATTTCCACCTTTAACTTACATACCGGGTGGGGGTTCGCTTGGGAGGTGGGTTTGAATGAGGAGGTGTTTGTGGGGCGCCGGGACGTTGAGTCAAACTTGCCAAGAGGACATCCCGATCGCGACCTATACCGAGGCGATATAATCACCTATGAGCGCTATGCTTGTGCAGATGGGTGGTTCGCTATCCGGGTGCGCCATCACCCTCAGAGCCAGTGACTTTAAAAAAAAAAAAAAACTTGAACTTTCATCAATGACTCTGTTACCGTTAATCACTGACCGTGTGATCTTGCGGCTACAGCCTGGACTCTAGTTAAAGTACAGCCGACCGCCCGCCGGGTCCGCACAAAGTGATTACCTGTTTCTTTGCTTATAACATCAAAGCATATCTTTACCTGTTTTTCTATTTTAATAAAAGTGTGTCATATATATGTATAAAAATGTAAAAACCTCTGTAATGTGAGTAGTTTGACGCTTGGGGACAAGCTGATTTAACCAAGGGGGAGTGTGGCGCCCCGCAACGAGTGCGTCACAAGGGAGTATTGCAGCCGCAATATTCTCTAGACAAAGCAGTGCAATGGTTAACTCAGAGATCCAACCCAACATACAACACCTAGAACAGGGGACCAATCATAGGTCCTGGTGGGTGGAGTGTTAGGGTAGTGAAGTAGAACAGGATAGAAGAGTCTAGTCTGGAATCTAGAACCTAGAACACAGAACTTGGAGAGGAGCGGGGGGTCCGCACTCCGTGCGGGCCCCTGGGCCGTCACCGGTCGGGTGTCAGCACCTGAGGCCTTAACCACCGGGAATGGGCATATCTACACGGGTTCCCAAAAGACTCCCATGCCCACAACTTACAGCCGGTTCACTGGTACCGAAGCTGGCAGCAGTTCACCTCTGCCACGCGAACCAGCCCCGTGGAGGAGCAGCTTTATAGGAGCACCCCACCACCAGCCAGTTTCCAGTCGTCTAACCAGCGGTGTACCCACCGAGGGACCCAAGGCTCCCCAAAGAATCCAGAACGTACATCATGGATAGGGCATTGAAGCAGCCTCCCCGTACCCGACCTGGTATTCCTGGGCGACGCTGGCAAGAGAAGCTAAGGAGGTAGAAAGGAGGTACACTGCGGATCTCTGAGGAGCACTATCACTGCTGAGTCCACCCGGTCTTCTACTCAACCACTGTAAGCCATGTACTGCCTGCTGGTTACAGTAAAGAACCGTTGCAGAGACTAACTGTGTCCGTGTCTCCTTATGAACTGTCCGTCATGAACTAAAGGTAACCGCAGCTGCCGCACAACATCTTGAGCAGCTCCAGCCCCGGGGATCACCGCTCAGCCTGTGGGGAGCGTAACATCTTGCTGCTGTCCATCACCCCGGGAGGTTCCGCAGCGTCGGTAGCCCTTACCGAATCTACTCATAGGTGGCGTCACGAAGAAAACAAATTAAACCCCCTTTAATCTGTTCCCGTAAGACGTCCTCATTTTTGATCTGCACTACACCGGGCCCCACTACCGGCAGGCGCGGTCCACCCGTGACAAGGAAGGAGAAGAATCGCCTGTATAAACCGGGAGTAACCCTGGCCCCTGGTGTGCGTCAGTAATATATATTTTATAATGCTAAGAGGTTAAAATCATGCCCTGGCCTAATACTAGTGGATGTCAATGAATTAGATCAAAATCAATATCATATCGCCATGATTCAGGGAGTCTAAATGACTAATAAATCAATATTATATTCACCCTTTTGATGTCTGGTGGAATACGGCAGCGCGGTTTTTAATCCTTCACCCTCCCTACTTTAATTTTCTGTGTGTAAAGATGCTATATCATATATGTGTTTCACTTTATGTATTGAAATACTGAAATAATGTAACTTTTTGGTGATCTTCTAATTCATTGAGATGCTCCTGTAGATCTCAGGGTTGATAGATTGATACATTTGTATCTCCCAGGACTCCAGACTGGTATATTGTATCTGCACTGATACATTGTAGCAAACTACCGGGATAGAAGGAAGACTTTATTGCCGATGTCTTTGGCTCATGATGGATTAGTGGATAAGCTCAAGAAGACAGATGATTGTAAACTGGAACTATCACTTCAATGGAAGCAAGCAGAGGTCTTGAAATAGTGAAAAATCCAAATAAAGGTGCAGCGGAGGATCTGTGATGGAGAATGGTCCAGGTGGGAGTCTCGGGGGTCTACATGCTCAATAATAATGAAATATGAGAAATTCCCGACGCTGATAGAAAGACTCAATGATTGCCACTCATTGAAGCTGAGATGACAGAAGCCGCGGCAGGATTTCTCCCTCAGTGACATCATGTATCAAAGAAAAATTTTGCTTTCAAAGAAAAACATTGTCATCCGGCTGTATGGCGGGGAGCGTCGTCGTCAGACGGGAACATCTGATTGGGTAGATAAATGGCTCGAGTAAAGGTGGCTGGGAGCTGTGCCAGGCGACCAGTCATAAAGCAGTAAAAGAATTCTAAAATCAATAGACTACTGCACTAAAGTCAATAAAGATTATGCAGGAGCAGACTAATATGAGCAAGCGGGTAGTAATGTGAGCGCGCCGAGACATCGCCACTCTGAACTGCATGGAAGTCGCAGGCCAAGTGGTCAGACATGAAATATAGCCGCAGATCTGTACAGAGGGAAGTACTCATCAGACAGCGGAGGACGCGTCTGCCCACAGGGAAACCAGAAACATGTGGCCACCAGACCCGCCATCATGGAGGCAGATGACCAAAGCCATCAGTGTCCTCAATCATTGTAAGGATTTGTACTGTAGATAGGGTACAGGATAACGACACTGACACTGGGGGTACAGGATAATGACACTGGGGGTACAGGATAATGACACTGACCCTGGGGGTACAGGATAATGATACTGGGGGTACAGGATGATGACACTGACCCTGGGGGTACAGGATAATGACACTGGAGGTACAGGATAATGACACTGAGGGTACAGGATAATGACACTGAGGGTACAGGATAATGACACTGGAGGTACAGGATAATGACACTGGGGGTACAGGATAATGACACTGGGGCTACAGGATAATGACACTGGGGCTACAGGATAATGACACTGGGGGTACAGGATAATGACACTGAGGGTACAGGATAATGACACTGGGGGTACAGGATAATGACACTGGGGGTACAGGATAATGACACTGGAGGTACAGGATAATGACACTGAGGGCACAGGATAATGACACTGACACTGGGGTACAGGATAATGACACTGAGGGTACAGGATAATGACACTGGGGGCACAGGATAATGACACTGGGGGTACAGGATAATGACACTGGGGTACAGGATAATGACACTGGGGATACAGGATAATGACACTGGGGGTACAGGATAATGACACTGAGGGTACAGGATAATGACACTGGGGTACAGGATAATGACACTGGGGGTACAGGATAATGACACTGGGGGTACAGGATAATGACACTGACACTGGGGTACAGGATAATGACACTGAGGGTACAGGATAATGACACTGGGGGCACAGGATAATGACACTGGGGGTACAGGATAATGACACTGGGGTACAGGATAATGACACTGGGGATACAGGATAATGACACTGGGGGTACAGGATAATGACACTGAGGGTACAGGATAATGACACTGGGGTACAGGATAATGACACTGGGGGTACAGGATAATGACACTGGGGGTACAGGATAATGACACGGGGGGTACAGGATAATGGCACTGGGGGTACAGGATAATGACACTGGGGGTACAGGATAATGACACTGGGGGTACAGGATAATGACACTGGGGGTACAGGATAATGACACTGAGGGTACAGGATAATGTCACTGGGGGTACAGGATAATGACACTGGGGTTACAGGATAATGACACTGGGGTTACAGGATAATGACACTGACACTGGGGGTACAGGATAATGACACTGAGGGTACAGTATAATGACACTGGGGTACAGGATAATGACACTGGGAGTACAGGATAATGACACTGGGGGTACAGGATAATGACACTGGGGGTACAGGATAATGACACTGGGGGTACAGGATAATGACACTGGGGGTACAGGATAATGACACTGGGAGTACAGGATAATGACACTGGGAGTACAGGATAATGACACTGGGGGTACAGGATAATGACACTGGTGGGTACAGGATAATGACACTGACACTGGGGGTACAGGATAATGACACTGACACTAGGGGTACAGGATAATGACACTGGGGGTACAGGATAATGACACTGGGGGTACAGGATAATGATACTTGGGGTTACAGGATAATGACACTGGAGGTACAGGATAATGACACTGGAGGTACAGGATAATGACACTGGGGGTACAGGATAATGACACTGGAGTACAGGATAATGACACTGGGGGTACAGGATAATGACACTGGGGGTACAGGATAATGACACTGGGGTACAGGATAATGACACTGGAGGTACAGGATAATGACATTGGGGTACAGGATAATGACACTGACACTGGGGGTACAGGATAATGACACTGGGGTACAGGATAATGACACTGGAGGTACAGGATGACGACACTGGGGTACAGGATAATGACACTGGGGTACAGGATAATGACACTGGGGTACAGGATAATGACACTGGGGGTACAGGGTAATGACACTGGGGGTACAGGATAATGACACATACTGGGGTACAGGATAATGACACTGACACTGGGGGTACAGGATAATGACACTGGGGTACAGGATAATGACACTGACACCGGGAGTACAGGATAATGACACTGACACTGGGGGTACAGGATAATGACACTGGGGGGTACAGGATAATGACACTGACACTGGGGGTACAGGATAATGACACTGGGGGTACAGGATAATGACACTGGGGGTACAGGATAATGACACTGGGGGTACAGGATAATGACACTGGGGGTACAGGATAATGACACTGACACAAGGGTACAGGATAATGACACTGGGGGTACAGGATAATGACACTGACACAGAGTACAGGATAATGACACTGACACTGGGGGTACAGGATAATGACACTGGGGGTACAGGATAATGACACTGACACGGAGTACAGGATAATGACACTGACACTGGGGGTACAGGATAATGACACTGACACTGGGGGTACAGGATAATGACACTGGGGGTACAGGATAATGACACTGGGGGTACAGGATAATGACACTGGGGGTAGAGGATAATGACACTGGGGAAACAGGATAATGACACTGACACTGGGGGTAAGGATAATGACACTGGGGGTACAGGATAATGACACTGGGGGTACAGGATAATGACACTGACACGGAGTACAGGATAATGACACTGACACTGGGGGTACAGGATAATGACACTGACACTGGGGGTACAGGATAATGACACTGGGGGTACAGGATAATGACACTGGGGGTACAGGATAATGACACTGGGGGTAGAGGATAATGACACTGGGGAAACAGGATAATGACACTGACACTGGGGGTAAGGATAATGACACTGGGGGTACAGGATAATGACACTGGGGGTACAGGATAATGAGACTGGGGTTACAGGATAATGACACTGACACTAGGGTACAGGATAATGACACTGGGGGCACAGGATAATAACACTGGGGGTACAGGATAATAACACTGGGGGTACAGGATACTGACACTGGAGGTTCAGGATAATGATACTGACACTGGGGTACAGGATAATGACACTGACACTGGGGTACAGGATAATGACACTGGGGGGTACAGGATAATGACACTGGGGGGTACAGGATAATGATACTGGGGGTACAGGATAATGACACTGAGGGTACAGGATAATGACACTGGGGGCACAGGATAATGACACTGGGGGTACCGGATAATGACACTGGGGGTACAGGATAATGACACTGGGGGTACAGGATAATGACACTGGGGCAGTGGCGCACCCAAGGGGGGGGACCTACGTGTCTGGACCCCCCCCCTTTGGACGGCCCTGAGAAGCTGAGAAGCCGTTTTCGTGCAGTATTAAGCATTAATTAGGTATTCAAATTTACAAAAATCGCTTGGCTTTTAGGGGCTTTGCCCCTCGGAACCCCGCTGGGGGGGTGACACCCCCCTTTCAGGGCCAGTGTGTGTTTCTTGGACCCCTACCTTGGGAAATTTCTGGGTGCGCCACTGCACTGGGGTACAGGGTAATGACACTCGGGGTACAGGATAATGACACTGGGGTACAGGATAATGACACTGGGGGTACAGGATAATGACACTGGGGGTACACGATAATGACACTGGGGGTACACGATAATGACACTGGGGGTACACGATAATGACACTGGGAGTACAGGATAATGACACTGGGAGTACAGGATAATGACACTGGGGGTACAGGATAATGACACTGAGGGTACAGGATAATGACACTGACACTGACACTGGGGGTACAGGATAATGACACTGGGGGTACAGGATAATGACACTGGGAGTACAAGGATAATGACACTGGGGGTACAGGATAATGACACTGGGGGTACAGGATAATGACACTGGGGGCACAGGATAATGACACTGGGGGTACAAGATAATGGCACTAGGGGTACAGGATAATGACACTGGGGGTACAGGATAATGACACTGACACTGGGGGTGCACGACAATGACACTGGGGGCACAGGATAATGCCACTGGGGGTACAAGATAATGACACTGGGGGTACACGATAATGACACTGGAGGTACAGGATAATGACACTGACACTGGGTGTACAGGATAATGACACTGGGGGCACAGGATAATGACACGGGGGCACAGGATAATAACACTGGGGGTACAGGATAATGACACTGAGGGTACAGGATAATGACACTGGAGGTACAGGATAATGACACTGGGGGCACAGGATAATGACACTGGGGGTACAGGATAATGACACTGAGGGTACAGGATAATGACACTGGGGGTACAGGATAATGTCACTGGGGGTACAGGATAATGTCACTGGGGGTACAGTGGAGGTTCTGGATAATGATACTGACACTGGGGTACAGGATAATGACACTGGGGTACAGGGTAATGACACTCGGGGTACAGGGTAATGACACTCGGGGTACAGGGTAGTGCTCAGTGCTGTGCTCTTCCGCTAATATCCGCCTCCCAGTAAAGTCCTTGATGAAGGCTTTTGCGTTTCCTGCTGCTCATTGTTCGGTTTCGTTAATGACACCCTGGTGCCTGGATCGCTCAGATGAGGTCATGGAATGATAGTAATTAGCGCCAATAAATATTTACCTATTAAGCCGAGGTATCGTCATCCCATTAGAAATGATAACACCGAGCCGCTACACGAGGAACGGAGGAGATACAGAATGAATCAGAGAAATAGAGAAAAAAGTAAATGGACTAATCTGTGCTACGAATAATCTGGGATCGGGATTGGAAATGGGATTGGAATTCAGAGTTTGGGGTTCACTATGATGCCTGAAGAGCAGATATGGATAAAGAAATGTATCCCATATCATTCATTGATGCATCAACCAAAGTGACAACAGGGACCATGGCAGTGCTCAGATCATTTGTTCTATGGTATAATCTGCTGAATCTATATATACAATCTGGTTCACTATGAAGTATATTTAATGGTTCTTTTTTTTTGTCCCCTGTAAACAGCATCAGCTGTATCCATAGGCTGTGCCTGGTACTTCATCACTGCACAATTCACTTGAAAGCGGCTGAGCTGCAGCACCAACACAGCCCACATACAAGGGTGGCGCTATTTCAGAGCCTTAAATTCATCACTACCCTATTGCCCATATTTTAGCAGCAGTGATGGGTCAGAGAAAGGGACAGTATCTAGGATTTAATTTCCTGACCCCGACCGCTGGGTCTGGTGAGATGTGTTTGTTTAGTGGGAAGTCTAGTTTGGGGATGTTTCAGTTAGGAGGTCCAGTCTGGGATCTGAATTTAGAAGGTCTGGTGAGAGGTCTCTCTTTACCAGGAGGACTAGTTTGGGGATGTAGCAGTTAGAGGGTCCAGTGTGGGGTCTGTATTTAGAGGGTCTGGTGAGAGGTCTCTCTTTAGTGGGAGGTCTAGTTAGGGGATGTATCAGTTAGGGGGTTCAGTCCGGGGTCTGTACAGTCCCGGACAAAAGTTATGTTGCTTATCCATGTTATGTAAATAAAAGCTTCTAACCTGACGTTAAATTAATCCGTTGGTTGTATAAATTACTCTTTTGAAAGCTGAAACCCTCCCAAAAGTGGTTTAGGTTAAGAAAATGCCATTAATGCTGAAAAATTGATCATTTAATGAACACAGAATTGTCAGATTTTGGCAAGACAAAAGTTTTGTGGCCTGGTCATATAATGCACCCAATCCTAGTTTACCTCCTCACCTGCGCTCTGTAAATGATCGGTTAATTAGTGAGTGTGTCTAAAAAGAAACTCAGCACCCCAGACCTTCACTTGAACTGCAACTTGAGCTCTGACAACATGCCAAAAATCCACCCTGCGACCAAAGCCTTGATTATCAAGAGGCTGAAGACCAGATCCACTGCAGAGGTGGCTGGCACCTTTAATGTGTCTCAGTGTCAAGTACAAAGAATTAAAAAAAGATTTGAAGAGACTGGAGATGTGTTTGACAAGCCCAGGTCGGGCAGACCCCACAAGACAACTGCTCAAGAGGAACGCTTGTTGGTTAGAAAATCCAAAGCAAGCCCCTCTTCCACTGCAGCAGAGCTCCAGCAGGCCTGATCACCTCAAGTCCCTGTATCAACTAGAACAGTTTGTAGGATTCTGTCTCGAAATGGCATCCATGGTCGAATAAGTGCCAGAAGCCAGCACTAAACAAAAGGCAAATAAAAAACCATGAGGCATTTGCAAAATCCCACAGCCTGCTAAACAGATGGACGCTGGAAAAGTGGCAGAAGGTGGATTTTTCTGATGAATCTTCAGTAGAATTACACCATAGCCGCTGCAAATACTGCAGGAGACCTACTGGAGCCCGTATGAATCCAAAATACATCCAGAAAACTGTTATATTTGATGGTGGAAAGATCATGGTCTGGGGTTACATTCAGTATGGAGGTGTGCAAAACATTTGCAAGGTGGAAGGCAATATTAATAGCCTAAAATATCAAGACATTAGCTACCTCATACATTCCAAATCATAAAAGGGGTCACATTCTCCAGCAGGGTGGTGCTCCATCTCATACATCCATCTCTATAACAAAGTTCCTATAGGCAAAAAAGATCAAGGTGCTCAAGGACTGGCCAGCCCACTCACCAGACATGAACATCATTGAGCATGTTTGGGGTAGGATGAAAGAGGAAGCTTGGAAGACAAAACCAAAGAATCTAGATGAACTCTGGGAGGCATGTAAGACTGCATTCTTTGCTATTCCTGATGACGTCATTAATATTTGTATGAATCATTGTTGAACTGCATGGATGCAGTCTTTCAAGTTCATGGAAGTCACACAAAATATTAAATATGACTCTAATAGTTAATTTTTTGTTTGAAAATCACATTACTTTCTGTGGGCGAGCAAACTTTTGTCTTGCCAAAATCTGACCATTCTGTGTTCATTAAATGATCAGCATTAATGCCAATTTATTTCATTTTCTTAACCTAAACCACATTTCAGAGGGTTTCAGCTTGAATTTAACGTCAGGTTATAAGCTTTTATTTACATAACATGGATAAGCGACATAACTTTTGTCCGGGACTGTATGTAGAAGGTCTGGTAAGAGGTCTTTGTTTAGTGGGAGGTCTAGTTTGGGGTTGTAGAAGTTAGAGGGTCTGATCTGGGGTCTGTATTTAGAGGGTCTAGTGAGAGGTCTCTCTTCAGCTAGTATAGGGATGTATCAGATAGGGGTCCAGTCAGGGGTCTGTATTTGTTTTCTGCGTTGATTCTGGAATCTGAATTATTTGTGCAACTAAATAGACTGCGGTGTTAAATAATTTAGGTCTGGGGTCTGAGTTTTGGTATTGTAGAAGTGAACGACCAAAGACATCTGAAAAATAAACTGCAGTTATCAGGGGCGGTCATCATGGTGGTCTGGGCTGGGTGGAGAGACTCAGCCATTGACAAGAGTAGTGACAGCACCCAGATATCAATGCAGGTTTAGGGAACATCCCAGGACACGGTCTAGATGTACATATATTATATGTTACAGCGCACGTCAGTAAAAATCACCGGAGAAATCCGTATTTATTAGGCCATTTCCATTCGAATGATCAAACCAGCAACATCCATCAAACAGCATCAAAAAAGAGAGAAACTTTTATAGGTGCCACTTTCCAGTGATATCATTAATCCAGCGGAGAGGCTGCACCGTAATAAATCTTATTTGTGTAATGATAAAATGGGCATTTTGCGGCGGAGCGCGCCTCCAGCCGAGCCCTGTTTATAGGAGGTTTATGTTCTGTTTATCAGCTGTTAGAGAAGCCGCTCAGTCATTTTAATAATTATGTGGGAAGCCGCGGCTGATCACTGGGTCCCGGTGACCCGGCTTCTGGGGATATTACATTGTCACAACAAAGAGGCTGAATTATCTCCGGAGCGACTGGCGGAAAGGTCACAGGTATTGTTTGATGTTGGATATGGAAATGTGTTTATGGCGGAGCACAAATGACATGTAATAACCGAGAAGGGGAGACACGACGACGACTGCGAAAATGGAGATGGAAACACAATTACAATCTCATCTGATCACCACGTCCTCTGGTATCGCGTGGCCCCCGGTATCACGTAGCCCTGCGCGACCCGTACGTGGGATCTGCAACATGTGTAGTAACGCAGGCAGGTGTCAGGGCTTTCTCCAATCTATCCAAAGCCACATTTGTGTTATTTTATTTGGACTATTGGTTCTAAGGAGGAGATCTATGGGTAATGCATCATGGGAAAAGTATGCAAATTAGCTCTCATTGAGAAAAAAAAAAGGACTCTTTCATATCAGTTAAGAAGAAAGGTAGTTTTTTGAGGGGAAACCCAAGTTTGTTATTCTGATCCATCTATCCTGTTCCCCCAAAATAAGACAGTGTATTATATTAATTTTTGCTCCCAAAGATGCCCCATGTCTTATTTTCAGGGAATGTCTTATTTTTCCATGAAGAAATCACATTTATTGTTAAACATAAAAAAAATAAACATTTATTATATCCTGTACAGTAGTTGTCATCACAAACCAGCATAATCAAACGGTGTCATTCATCCATCTGCAACACCCATCATCCCCCAATATCTCCATCATCCCCCAATATCCCCATCATACTCCAATATCACCATCATACCCCAATATCCCCATCATACCCCAATATCCCCATCATCCATCTGCAGCCCCAATCATCCCCCAATATCCCCATCATCCATCTGTGACCTCCATCATCCACCAATATCCCCCTACAGCCCCCAAGTCCCCATCATCCATCTGCAGCCCCAATCATCCCCCGATACCCCCATCATCCATCTACGACCTCCATTATTCACCAATATCCCCCTGCAGCCCCCATCATCCATTTGCAGCCCCCATCATCCCCCAATATCCCCATCATCCATCTGCAGCCCCAATCATCCCCCAATATCCCCATCATCCATCTGTGACCTCCATCATCCACCAATATCCCCCTGCAGCCCCCATCATCCCCCAATATCCCCATCATCCATCTGTGACCTCCATCATCCACCAATATCCCCCTGCAGCCCCCAAGTCCCCATTATCCATCTGCAGCCCCATCATCCCCCAATATCCCCATCATCCATCTGCAGCCCCAATCATCCCCCGATACCCCATCATCCATCTGCGACCTCCATCATTCACCAATATCCCCCTGCAGCCCCATCATCCATTTGCAGCCCCCATCATCCCCCAATATCCCCATCATCCATCTGCAGCCCCAATCATCCCCCAATATCCCCATCATCCATCTGTGACCTCCATCATCCACCAATATCCCCCTGCGCCCCCATCATCCCCCAATATCCCCATCATCCATCTGCAGCCTCCATCATCCCCCAATAAGCCCCTGCAGCTCCCATCATCCACTGCAGCCCCCCATCATCCCACACCAATATTCCCATCATCCCCCTGCAGCTCCCTTCATCCCCAATATCCCCATCATCCATCTGCAGCCCCCATCATCCATCTCAGCCCCCAAACACACACACACATTGTACTGCTATTACCGGAGCCCGCCACCACTTTATTCATTCCTCCACGTCCTCTTTGTATGTACGGTATCCAGGCATCGGTGGTGGGATCCGGCAATAGCAGTACCGTCATTCGGATCCATTATAGCTGTATGCTCTTATGGTCAGCAGACATGCCTTTCCCAAAATTTTTTTTGCTAGTTCTTATTTTGGGGGAAACACAGTAATAAGAAAAAAAGGTACCGGAAAATATCCAAACCCTCAAAACCAGAAGGCGGAGCTAAGGTCCTCTTCACACGTTCAGTATTTTACATCAGTATTTGTAAGGCTGAGTTCACATTTCCAGTTATTGTCCATTACATCACTTCCAGCAGCGATCTGCTGCAGCTCATTAATCTGAAACAAATCAGATCACTACCTTTTCTAGTCCTTTCGCACAAAAATTGATATATCTTAGGAGTTTTTATTCATCTGATCTTACTGATTCTGTTTCCCACTCACTTTTTCTTATAGTTCCTAGATTCCGTATGCTGCTGAGATCATGTCTTTAAGTGATAACTCAGACCAGGTCCTGCTCCGGAGCAGCTCACAACACCACGCTCCCCGAAGGGAGATTGTAGATAAGCCGATGAATAAATGTGGTATAATAATATAAGCGCTGAGAGCTAAAACAGGATACACAATGCTCTTAAATATATTACCTTTGAGTTTTATTCATTCAACAAATAAAAGCCCTCCTGCCACAACGCGTTTCGATGCTGACTGCGTCTTCCTCAAGTGGACATCCACTTGAGGAAGACGCAGTCAGCGTCGAAACGCGTTGTGGCAGGAGGCTTTTATTTGTTGAATGAATAAAACTCAAAGGTAATATATTTAAGAGCATTGTGTATCCTGTTTTAGCTCTCAGCGCTTACTATTATTATACCACATTTATTACATCACTTCCGGCAGCGATCTGCTGGTATAAAGTTCTGAAAACACAACACACTACTTTTTTGTCCATTTTGAGAGAATTGATTTCTTCAGGATGTTTTTTTTTCAACATTTGAGTCTATGGAAAATGGATCTAGTAACTGATTACTATTTCTCTACTCATTTTTCTTTCAGTTGTAAACGATCCCGTTTTTTTGCTTACTGGATCAGTTTTAAAGTGTAACACTCAACGGGACTTGTTACTGGGATTGGACCCACTGGGATGATGTATTGATCTCGACCTGGATGAGTGTACCTAAGAGGCTAGATAGCGAGGTTAGGCTTGTGCTGGTAGGTAGCCACCAGGGCCAACTCCAGGGAGTCTCTGTACCTCGATAGGTGACTCCAGGGGTCAAGCTCCTACAGAAATGCAGTGATTGATGTACATAGGTGCAGCCGGATGATTGATTGGACAGGTGCAGCGGGTACGGCAGCAGGACTGGTTCGGTTGGAGCAGTGGCCACGGCCACTGGACAGATACTGACTGGCACAGAGGATACGGCTGCAGGCTGGCACTGATGGTATGGCAGCAGGATTGATTCGGCTGAGCAGTAGGCACGGCCACTGGACAGATACTGACTGACACAGAGGATACGGCTGCAGGTTGGCACAGATTGTAAGCGCAGGACTGGTTTGCTGGGGCAGTAGAGGCAGCCACTGGACAGATGCTGACTGACACAGAGGTACGGCTGCAGGTTGGCACAGGATTGTACAGCAGCAGGACTGGTTTGCTTGGAGCAGTGGGCCCGGCCACTGGACAGATACTGACTGACACAGAGGATACGGCTGCAGGCTGGCATTGATGGAACGGCAGCAGAGACTGGTTTGGTTGGAGCAGTAGGCACAGCCACTGGAACAGATACTGACTGCACAGAGGATACGGCTGCAGGCTGGCACTGATGGTATGGCAGCAGGATTGATTCAGCTGGAGCAGTAGCACGGCCACTGGACAGATACTGACTGACACAGAGGATACGGCTGCAGGTTGGCACAGATTGTAGGCAGCAGGACTGGTTTGCTTGGAGCAGTAGAGGCACGACCACTGGACAGATACTGACCGACACAGAGGATACGGCTGCAGGCTGGCACTGATGGTATGATAGTAGGCTGGTTCTGGCTGGCACAGAAGGTACCAGCAAAGGTAACGGACTAGGAACAGACACAGGTTAGGTACTGCACGGGACACGGAACAAGCTGACAACCAACTGACTCACCTCCAGGGCCATGAGGTACTTGGAACCGGGCTGGTTTGGTCTCTCAGGGGACGCACAGGGGCTGAGACCCAGCTCTTGGCCCTGCGGAGTCACTTAAAAATGTGGAGTAAATGTTTTAGGGATAATGATCATGTCACCACCCATGGTTTGCGGCTAGGGTAGCCGCCGCTGCTGCAGAACCTCTGGATACAAAGACAGGGGCTGGGATGGAATGGTTTCCCATAAGTGGAGTGGGTCCCCAGGGCAGTGGATGTTAGACTGTCGTTTGGGGTGCAGGACGGAGTGCGCAAAGTAACAGAGACTCACGGTTGTTGGTTTCTCAGATCCTTTACTGATGGTACTGGTGCAGGCCGGGACACTGACAGGTGATGTTACTTGGTATCCGTGCAACCTGGGAGCAACTCAGGGTTCTCCTCACCCGGCAAGTCTGAGGCCTCCCTGCTCCTAGGCTCTCTAGGCTGCTTTGCCTGCAGACACTGTGGTGTGGCTGGGAGACTTGGAATCCCCACCCTCCTGTGTTGGCTGCTGGGATGGACGTTAGATCCTGCACAGCCTTGGACTCCGGTGTCGGTTCTGGCACTCTGCACTGGGGTGAGCTCGACACCGCCCAACTCTCCAGGCTCTCCTCGACTTCCTCAGACCCTCTAGCTAATCTTCAGCTATCCTGGGACGAGCTTAGCACTGCTCAAGTCCACAGGATGTTTCCTCAGTCCTCCTAGGAACTGATCTGACTAACTCCACCCCAGACCAGAATTCATAGGAGATCTGCCCTGAACTCAGGTTTTAGAGCTCCTCCTTCAGGCCTGGAGGCAGAAATAGTGTTGTGTGCTTGGCTCACCTGGTGTGGATACCTCTGTTGCTCTCAGTTATGACACCACCCCCCGAGGGCGGCAATGACATTGTGGCATCCGGTCTCTGGGGTTCCATATTCCCCCCTAGTGAAAACAGTACTCCCAGATGGAGAGAAACCTTTTTGTAAAACATAACAATGAGTAAATAACATTTCAAAAGTGTACAGAGTCTTAAAAATTCAAATATTACAAAAAACAAGAAAAATGGAAAACAGTCACTAAGGCGCTTAGTACTTCCACTGTTGGCTGATGAAGAAATATACACAAATTGTCTTTACCACAACCAGTCCAGTGGCATATTGGTACATAATTAAAGATAAAAGTTCAAGAAGGCTCAAAAGTTCATACAGTAAGTAAGGACATGGTTACATAAACAAGACATTTACATTTTAACCTTATTTACACCCTAATTTTGGTATCTAACTGGGGTTTGGCCTTGGGTACTGCGCTGGGACCTTCGCAGCATGGGTGTTTCTATTGATAACCAAGCCTGGACTAATATGTCTGTTGGTGTCTCACAAATGTCTGTACTGCAAGTAGGCCCATCTCTTACAGGTAGGCTAGCCAACTTTCTGTAACTTCTTAGGCTCACCATGGGCATTGCAGATTCACTGTTAGCAGGGCGTTGTTCTTCCTGTTCCTCTGCATGTATGGCATATGATACCTCAGCCTGTGGTTCTCCATGTCTTGCTGGATCATGTACCACAGCTTGGGGAAAAGCCAACATGGGAACCACTATTGCTCCATTAATCTGTGTCCACGTCTTAGGAAAGTCTCCAAGTACTGTATGGATCACTTCTTCTTTTGTTTTTTACAGGTAAAGGTTCTTCTGGGATGCTTTCTTGGTATCTCAGTTTATCAGGACATACCTTGAGATGGTCTCTGGAAACTGCTGCTGATGTCTCTCCTCGATCTTTACTGACAAGGCACACTTTAGTAATATCAAAATTTGAAGGTAACACGGTGTATGGTACTGCTTCCCATTGGTTATCAAGTTTGTTGGTTCGTCTCTTCCTCTTGAGGACTTCTTCACCTGGTTTTAGGGGAATTGCAGGAGCATGCTTGTCATTGGAGTTTTCTTGTCTTTCTCTGGCTTGGGCCAAACATTTCTCTACACATTCTTTTACCTTGCAATACTGTTGCTGGCGCTCTGTTCCCCAAGCAGAATTTGGTGAGTCTACATCAGGCTTAACGATTCCCATTTCCATATCATTGGTCTTGCACTCATCAGATATGCAGGTGTACAATTGGTGGAACTCACAGGGACATGATTGTATAAATCCACTAAATTTGGCAACTTTTCTGGCCACAGGTTTCTTTCTTCTAATGGCAAAGTTTTTAACAGGTCTATTACTACCTGGTTCATTTTCTCACACATTCCATTAGTCTGTGGGTGATACAGTGTGGTTCTTATTTTCTTGCACCCATACATGTAACAAAATTCTTGGAATATCTCCTCTTTAAATGCTGGACCTTGATCTGTTAACACCTGTTCAGGACAACCATGAGATCTACATAAACAGGTTTGAAAGGCTTTGGCCGCAGTTTTGGTTGTTAGCCCTTCATTGGATATACCACCAGGAACTGGAGTAACGATCTACAATGGTGAGAGCATAAACGTAGCCTGAGTCAATTTCACATGATCTAAGGCCACAAGTTCAAGCGGTTGCCTGGTGACAATTGGCTGTAGTGGGGCTCTCTGGCTATCTCGATCCTTCCTCATGTTGCATGGGCCACAGTCTCTCCACCAGTTTTCAATGGCTTTCCTCAGGCCAACTCAGTAGAATCTTTCTCCCAGCAGAACCTCCAGCTTCTTCGACCCAAAATGCCCTGCTCCATCGTGGTACGATTCCAGTACCATCTGGACACCCCTCCTTGGAATTACTAACTGCCAGACAAGCTCATGGGTTTGTGGATTAGTGTAATGCCTGCACAGCTTACCTCCATAATTAAACAATTTACTTTTCTCTTTCCACAGCTGTTGTCTTTCCTATGGAGTATCTGGACCAGGATGTGAGTCTGATTTTTTTCAACAATTCCTTTACTAAGTGAACGGCTGGGTCACTATCTTGCATTTCTGTCCATCCATGGTGGGTTAAATGATTCAATGTGGTGACACGTTGTGGAGGCCAGTGTAGCAAGGAGCAGGTTATAGGGGGCCAGGGGAGCCTGCTCTGGCCCTGATACTAGGGTCCCTGGCTCGCCCTGAACTCGAAGGTACCTCTGAAGGAGAGAAGGTTCGAGCCACAGACCTAAAACCCTGACTCCTAGGAAGCCTTAGGCATAAGCCCCTACCTCCACCCACGGACAAGGAACCCATCAACTTCCAATGGAGAATATTACAGCAGCTCAGGATCAGCTTCTGCTCACAACAGGTCACAGTGCAGAAGTGAACTAAATGAGCGACAACAGGTGGATGTGAGCTGATCCATTTAAGGCCAAGGGGTGGGGAGCAACCAGCCCAGACACGCCCCTCACCATACCTAAGCATTCACACACACACCTGCTACTACATGCTCGGCTCATTAGCCTCATCTACTCACACTGAGCAGGAAAAAAAAGGCTTCATTTAAACCTACAGCAGCAGCACTTCCATACTACAAGGCAATCAATACGTAACATGTGGCTTCTTGACTTTTGTCTTTCACGTAATGAGTACACAGACACATGGGGGAGGTGAAAAGCCGGTAGCTCCATCTCTTCCAGCTCCTCCGGGTCTTTTCCCACATCTTGCAAATGGGGCATCCTGGACAATGCATCAGTGTTGGCATTCTTGTTGCCTGCCCAGTACTTGATGGTAAAGTTGTAATTGGACAATCGGGCCATCCATCGCTACTCCAGCGCACCTAGCTTCGCTGTTTGCAAGTGAGTCAACGGATTGTTGTCCGTGAAGTTTGTAAATTTTGCGGCAGCCAGGTACTGTTTGAAATGTTCTGTAACCTCCCAGACTATGGTCAGGATCTCTAACTTCAACGAGCTATAGTTCTCTGGATTCCTTTCTGTAGGACGGAGCTTCCTGCTGGCATTGGCAATCACTTGTTCTCTGCCTCTTTGCACCTTGGACAATACGGCTCCCAACCCCACGTTGCTGGCATCTGTATACAGCAGAAACGGCTGACCATAGTCAGGGTAGGTTAGGATCTCATCCCCCGTAAGGGCACACTTCAACTATAATAATAATATAACAATAATAATAATATTTATTCATTTATATAGCGCTATTAATTCCATAGCACTTTACATACATTAGTAATGCTGTCCTTCTTGGGGTTCACAATCTAAACATCCTATCAGTATGTCTTTGCAATGTGGGAGGAAACTGGAGTGCCCGGAGGAAACCCACACAATTACGGAGAGAATATACAAACTCCTTGCAGATGTTGCCCTTGGTAGAAATTGAACCCAGGACCTTGGGACCTCAGTGCTGCAAAGGCTGCAGTGCTAACCACTTGAGCCACCGTGCCTGCCCTGATTGAAGGAGTCTTCTTCTCTGCTGCCCCACTCGAATGGAAGACTCGGGTTCTTAGCCTTCTTGGACTGGCCTACCAGGAGGTTTTGCAGGGGCACTGCCATCTTTGTAAACCCCTTAATAAACCTCCAGTAGTACCCTACCAGCCCCAGGAACTGCCTCACTTCCTTGATTGTTGTTGTTCTTGGCCAATCCTTAATGACAGTGATTTTCTCAGGATCTGGTGCTACACCTTCAGCACTGACAACATGACCGAGGTACTGTACCTTAGGCT
Source organism: Allobates femoralis (assembly GCA_033576535.1). Classification (NCBI taxonomy): domain Eukaryota; kingdom Metazoa; phylum Chordata; class Amphibia; order Anura; family Aromobatidae; genus Allobates; species Allobates femoralis. The sequence continues at coordinate 118,787,899 of JARQOC010000010.1, forward strand.
TTAACAGGTGGCACTTGGATGGCTTCACTTTCAGGCCATAATTGGACAATACTTCAAACACTTCAGCCAAATGCTCCAGATGGTCTTCATACGTTTTGGAGTAGACTATGACGTCATCTAAGTACAGTAATACTGTTTCAAAGTTCTTGTGCCCCAGGCACTCCATCAACCTTTGGAATGTTCCCGATGCATTACAGAGTCCGAATGGCATGCAGTTGAACACGCAGAGGCCCATTGGCGTTGCAAATGCTGTCTTCTCCTGGCAGGGCCGGCTCCAGATATTTGTGGGCCCCGGGTGAAAGAGTCTCCATGGGCCCCTTTCACACTCCATCCATGCTGCTGCACATCTGCACCATAAGCTGCACCCCAAGTTTAAACAGATGAAAATAAGAAAACATTTCTTCCTATTAATTAAAGCTTCCCTGGCGGTGTAAGGCCCCTTTCACATCAGCGTTTTGTTCAAATTGCGGCAGAAATGGCAGATTTACCGCATCTGCCACCTAACGGCCGCACTTGCGGCAAACCCCATGCATTGTCTATGGGGCTTGCAGCAGGTGCGGCAAGTGTGGCATAGCTTCAGTCCCGGCACTTGCGGCAGTTATGGCTGCAAAGAAAACCACAGTCAGCAGCTTTTTTTTTCGCGCCCGCAACTGCCGGAACCACGGCTATTCCGCACTTGCTGCATCTGCTGCAAGCCCCATAGACAATGCATGGGGCTTGCCGCAAGTGTCCCACAGGTGCGGCCATTAGGCGGCAGATGCGGTAAATCTGCCATATCTGCTGCAATTTGAACAAAACGCTAGTGTGAAAGGGGCCTAAAAGGGAAGAGTCATTAATGCTATTTTTATTGTATTGGGTAAAATGCGGAAGCAATAAATCTATAGTTAGTGTCTTTCTGCAAACTATATTAGAAACACGCAGCTCTGTTATATGCCCATAGACTTAGATAGTTCTGCTACATGCACATGTAGACACACACAGCTCTGCAACTTGCACACTACACACACAGCTCTGCTACATGTACAGTTGACACACAGCTCTGCGACTTGCACAATACACACACAGCTCTGCTACATACACGCTTGAAACAGACAACTCTGCCACATGCAGACCAGACTCACAGCTCTGCGACTTCCACACTACACACACACGCTACACACACACAGTTCTGCTACATGAACCTACAGATACACTCAGCTCTCCTACATGCCCAATACATGCACGCTACACAGAGATCTCTGCTACATGAACATACAGATGCACATACACACATCTCGGCTACATGCCCAATACATCCACACTACACACATAGCTACATGCCCAATACATGTACACTACACACACAGCTTTGCTACATGAACATACATATACACACACACAGCTGTGCTACATGGACACTACATGTACATACACAGATACACACAGCTCTGCTACATGCACATACAAAACACACACATACACACACATACAAACACACATACAAAACACACAGCTCTGCTACATGGACAATACATGTACATAGAAACACACACACATACACACAACTCTTCTACATGAACAGTGCATGCACATAAAGATACACACACACACACACTTAAACACACACACACACACATACTCTATACATTACCACGTCATCGGTGCAGAGCAGGAGAGAAGCCACTGGCTGCTGCAGGAGGCTGCAGAAGTTGAATGGCAACAGGATCTTCAAGGGCCTTAATTTCAGTCATGTGATCAATCACATGACTGGAATGCAAGGTTCTGCAGCCTGAGCCTTCGTTCAGCTCCCGGAAATCTTCCTCTACTGCTGTGTATAGATCACCTAAATCAGTACAGAGCAGGAGAGAGTGAGAGAGGGCAGCTGTCTGTGAGCGGGTCTCCTCACTGCTTCCCTCACAGACAACTGTGGGCCCTATCACTTCTTCAGGGCCCCGGGATCTGCCCGGTATTCCAGGTGCTGGCGCCGGGCATGTCTCCTGGTCCACCTCTGCTACAGGAACCTGCCAATACCCACTGGTGAGATCTAAGGTGGAGAAGTAGTTAGCAGCTCTCCATTCAGCCAGTGACTCTTCAATTCTGGGTAATGGGTAAGCATCCTTATGTGTAATGTGGTTAATCTGCCTGTAATCAACACACATTCTCATTGTACCATCCTTCTTTCTTACTAGGACTAGAGGAGCTGCCCAGGGGCTACAATTATCTCTGATCATCCCAGCCTCCTTCATCTCCCGTAACATCTCTTTGGTACACTGATAGTGAGCTAGCGGTATTGGTACTTTTCCTTAATGGGCTGATGGTCACCTGTGGGGATACGATGTTGAACCCCTTTTATCTGCCCAAAGTCTAAAGGGTGTTTACTTAAGACCCTTTTATACTTGTGTACTACCCGGTAAACTCCATGCTTTTGGTATGAAGGGGTGGCGTCAGTGCCTACATTTAACTTCTGGCACCAATCCTCCAGGTTCCCCTCAGAGCCATTGTCCTCCGCTTTTTCTGACAGAATCAAGGGTTTCACTGCCTTTATGGCATTGTTATTGACAGTTGTGAGGCACCGCCGGCATGATCCGCATGGCCGGGGTACATCACATGTAGGATCAGAGGATGATCCTGTGCACACTGGCCGGTTTTCCTGTGATGGTAATACTGTGTGAACCAACCTGAACACAATGAGTTCATGAGCCTAATGAGCGGCAGTGAGAGTGAGAGGAGTCCATGAAGAATAGGATGTGATGAGTGAGTGCTGACAACCCGGAACACAGGGAGTTAACCTGAGCTGTGTGGAAGCTGATGATTAGCAGCTGAGGGGGTGTGTCCAGGTGGGAGTGGCTGGCACGATAAGAGCCGGCCACCTGAGTGATTGTGAGATAGATTCATGCTGGAGGCTGAGATTCATTCATTCTGGAGGCTGAGCTTGATCCTGGAAGCTGAGAGTGATTGGGATGGAAGCTGAGACCAGCCTGAGTGCAGAGCAGTCCAAGGCTCTGTGTGCATGACATGATGGGAGCATGCTAGCTCCATGCCGGTGCCGAGGTCCGTGGTCGTGTCCGCTCCTAGAGGGGGAAGCCATGGTTGACCCGTGGACGCCAGACCGGGCGTGGGGTGAAACACGCCCGGGAAAGGAGCCTGTGGGGATGCCTGGTGGAACCTGTGACCCAGGTAGCGAGACCCGGATCCGTGCCCGGTAAGAAAGCAGTTCCCGAGCGATAGTGTGAACTGTGCACCTGGTGTGCGTAAATCATGTTAGGCGAGTATAGACCGCCCTTGGGACCGACTCAGTGGAGTCCGTTAAAGGTCCTGATGAACCGGAATGTATGTAGCCCGTGGAGGCAATTGTATGTAGTGTGCCAGGCGGGCATAGACCGCCTTTGGGTCCGAGTCAGAGTACTCAGTTAAGGGACCCGATGAACTATGTGTATGAGGGCGTAAGTAATGGCCCTGAATGAGAGATGATGACCTATGTAAGACCCATGTATAATCATGTGGAGAGACAGTGACCCAGCTGGTATGGATGATGTTGGAGGCGTTCCGTCCTTGGGACGAGAGGGAGGCTTGCCCTGCTGCTTGCAGAGGGTACCCGTCCCTCAACCACGACCTCTAAGGGGGTGAGTGTGCCTGTGGTGCCAGAGACAGGGGTAAGAGGGCTCCTAGTAGGTATCGGATGAGGTTCCCGTGTACTATGGTTTGCCAATCCCTGTAATGGGCCATGGAGGGGCCACAGTCCATGGATGTGGGCTGTGAGCAGGTGTGTGATCCATGGACGTTTGAATGATGGATCACATACGGTGTGTAAGGTCCCGGTCAGGCAGGATTCCTGACTACGGGTGAATGTATATCATCATGCTGGGGGACTAAAGCCAGGCGGCAGGTACCGCCATTGGGACCCACAGGGCCCGTTGAGGCGTATGTAACGAAGGTCAGAAGCAGGGGTTAGAAGGGCTCCCGTACTGGGTAACGTGTGGTTAGGCCGGAGGCCGCAGCCACGGGTTACTAGGGTTTGCCAATCCCTGTTATGAACCCGGAAGGGTCATCATCGAAGTATATCAAATGTATTTATTATAAAGGTACTGTAAGATGTGTAAGTAGGCCGGAGGCCGTAGCCACCACGGGAGCTGTTAGTAGAGCTCCAATGGGGACAGAGAGTCGTGGTTACAGGTCCCGGGTTACTATAAATCGTTATGTGCAATATAAGTGTTGTGATGTTAAATGTAAATGTATGGTGTTTATGTAAAGTGTTGTTAATCAATGTGATATGTGTGAAACATGCTACCCGGGTTATGTGATTAATATGTGAAAATAAACGGGTAGACATTGGTTAACTTAAAAACACGTGTTCTTGTCGTTTTGCAAGCGGGTTCCCCGGTTGCTACCTCACACAGTGTATAACTTAGCAATGGTAGCATACCTAGGCAGCTTGACCTCATTTTCACCACACTTTAAGACACGCACAGGTATCCTCCCCTTGTGGACATCAACTACCCCTCTGGCTGTCAGGGCAGTGGGTCTACTGTCTGAGTACACGGGCTCCACCAGGGCTTGGTAATATTGGCCTCTAAGGTCTATTGCTGCCCTACACCAGATTGACATTTCCCTCCTTGGGGGTATTGCAATGGGTACTGGATCACTTACTCTCACACTGCTGACTTCTCCTCCTGACAGCTTTACCTGCTGCCTCTGCATCAGGGCCTTTATCTCCTTCTGCAGGACTCGTTGCTGCCCGAGGTTGGCAGTTTCGGCAACCTGTTATAACAAAACAATAATCTCCCCTAGACAATTCTCAATAAAATTAGTGCCTAAGGTTATCATTGGGTTGCTTTCTCATCGATCAACATCAACAATTATCAATCCCTGGGCTTTCATTTCCATCCGCCTTACTTTTATGGTCACCTCTTTGAACCCAACCTGTGGCACAGGCTGACCATTACTGGCAAATATAATAAAACTTTCATTTGGGTGGTGTAGGATGTCAGAGTCTGCCCAGAATCTCCAGTAAAATATATGGTATTGATGTCACCTGCAAGCCGGTGTCAAGCAAAGCATACGTGGGGATGCCATCTAGCATGACAGGCAGGACTGGGTGTCCTCCCACATACCTGTCACGCCAGTTCGGTGGGCCTGATGGTCTTATTCCTGAGGGGTGGCCCGCTGGCCCAGAGTACTCTCATTTAAAGTACAAAATCTGGCACTATGGCCCGCCTTGTCACAGCTCCTTCAGGGTCAGAGCGATCGCTGGGTCATCCTCTGGTCGGTGGGTTCCTTCTCTGTCGCATCCACGGGATGTCATCTTGACTGGAAGACAACTCAATCTTCTCCGCCGGTTTGGATCCTTGCATCACTTGCATAGCTTTGGCCATCTCAGCCATGCCCTTAGTCAATGTCTGGGCCTGTACGTGCAGGGCCTCAGGCGTGATAGTTTCAAGAGTCTGTGCACTGGCCCCCTCCGTGGCCTGTGGGGTTTGGGCCCCCTCTTGGTGGTATATTATTGCCAGGCGCTGTGCAGGTTCTGGGCTACTGGATGTTGTGTCTTGCAGTATCCAGATGGCCCTGTCCTTAAATTGCACAAAGTTTAGGTTTAGTTTAGGCTGCTTTGCCTGCAGACACTGTGGTGTGGCTTGGGGACTTGGAATCCCCCACCCTCCAGTGTTGGCTGCCAGGACGTTAGGCCCTGCACAGCCTCGGACTCCAATGTCCAGTTCTGGCACTCTGCTCTGCGGTGAACTCTGCACCACTCTGCTTTCCAGGCTCTTCTTGACTTCCTCAGACCATCACCTACAGGTCCCTCATGCTAGGCTTCAGCTATCCTGGGACGAGCTTAGCACTGCTAAAGTCCACAGGATGTCTTCCTCAGTCCTCCTAGGAACTGAAGTGACTAACTCCGCCCCAGACCAGAATTTATAGGGGAGCTGCCCTGAACCCGGATTTTAGAGCTCACCCTTTAGGCCTGGAGGCAGAAAGGTGTTGTGTGCTTGGCTCACCTGGTGTGAATACCCTTTGATGCTCTCAGGTATGACACCACCAATTCAGGGCGGCGATGACATTGTGGCATCCGGACTCTGGGGTGCCACACAACAGCGTGTTACTAAGGCATAGACCACATTGCTCAGGCACCTTAACTACTCTTTGCTCCTCAGTCATAACCTGAGATACACTTCCAGGAAGGGCACACTTTCAGTAAAAGGCGTGTTCCAAGTGTGCTCCCAGAAGGCCCTGACAGCAGGAACCAGGAGACAAAGTTCAGGCAGACGCCATGGGACCGCCAGAGAGGTGAGTACACCGCTACTGCCGGTCCCCCAGCCATGAAGACTCCAGTGCAACGGCTGCAAGGGCCAGGGCGTACTTGGTAGCCAGGCCGGTGATACTTCAGGGAGGTCACGGTGGCTGTGGCCCAGATCCGTGGCCCTGGCCTTGCAGTGTTGGGGGTTATTTACAGGGGAAATTAGTCTTTTCCTGACGCTAATTAATATCAATCTCTGGCACTCCAAAAGAAACTTGAGAAGTTGTACTTTGCGTATTATGGTTTTATTATTTTTGATTGTGAAGACAAAAAAAATCAACATTTCGACCCACACTGGGTCTTCATCTGGATTGGTCTAATGAAAATATTTACAAAAACCAAATCATACATAGAAATAAGTAATCACATAATTGTGGTCTATGTGAGTATTGTGGTGTGAGTAACTGGCGTTACAATACAAATTATTTTCGTGACACCACCTGTGGTATTCAGCCAGGGATGGCAGATGCTACTTGGATCAGCCCCAGGGATATAATGTGTGAGTCTTTCTGTAAGCTTTTCCAGGTTGTCTTTCCCACTCGATTGTTCTCGCCTCTCCTATCTAGCGCCTTTGTGCTACAGTGTCCCAAGCAGGTGGTTGCGGGACCTGTCAAGCGACGGTCAACACATCCTCTGACACCACCGTTATAGCCACGGTTTTGCAGAATGTCCACGGTAATTGGCTACAGCGCCTGCCGGTCCCCTCTTGCAACCAGTTCCTCCATCACAACTGGAAGTCAGGGTGAATTTGGGGTTCACTCTGGCTTGGTTCCATAGGCGACCTACCTACGGGTCCCCACTCCTCCTCAGCGCCAGAGTTCCCCAAGAACTCCATCGCTCTTGGTGTTCTACTCTGTCCAACTGTCCTGACTGACTTCTCCCTTCAACTGGTCTGACTTCACTCCTCTCCCTCCTCCTGTCAGCAGATGGGGCTCCTCATATGAGGTCACTTCCGCGCGCTGTATCTCCTGGGCAGTAGTTAGGATGGGTGTTGGGTGCAGGGTGTGTGTCTCCGTATTGTGTCCCCTTCTTACCTGGGAGTGGGATACCACACCTATGGTTTAGTTGCAGTACCTCTGCGGCAACTAGACCGCAGGGGCGCCACAGCATCCCTGCAACAACAGGTGCTACATAACTAGCAATCAATTAACTGATTATTTTTCCATAGACTCCAATGTTAAGAAAATGTATCCTGCAAAAATCAATATTTTCAAAACAAACATAAAAGTTATGCTTTTTTTTTTACCAGTGGATCTCTGCAGGATCTGTTCTGACAGATGATTACTGGACATGTGAACTCAGCCTTAGGGCAGAGACACACTATGCGAGCTGCATGTGAGTGTCTTGCATGCATCTCGCATGAGTCACCCGGCCCGGTCTGAATGGGAGCGTGCAGTTGATTGTGTTTCCATGGAGTTCCATGCTCCCGTTCAGAGAGCTGGCAGCCAGGCCGGGTGACTCATGCGAGGTGCATGCAAGACACTCACATGCAGCTCATATAGTCTGTCTCTGCCCTCACACTGAATTGCTGGCTGTAGAATGAGTCAACTAAGAATTCATCAGTGAGCGGGTTCTGACTAGGAGTTTACAACTCTTGTCTGTAGCTCGTCTGCTGATTTATAATAATCACAAACCACATTAATAGGAGAACAGAAATGTTATTAGATCATGAATCATCTGATAGGAGCTCAGTAATATAAAGCTAAAGCGTTATGCCAGAACCAGCTCGCTGACAGCCACAGCCAGCAATAGTGCAAAGCGGATACCTGAGTGCTGCCATACAGCGTCAAATAGTACTGCCAAATCCTATGTGAATAATACCGCCATTCAGTGCCCACATAATGCCGCCACATATCGCCCGCAGCCATTGAAGGGGAGAATTTTACGAGTCCATATAACCTTGCCCCGAGTTTTATGCCGCCTCTCCGGCGTCTCGGCTGATTTAGGCCGCCTGGCACAGGTAGCGCAGATTCAATAAAACAAATGCTCTACCCTTGAAAAAGTGTCAGAAATGACTGCAGAGAAAGGTGGACGCCAGGGGAGATCAGCAGCTGCACTCGTCATCAGGACAGATCATCCCACAACAACATTATTTATCCTCTATTGGTTTTCAATGGAAATTGCTATAGAGGAAAGAAAACATTTACATAAATGACCGACCCCAGGAGCTGACAATCACTTATAATGTAGATGACGGCGGGAGGCACATGGGCTGTTCCAGCTATACACAGCAAGATAAAGAAATACATAATAGTGGTCATCATCCTCCCTAGCACTGCTTCCCAAACTCCTCTGCTAAAATACTCTGTGCTGCTGGAGGACCCTACACATCTCTCCTAAAATACTCTGTGCTGCTGGAGGACCCTACACATCTCCTCTCCTAAAATACTCTGTGCTGCGGGAGGACCCTACACATCACCTCTCCTCAAATACTCTGTGCTGCGGGAGGACCCTACACATCTCCTCTCCTCAAATACTCTGTGCTGCTGGAGGACCCTACACATCTCCTCTCCTAAAATACTCTGTGCTGCTGGAGGACCCTACACATCTCCTCTCCTAAAATACTCTGTGCTGCTGGAGGACCCTACACATCTCCTCTCCTAAAATACTCTGTGCTGCTGGAGGACCCTACACATCTCCTCTCCTAAAATACTCTGTGCTGAAGGATGACCCTACACATCTCCTCTCCTCAAATACTCTGTGCTGCGGGAGGACCGTACACATCTCCTCTCCTCAAATACTCTGTGCTGCTGGAGGACCCTACACATCTCCTCTCCTAAAATACTCTGTGCTGCTGGAGGACCCTACACATCTCCTCTCCTAAAATACTCTGTGCTGCTGGAGGACCCTACACATCTCCTCTCCTAAAATACTCTGTGCTGCTGGAGGACCCTACACATCTCCTCTCCTAAAATACTCTGTGCTGCTGGAGGACCCTACACATCTCCTCTCCTAAAATACTCTGTGCTGAAGGATGACCCTACACACCTCCTCTCCTAAAATACTTTGTGCTGCTGGAGGAGCCTACACATCTCCTCTCCTAAAATACTCTGTGCTGCGGGATGACCATAAACATCACCTCTGCTAAAATACTCTGTGCTGCTGGAGGACCCTACACATCTCCTCTCCTCAAATACTCTGTGCTGCTGGAGGACCCTACACATCTCCTCTCCTCAAATACTATGTGCTGAGGGAAGACCCTACACATCTCCTCTCCTCAAATACTCTGTGCTGCTGCTCTTATAACTTCTCAGACTGTGATGTCATAAATATTGCAGCTCCAGGTGCAGTTCTGTCCTCACAATCACCACATGAGTGGTCAGGTTACAGCCCTCACAATACCAGTACACACCTTTCCTAAAATACTCTGTGCTGCTGAATGACCTTACATGTCTAATTTTTTTGTCCTGTGTAATCACATAAAGTGCTATGGAATATGTTGGCGCTATAGAAATAAAAAAATATTATAACAGTCTGTGACCGCCCACTAATCATTCTTATTTTGCTCCCTTGAGCAGTCCTGTCCAGTTCAATCCCAGCCTCATCACCTGAAATACTCTGTGCTGCTGTGTGACACCGCACCCATCCCCTCTAGCCTTTCTGAACTGTAAAGTCTGTGATTTACCACTCATCTTTTTTCCTTTCCTCCATTAAGCAGTCCCGTTCAGTTCAATCCCAGCCCCATCGCCTGAAATACGCTGTGCTGCTGTGTGACACCGTGCCTTCCACTCTTAGTCTCTGAATTGTCACATGCTGTGGCATATGTTGGCACTACAGAAATAAAACATATGCTTATACTGTAGTCTGTGACCTCCCACTAATTGTTGTTCCTTTCTTCCTTCAAGCAGCTCTATCCAGTTCAATCCCAGCCCCATCTCCTGGAATACTCTGTGCAGTCCTCACTGCACGGGGTCCAAGCAGAGACTGAACTCTATCTGCGACACCCGGTGGAGTGAAGTGGAACTATTTTAAGGCTGAGGGAGTGGAGATCAGAGCTCTGACACTCCCCTCCACCTCCACCTGTAGAGCCGCACACAGCATAGACTACAGCAGCTTTCTGGCATTAACTCTGGAAGTGCCAAAGGAAATTAACTCCAATTACACGTGGACTGCAAAGCAGTCAACAGGTGACACTGCCCAGTTCAATCCCAGCCCCATCTCCTAAAATACTCTGTGCTGCTCTTTCCACTGTTACTCTGCCGAACATACAGCCTATAATAATTAACACTCACATGCCTCAAAACAGGGTTTCCCTGGCACCAAATTGGAGGCAATATGGCCGACTGATATCGACTTAAAAGTGCAAACTGGACTAGAAGACGAGGATATTAATACCGCAAGGTTAATTAGACGTCTACCCCCTTCTCCCCCCTGCAGGATTGAGGTATAAAGTAAAAATGTGATTATTTCCAAGCACCCACACTCTGCTCCTTAAATAAGCCCCTTAGCCGGCGAGGACGGCCCGGCCATCTGCAGCTCGTTCGGCGGCAACAGCCGCTGCGGCTGACATTGCGTGTCCTTGGAGTGGCGGCGAGATATCATATGCCTATCACTGTATCTCCATATCACCAGCGCTCCCAGAGTCACCATCTGACTTCTTTAAAGGCCCTTTTATTCCTTGCCTGGGATCGGCCCCGGCTGCTCCGTACAGATTGACAGATTTCGGAGCTTCTATTTTGGATGGACATATGTTACAATGTGCCATATTCCGCACAAGACTATTAGACTTGCTACAAGATATTGAAACATGACCCGTTAAATTCAAAGAAATGTTAATTATATCTCAAGACTTCTTTTTTTTCTTTTCTTTGTGAGATATAAATGATATTGAAGCAGCGGAGAAGTAATATAATGTTCCCGCTCCAGTAATAAGAAGTGCAAATTAAAATTAATAATCCAGTTATGGTGATTGTTTTGTGCAAATGCCTCTGGGTAGAAGGATGCTCATTCCCCTCTTTATAAATAAGGAAACACCTCGATGGGGAGAGGAATGATTTACCCGCTCCGGTCTGACAAGGGAAGGGACATTTTCAACTTACCATGAAACTTTAAATAATGGAGAAGGAGCTACGTAATGGGTTTACAGGCAGGTGCACGGATTTCATTTTGGATGGTGACTGAAAGAAAAGGTCTGGTCTCACTGATGCTTGATTGGGAAAGAGAAGCGTTAACCCGCCCTTTTTAGAAGGATTGCAAAGTATGACAGATCCTCGTGGGCAGTGCCTTGTGCTTTAAGGTCTCACCCATGAGGAAGTATAAGTGCAAATGCAGGTATGATGCTGGACTCATTTTATTGCTTATAGTGCCATCCTTCAGTCATAAATCACCAGATGTTAGTCTTATTATGGGGCCAAGAGTGCCAACGTCTCCATAGTCCCCATGGTGCTTGCTTCATGGACAGTTTCAGTGTCTTTTCAATTCTATTGCCCATACCTTCATCCTTACAAATAGTGCTAATAGCGCCAACCTCCTAATAATCCCTATAATACCAAATTTATAAGAACATTTCAAAAAGGCTTTTCATGGTGCCAAAAAAATGCCAGCCTCACTATCGACCCCATAATGCTTACCTTAAAATATGGTGCTATTTATTTTACAGGTTGAATCTATAAATATGAACCGCCCTACTGCTTACTTATTGGTTAGCATAGTGCCAATCTCCAAAAATAGTTCCCATAGAGCCAACCTCCTAACATTCTCCATAATACCAACCTCCTAACAGTCCCCATAGTACCAACCTCCTAAAAATAGTCCCCATAGTACCAACCTCCTAAAAATAGTCCCCATAGTACCAACCTCCTAAAAATAGTCCCCATAGTACCAACCTCCTAAAATAGTCCCCATAGTATCAACCTCCTAACAGTCCCCATAGTACCAACCTCCTAAGAATAGTCCCCATAATACCAACCCCTAACAGTCCCCATAGTACCAACATCCTAACAGTCCTCGTAGTGCCAACTAGGGATGGGTGAACCCGAACTGTAAAGTTTGGGGTCCATACCAAACACCTATTGTCCGTTGACGGACCCCGAACAAAGACTGCCTTGAGAAGTTCATGATAATGTTCAGGTTCGTTGGCTGGGGGGCTGGAAAAAGTAACAAAACAGTGATTAAACATCAGCTCATACTTACTTGGTCCGCGCTTGTACTTCTGTGCCGCTCATTAACTTTCTGATTATTCACTGCATAGTAGATGCTCGAATATATATGCCGCTTCTGGGTTACTGCAGTGGCTCCAACAGCCAATCACAGACACGCACTCTCTGTGACAGCATCGGTGATTGGCTGTGGCGCCCCTCATACATTGTGCTAGTGTCTGTGATTGATTGCCATGGGCAACGAACCTGTTGTCATAGTAGGTTTAAAATAAATAAAATAATTTTAAAAAATGACATAGTGCTTTGCTGAATTTTTGATTCTCAGAGCATTTACGGGATGCCACCCCCGAGCTGCCTGGCTTTATCTTAACTGGCAATAAAAATACATTATTTTTTAATAATTTAAATAAAGGAATAAATTAAAAGAAAAAAAAAAGTGGGCTTCGCCCTATTTTTAAATACCAGCCAAGGTAAAAACCAAGTAGCTGGGGACTGATATTCTCACCATGGTGAGGCCTGTTATGAACCAATGACTCAGGAGTAACATTCAGATTCCACAGAAGTCATTGGTGGCTATACTGACCACAATCCCTGACTACACACCGCAACTAGAAGTAGCCGTGGGATGTAACTAACCAGACCTATACACCTCTGCACAGCCGGAGAACTAACTGCTCCTAAAGATGGATGTAGGAAAAGCTATCTTGCCTCAGAGCAGAACCCCAAAAGAATAGCAAGCCCCCCACAGATATTAACTGGGAAACAAGAGAAAGAAAAACAAACACAGGCAGAGTAAAAGGTTTAGCAAGAGAGGCCAAACTAGCTATATAAGAAAGACAGGATAGAATACTATTGCGGACAGTATAAAACACTATAAAAAAAAACACCAACAGCAGATAGTACAAAAATTACCCTGAGTCACTAAGACTCGGCGCCCTCTATATCTGCAGACTTCTATAAATGCCAGCAGAACTGAAAATAACAGATAACACTGGGGAACAATTTGAAAAAAAATTTCTGTTGAGTTAGGTTTTTGAGCTGATTTATACTAAAATTGGCATGCTGATTCCAAAAATGTAGTCAGTTTTTTTCTAGCACGTCAAGTTTTTCCTCCACAACTTACCTGCCAGAGAAACACAATAGCACTGATATCTGTAATAAGACTTGTTATCTGATTACAATTCGACTCATATTTGTTTGTAAAAAACATGATCGTGTTAAAAAACATATTTGTCATGCCTATTTCTTATATATTTCATTTTTTGTTCATATTTGTACTATTTAAAAAAAAAAAACATCACTTTTTAGGTACAGTAGTTTACATATTTTTGAGAAGACAAAAATCCTATAGTTCAAAAACTTGACGCGATAGAGAAAAACTGAGATCATTTCTGGATTCAGCATCCAAAAATTAATTAAGAACAATTGTCTGACCTAACTCCTAAAAAATTGTGTTCCCCAGTGTAATAGTGAATGGTAAAATTCCTAGGAAGAAAACTTCCTATCTGAGAGCAGATAAACAAACATACAGACTAATTTGCAAACCCACAACTCAGAATAACACAAAACATAAGCAGAACCTTAAGCACGCAAAAGTGTGCCACAAAATATCAAAAAACCATCCACTTAGTTTTCAAAGAATTCCACAGAGCAGAAGAAACCAGAGAGATGTGAACTCCTCCAGAGGCCAAAGATAACTGGCAAGAATTGATCCACTTCAAACCATTATATGCTCCAAGAACCAGATTGCCAATCATCGCCATCACCTGTGAAGCCCACACAGTCAGCTGCATCATCAGCAACAACCACCGGTGGGAGCTCCAATGAATTCACAACAGAGGCCCATAGTTATTGGGCCCTCTCATGCTAAAGAATATTGCCCCGCAGAGGCCCCAAGAATTGGCGCATTCATTAGAAGCGTCAATTCCTGGCACTTTGTCCAGCTTCCGTCGATGCTCTGGTGTAGTGGCATCGGTTTAGTAGAAGAAGTTAATGACAGCTGAGTGTGGAGACACGAGGGTCAGTGGGTGCTCTCGTCCGCTAGCGCCACCGCCTTTAGCAAGACAATGTGGACCAGGGTTCGTCCCCAAACTGAACGCCCGAACTCCTTAACCGTGGGCGGAACATTACAACAGAGGGTGAGGGAACCACAATATTAAGGCTTTATTGGATCCTCAAACAGTTAACAGCATATAACACATAACCAGCAAAACACAAAATGTAACAGGCAACAGAGTCTCACTCTTCTGCTGGCTCACCAGGGATTAGAATATAGCACAGCAAAGTCTGTAGCCAGGTGGCTGGATTGTACCCAACCTGGGTTGCTTCCTTATGCAGTCTTTGTCATCACAACTGAATCCGATAATTCGATGCTGAAGTCCTTGTGGTTTTATAATCCAGCTTCTGATCCCCTTGGTGGGCACCAAAATGCCTAGGCCTGGGGTTATGGCTGACCAATCGGGTCCGAAGATCCTAGATTAGCTGCCTGTATCCAATCTGCTGGTTAAAATAAACAGTCCTCCTTATATATACCCTTAGCCCTCATTGCAGGATATTGGGGATTTCACGATTGGTGGAATAAGACTGTATTTTCATTGGCTGGCTCTCAAGCTGTTTACAAGACTACCTCCAGTTTTGTATTGCTGGCAAGGGAGAGCCACATACTGATTGACATAGCAATACAATGGAATGTTAGTAGGATTAAGTTCTCTGAGTGTCATGGGTTGAGATAATTACATTACACACAGTAAACATCACCAAGCATCTACAACTCTCTGGGAGCAATGAGTCGCTTATCACAAGGTAGGAAATAACATACAATACAAAGAGGCAAGATAATTGCATTACCCATTTTAAATACTAGCAGGCTCCTAGAAATCTTGTGTAACCCATGAGTGGCATATTACAAGTTTGCAAACAAAAATACAATATTGTCTGGAAACATAAGAAATCCTCATAGGTTATACATTAAAGGGGTCCATTTCGTCACACTGAGTATTGGAAGCTTGTCAAGTCCAGGTTGATAATGTTCAGGTCTGTATGAGACCCGCCCATTATCAATCCTGTAAGGAAATAGTTAAACACAGACACAGAAAAATCTTTTGAAATAAATCAGACAGACAACCCTCATTTTCCCATTTATAATTACCCCACACATACCCTTCCGACGATAATCCACAAGGATGGTCCCATGAAGCTCACATTCCTCTGCTACATCTAGAGTTAGCAGCAAAGGAACAAAAGCGTCCTCTCCCTGCAGCCTCTGCCATCACACTGACTGCCACGACGAGTGGTGACATCACTCATTGAGTCACTGAGGCCCTGAGGAACTGCCGGTTCTAATGAATGCGCCAATTTCTGGGAGGTTGTGAGCTGCTATTCTTAAGCCTGGGAAACTAATAATAGACTCCATAGTGCCAACCAAACAGTCCCCTACACATTTGCGCCCCTTTTCCTTTTTGTTTTACACGTAGCAAATAAGGTTAGATTTAGAGGAGGACATTTCTCTGGAACTGAGGGGAGCAGAAACAAAAGAAAAACTTGCCGGGAGAAGAGTGGCATTCACACCAGGTAAAAAATGACAAATATTCTGCAACAAAGCCAAGACCAACCAATCTTTACCATGGTTTGACCATAAAATTATATCTGTCACGTGTTGACTGCTTGCGGCTGTAATTCAACCGAGTTCTTTTTCCTTAGTCTATGCTGTGTGCAGTTCTGCATGTGGAGGAGTGAGTTATAGCATTTAGGTGGAGGTTGAGGGGTGTGTCTTAGTATTCAGATCTCCACTTCTCCAGCCTTGAAATAGCTCCACTTCCCTCCACTAGGTGTCGCAGATAGAGTTCATTTCTATTTGGACCCCATGCTGTGACGTTGTGCTTTGCTGAGCTGTGTTATTGCTGCCGTTGCCTTGCATTGAATTTGCTGGGTTTTCCCAGTCTAAGAGTGGAGGAAGGGGCTCTTAGCCTAGGGCTGATCAGTAGTGAAGGTGGCAACCCAGACTTCTCCGCCATATAGGGTACCTCTGGGAACAGGGTGAGTTAGAGAACCCCAGTTTAAGGGTCAGACTAGCTCCCCTGAACACCTTTGCTCATCTTACCATCTTGCCTCCTGATTCCTTATCCGCTATACCAACACATGACAATATCTCTCCATTCTTTTCTGAATCTAAATCTACACAACTGGGAGTGTTCATCAAGAATCCGCCCACAGAGAGTTTTGAGGACTACGCCCACTTGGCTAACAAGACTACAAAAGGAAACAGGTAAAGGAGGCCATATCTTAGGAGTGGGGAGGCATAGAGACAAAAGAAAAACACTGCTGGATTCAGGAGAAGAGCAGCATTTACACCAAATATAAATAATGACATAATTATGGCAAGTTCAATATTTTGCACCAAAGCCAAGACCAACCAATCTTCACCCTGGTCTGATCATAAGATTATATCTGGCTCCCTACTTTCTATAATCCAGAATATCTGCTAATCTGGCACCTTCAAAAAGTAGATTCAAGGAATTTTCAGTTGTCTAAATCTCTATCCCCAATACTGAACTTCTCCTGAATTTGGTATCATCTTTCTTTTGTTCCTGCGCCTCTCCATTATGGAGATATGGGCCTTTCTTCTCTGTACATAAATTTGGACAACTGGGAGTGGCCATCAAGAATCCGCCCACAGAGAGCACAAGGACTATGCCCACTTGGCTAATAAGGCTAGATTTATGTTCAGGAAAGAGGAGGCCATATCTCGGGATAGGAGAGGCGTAGAAACAAAAGAAAAACATCGCTGGATTCAGCAGAACAGCGGCTATTACACCAAATATAAATAATGACATAATTATGGCAAGTCCAATATACTGCAACCAGTGGCATAATTTAAAGCTCAAGTATTGCAAATATTTAATAGCGTTAGTGTTTTCCTATAGGCCAAAGGGACACAGGCTTTAGGCAGGGGTGTAACTTGAGGCTCATGGGCCCCGAGGCAAAAGGTTAGATGGAGCCCCCAATTATTGAAAATCTCTAATAGCATTAGTCTTTTTCTATAGGCCAAAGGGACATTTGGGGCCCCCTAGGCTCCAGGGCCCGGGTGCGATTGCAACCTCTGCACCTGTTGTAGTTAAGCCCCTGGCTCCAGGGCCCGGGTGCGATTGCAACCCTATCTGCAACATAGCCAAGACCAACCGGTCTTTACCACGGTCTGACCATAGGGTTATATCTGGCTCCCTACTTTTGATAATCCAGAATATCTGCTAATCCGGCACCTTTAAAAACTGGATTAAAGGAATTCTCATTTGTTTAGATCTCTGTCACGAATATTGAAATATCCGCCCCCCCACCTCCCCACATATCATCAGCATTATTACCAGCCAAACAACACCTCGAGGATCTATTATTCATTAAGTGTAACCAATATATAATTTAAGGCAGATAGCGTGGGGTCAGCACATTCCCCCGCATACGCCTAATATCTATAACATCTCTGCCATAGTCAGCTCCATTTAAATATGCAGTCATTTACAGCATGGCAGTATATATATGAGCCGCTCCCGATTTCCAATATTCAGGCGCTACAAATTTTCTGCTGACATCAATGGTAAACTATTAAAGACAGTATTTCATTATGGGGTTTTCATCTCAAATGTTATTTACAATGCGACATACACTAAGCAGCGATATTAAAGGCAGCCATTGAAATGAGGTGCTATCTGCCTTAACAATATGTCTGTCAGCCGGGGAGATTGTATTTAAAGATTTTGACAAGAAATGGTTCTTTTTTTTTTTTTTCTTTTTTTTTTGCGTGGCGAGGGTTATGTTTTGTCCATGAAATATGCATTTCATATCTCTTTCATTTCATTAACATAATTTAATTTGTACTTTGCATTTTGTGCATAATACATATTTGATTTACAAAACAAATATTTCCATTAGAAAATGAATTTCATGCAGGCAAAAAAGCAGAACCAAATGATGTATTGAAGGGAAAGAAGAAGAAATGGAATGCATTTTCTCAGTCTATTAAAAAATCTATGGCATTGACAGAAAGTGCACTCAGAGCTACATTTAAAAAATGGCGCAGATGTCAATGTATTAACAAATAGAACCACGAATACAAATATTTCCGGGATCAAGCCAAGAATCTCTTTATTTTAATTAAATTGAGTTAAATGTCCCCACTACAATTTAATTTTTATTTCGGGATGTCGGAGTAACTCATGGCCGCCGACGGTAGGTAAGACGGCGAGGTAATATATAAGACACGCTGACCTTACGACGGGCGCG